>OY757254.1:12381751-12981751 GCA_963584085.1 Pyrausta aurata
GACAAGATGACTGTGTACTGCCTTGAAACAAGCTATTATCCGCCTTTTGGTGTCTCCGATACATGGTTGTTTGCTAGAAAACAAAAGACAGCCTGTTTTTCTATGTTTTTCTACAAAAATTCCCACGACTCATACACCGTTTGAAATTTGAAAGACACTATTTGTAGGCCCTTAGAATGAAGATTGTCGTAAATTCGGCCTCGTTCGTAATGGTTATGAACGGTTATCCTTGGTTCACATACTAGGTGTCACCTATGAAATATTAATCAGTTGATCACGATTGCAGTGTGATGTCATTCGACGATGCCGCGAATTGTTTATTTGCTCGTTTTGTATGTAAGTACTGTGTAAGCTCATTCTTTGGCGCTAGAAAAAGCTCAATAATCTGTTCTATTAATCGATTTAACGTTTTATGTAACGTAGAATGTTTTAATTTATTCATTCATGTAGTAGCCGTCTACTCTATTAGCAATATAATTAACTGAGGCTCTCTGCTCTTTATTAAATTACGAACTTAATTATATCGGTCAAGTTTGTCATCCTTCATTCATTAATTATTACTACGACGGCCTTAGTAGTTAATGATGCCAAGTCCATAGAATACTGGAATTTCAAGGTATTTTATGGCCTCAGGTTAAAATAAACACAAGCCTTAGCATATTATGATAGTGTGAGTAAAGTTCGAGGATGAGGCTACCAAACCAACCAAACGATGTAAAGAGAGAATAGTTAACTAAGCTATTTAAGAAAATTTAGCTTCTAACAAAGAAAATAAATCTCTAATTCTGATGATGATGAAATAAGGGACGACTGATTTAATTTTGGTTAGCTGCAAATAAAGATTATTAACGCCACGCCACAATCACAAAACATGATTTTAGCACAACCATTCTTTCTATTTTCCGATTTTCTAGGCTTGCCCATTCAAGTATTCCAAACAAACTTTTTGCCATTGACCATGACCACAATTCGTTAAGTTTGGCCTCAAAAGGTGTCATGTCCAGTGTTTTTCATAACCAAGACAAATGAATTAGTCAAGCAGAATGAACAGCATAGTTTTCTATTGTTTTGGGGAATTCGTTTTAATGATGCGCAAAGATTCATAGCGCGATAGCGCGATTGCCTCAAATACTATCAGAAAATCAGTAAAAACCTGTAGAGCAACTCATTTTTAACTAAAAAGTAAATATAAGGAGCACTTCTCATTCTCCAAAAGTTCAATGAAGAATTGGAAAACTTTATTATTACTTTTTATGAGTTTTTTTTAGTCAACAATTTCTGACTAACCGCACAAAAATACCACGAAACCTATCATCGATGCAGAAATATGCGTTCCGTTACAAAAATTCGCTCATCCTCCTATCATAAGAACCGATGGAATTTGTTTGAAGTCGATTGATTTACGATTGACTTCGTCTGGCGATCTTGATCGGGCAATATTGAACCTACAAACACTTAAAATATATTCTGAACTCTTGAATGGAATACACTCTGAATCTCAATATTTAATCAATAAACTCACTAACATCCTAATACAAAACAGTGAAGGTGTCTTCAATAGGTGAGGACTTTCTTATTCTGTTTTCATCCATAAAGCAATTAAATATAGGTGTTAACCACAAACACCAGAACTTGGCTACTACAGCAAACGTGTTGATGAATTAGTCAGTGTACTTACGAGTATGCAAATCTCGTATGTTAGGGGAAAATTAATAACACAAGCTTACATTTGAGTAGGGTGAGGGTGGAGTGACCACCCATGATGTGACAGAAATAGGGTGCTGGTCGAAAGGGCGCCCGTAGCGAATAGGGCAATCAAAATAGTTGGTCGCAAAAAGGGCTCGGTAATAATCTCCGGCATGTAAAATAACTTTTATTAAGTTAGTTTTCCGCACGCAATCAAGATATTGCTATAAAAAAAATCTTAAGGTTTTATTGGATTTTCTGTGCAATTGTCTTCACTACTTTCACCTCTTCGTGAAAGATTTACACCTCCATTGTCAAATATATCACCGTGTTTGAAACCACCAAAATTGCCTCAGCCATTTTACCATGAAACAGAATAATATTAACTCGTCAAGTATGTGTGAACGAGACACAATAGAAATTCCATTATTATGCGACTCCCGGCAGTCGTTTGATACCTGACTGATTACGGGTTGCAATTTAATCCTAACAAAATTAATGAATATTGTTGGAATTTGGTCTTTACTCAGTCCCAGAATAAAATTAGTATGGGGTCTGGTGAGAGTCATTTTCTTCAACGAGTTAAGTATGCCAGTTAGCTTATTGTAAACAAATGCGGTAGGAACTGCGATGCATCTACGCGGAATGCTTGCGTACTGAACGTTTATGCTAGAGGTATTGAAGAGACATAGTTAGCTTAGCTGATATTTATACTCAGTATTTTGCATACTTGCCGTGAACATATTATATTTACAATGGCTTGAAGGTGACACTCATAGCCAATTTAATCTCATGAGCAATTTACATTAATAGTATGAATCGCGTAAGTGATTACCTACCAGTTCTGTTGACTTCCTGCAATTTTGAGTATTAACGAATACGCTATGAAAAAGAAGATCTTCATTGAACAAAAATCCTAAGGATAATTCATGCGAATCTTACTTTATAAAAAATATATGAAAAATAAGTTTTTAATTTTAAAAAAACAGCTGCTGGGTTGTATCTTCTAGCTAGGACTTCGTAGTTTTTTTTTGCGGAAGCTTAACACGTTCCGGGATAGTGAACACCTACAGCATGAAAACAATAAAACATGGATTGTGTCTGGAACAGTGTCCCGGACTGTTAATATACTCTTCACTTATTGTGAAAATTATGTAGTTATTCGATGTGGTGATGATGGGATACCGCGTTCGCTCAATCCTATATTCATCCTTACTTGGCAGTCTTACTAGTCAATGTAACAAGTTTTCCCAGTGATTATGTGCATCGATTCAGGCAACTCCTGCGCATAATAAGAACCGGTTAGATCTAAACATCTGGCCTTGTATTACGCTTGTAAGCACAAATTGTCTTGCAGCTAACGAAGCAAGGGTCATGATATGCAATCAACATACACAGATACTTATGTCATCCGACGGTAAGACTAGTAACAAAAAGTATTGCAATTGCATTGTTTTGCAGCGTTGATTTTGCAGTGTGATGAACATGTTTAAGCTAGTTCGGTAAGGCTACAATTCTATAACATCATGATTGATTGGTACCCGTATAATTTATAACTTTATGGGTAATAAGGCTGAGCAGTAGGCTACTAGCGGGGCACATGTGGCGGATAGTGAAAGACCACCAGATATGGTGGTTAGCTGCGAATACGTAGTAGCCCCCCGACCAAACAGCGGCAGGATAACCAGAATGTTGTGGGAAGTCTAGTAGGATGGGCTTCTCTATTAAAATCTACAATATTCAGTGATCCTGTGCCATGGCCAGTAAATGCCGCCATCAAATAAGCGTTTTCCTGGTGTTGGGTAGCAGCATCATCAGTACTGGCAGAAGGCGAAAGATGGAAAAAAAAATTCACCGACAAGAGCTACTTAGCTCTTTTTGATGATGATTTGGGTAATTATAAAATATATTATCATATCTAAGATTTAATAGCAATGGCTGAACTAGATCATAGGGACAATAATTTGTTTTCTAAGCTACTGTTCCATAGCGGAGAGAGACTCTTTATATATTTTATCTACACAATGTCGGAAGCATACAAGGAAATCCTAAACGGTGTCAAAATAAATTTGAATAGAACAAAGGTGACCCTCTTTCCTCTTACAGCAAAAATATATACTTGACAATGACTGTTGGAATTTTTAATTAGCATTTACAAAGATTTACATCATTAGTCGTAAAAATACCGCTTTACTGCTAAACCGTGCTGTTGCAAAGAACAAAATCTTTTTTTTTATTGCCCATTGTTTTAAAAATAATGAAGTTATTAAAAGGGCTGTGTAGAAATGTGTCCGAGGAATATCTTCTGAATGCACGACAAAAGGTATTTGAATTCTTTTTTTTCTCGTTTCTGTAATTGTTCCTTTAATATGAAAATTTTCTTTTCCTGGACTTTGAACTTTCTTGACTGAACATAATATTCATTTGTGCATTTGCATCAAATCCATATACTTACTACGTTATTATACATATAGTAAGTAGGTATATTCAACATAATAAGACTTATATGAGCTATTTAGTTAATTCTGATTATATTTTTATTACAATTCTGAAAAAGTTAACGTCATCACTATCCTGACTCTGTAATTAATTGAAGTTGGGACCTCTTGTAAGGTCACCCAACTGTCTTGTGCCCGCATCCAACAATCAAAAGTATTTATCTCTAAGTTGCATATTACATGACATCATCTCCCCTCAGGGAGAAAGGAATAAATAGTAAAGTATGTTTAACATGTGCGCCGGACGTATAGCGAGTGTCAGTGTATGTGTGGAATAACAAATTGCATCGCTGCGTAAGCGCATTGAGCGTAGAGCAACACGTGTGCGTGATGTGAATCATGTCATTTGCTGTATTTACAAGTTTATTATGTTTTCCTCTTTGCTAGGTATTATGTAGTTTCAGAGATATGTGTGTTCCTTTCATTCATCGCTTGGAATCCTTACTGAGTGGTAAAATGCCGAATCATTCAATAGGTAAAAGTATTTACCCATAGAATCCGCACACTTACTATAATGATCCATTTGAAGTATGGATTAAAACGGAACGTTAAAAGAGCTACTACAAATTATATCCGTTTCAAGTATTCTTAAATGGTCCAAATCGATACTAAGTAAGAGTTTTATTAAGTAAGGGTTTTAAAAGTATCAGTATCTATAAAAAAATGCACTGAAAGCCGTTTTTATAAACCTTCTAATCCAGCCAGGCGCCACAAACCAAATATACCCCTTTCGACCTAGTTCATGATGTTGCGCATATAGCCAATATCCGGCTCTGACACCTATCCGGACGGATGCCCGGTTATTACTAACACGACCTTTTTATGATCGATACTAATATAACCATTATTTCGTAGACATAAATAGATCTGAAATACTTTTTCACCTTTCATTTCCTATGCCTGGTACCGTTTACTGAACTTTTGTCTAATCTCGGTTTCTTTCACATTGCAATTAATGACGTCATAGCAGTATTGGAAAATTAATGATGAAATAAATAAATATTGGACACCAACCACATATATTGTTCTGATCCCAAAATAAGTATGTAGTTAATTTACTTGTGTTATGGAAATCCGTTACAACTGTGGTAATATAGATGACCCGGCCGGGAATCGGAGCGACGATTTGAAACCCAGCGTGCTTAGCCACTACCGTTTCCGAAAAGCTCCGAAAGATCATATTACTAGCATTTTCATGTGCTGAAAAATACTACTGAAACGCATGACGATGCGTATGCCATTCAACTTGCAAGCACTTACCCATTTAGCCATGTTTACTTGAATGTTACATACATAGTAACCCTGCTGGATCGATTCACCCGGTCACCCGGTAATATGAAACCCTCCCGTAGTTAATATACCCGCAATTTCCACCAGTTTGCTGAAAATGGAAATCAAGCCCTAAACGAGTTTGCTTACCTTGGGAACATGACAATATTTGCAAACCTTGGAATGTGTAACTGCTTTCATTCATTGTTCGTCGTTGTTAATATTGGTTATTGGTTTAGATAGGTATTTGTATTTTATATTAACAGTTAAACTCGTTCGAGGAAAATGGAGACCTGTGTCAATGTATGTCAAACATCTACCTTTTTGACATTTATCTCACGCTGTAGTCGGGCGAAAAATCATTCACCAATCTCGGCCAATCCAGTATTATTTAACAAAAACAATAGAACATCGTTTTCTAGAACGTTTTGTTTTATTTCTGTCATAATGAGGAAGATGATCCACAAGCCAGAAGCGAGGCAGCCCTCCTAACCGCATCATCTGTTCCGCAGACATTTTTTTTTTATTTCTCCAGTAATAGCTGGCTATAAAACTAGCAACAAAGTGAGCTGAGCGATTCGGGAGCTGGAGAGGCCATCATATTTTTACGGCCAGTGACTAACACACTTATTTTTAGCACTGGCCGTAAACACATGGCGAATGTGTAGCTGATTAAAAAAAATGCACTGACCCATTTCGAAGTTCGCACTGGCAGCTACGCAATGTTTTTTTTTGTTTGTTTTGTGTAGGAGTGGGATATGCAAAGTTGGTACTACGTGTTTACTATTTTTATGAAGGCCCGTACACAAAGTTTGTAAGCTGACGGTCTATCCACAGTATAAAGTTTAGGTTGACTAGTCCAATCTATGATTGAAGCCCGCTTATTTATTCCTATTTATCTTTAGATTACACTTTGTAAATAAATTTGCATACAACTTAGCAGATAATCCGGGAATATTATTAAATATCGTATAAATTCATTGAATCACCTTAACAAATCGTAAAAAAAACATGTGAACTCAACAAAAATGTTGCAAAAGCGGCGAACCCGAATGGACGATCCCGTAGTTTCATCGACGCTTGTCAAAGCGAAATTACAAACGTTCATTTTTCCATTGCTAAAGGTTCTTTGTAGGCTAAAGGGCGATGGGTGCAAATCTGCCCTCGGTCTTGCCAGGGACGGATCTGTCGTCCCAGTTCTGAAATAGAACACCTTTACGTCAATCGGCCCGTTAAAAAGGATTTTATTTCTGAACGAGGAGTTCTGTTGAAACTTGGTTCTAGCTACGCTGAATAAAATAGCTAATTGCGTTATTATAGGGTTAACATTGGAAAATAAATGTAAGGTTTTTGTCATCGCATTTATCATGTAACCGAATAGTAAATAAAGCCCAGTCTAACAGAACCTTTACCATATGTAGAGGTTTATTCGTCCGAACATACCATGGTTATGGTATAAGTGCGATAAGTAGATAGTTAATGATGATGAATTCAATAATTTGCCGAAAGGTATCCAACCTAACCAAACATTGTTTTGCCAAGATCCCTGAAAGTTGTATATACAATCGGCTTACAGTTTGTCTGAGCACCGGATTTACCGGTCGCCCTAAATCCAGATATAGGCCGACTAATCCGAAATATCGACCTACGAACCTTCGTCTTCGTTATTGGAGACGTGTCTTTTTGGCAGTTTATGAACCCTATCACCTTGAAACAAGCTCCTGCTTAGTACGCATCTATTTATGTAGAGAAATGGAGTCGACACGCCTTGTTAGTGTTTGCCTGAACTCCCAATTTGGTTAATAAGACGTAGATTTAAGTAAAGATGGTGCAAACAGTAAAAACATTTCCTTTCCGCAAAAATCCTTCCATAAATCTGGAATCTAATGTTTACATATTTATTCTTATTTCAGAACCCATGATATGTACGGGCAACACATTGAATTACTATTAAACGCATGGAACTGACACTACGACCAAATCTCGTGCGCCATGAATTGACGCCACTGATCATCAACTCATTCAAATTGTTTCTCGAATTTCAATGAATGAGCCATAAATCTTGTCGTTTTTGCGACAAAACTTTTTGCTTGGCATAGCATTTCTATACGTAGTTGACAACCCACTGGGGCTACATAACTTTTTGTTGTTACTTTGGCAACATTTCATCTTTATTTCACCTATTCTAACGTTCTGTGCCTTTTTACCTTCCATTTGCGACGTCCGATATCAGACGCCATTGATGGCGGGAAACTAAATGTCAACTGTCAACTTGTCAACCACCCCTCAGGTCCCGGTCATTTCCTTCCAAAGGTTTCTATACATAGCCACTACGAAAACGCTTTTCAAATCGATTTGTGGATTGAGTCTGTAGAGGAAATTATATGGACATCCATCAAATAGGTTCGTAATATCCGACATTATCATAATTTCCTACTAAACTTTAGTATGTTTCTCTAATACATTAATATGTAATGGTTTAATAGTTAATATCATAACACACCAATTATATATCGATTATTTGTAGTATTATGTGGCCCTATTTTATGATCAAACTTACTTAAGATAAGCAGAAAACGGAGAGTCCAATAAGATACTGTTATGGATATAAAAAAATATAGTAAGTAATATACAATAGTTACAAAAGTAGTGTTCTCGATGTCCCGCTTTAACCGCAGAACCGTCGTTTAAAATTGAAGTTCTGCCGCCTGCAGAACTTCAGTTTTAAAGTACCCACTTTGATAAACAGTTAGTTTTAAAGGAATTATTGAGCTGTTCCTGTTCCTTGCTAGACTAGCTTGCTATTAAGTTATTTTGTCGTACATATTATATTTAATGAATTTAATTCAACCGAACCAACTCCATCCGAATTTTTTTGTTTTCTGGGCATACTCGAAGTGAAAGCTGAATGTACATCTAGTATCATAAATGAAGAATCACAGATTAAAATCTTTTAAATAATTTATTGGCATTATAGGTCTAACTTCCATTGCCATAATAGCGCGTCAGTTATACAACCGCGGATGTACACTTGCTATAACCTATAACGGAAGCCAGTTTAAATTTGGAATAACGCTAACGTCATTTCCAGAGATACGGTGTTCGAATGCTAATGTTGCAAGGGCCAATGCCACAGACACTTGCCGTCAGGGCCGGACTTAATTCATCAGGAAAGTGATGTGTATTATGATGCCTAGGGGCTCGTGTATGCAAATACATTATATGTATTTGCAAATGTTGCTTAGTGAATAGTAACCGAAACATTCTAGTCTACTATCACTAGCACTGGTATGTGAAAATGTGATGGTTGGGTTTCTATAAATTTTAATATGTTCTTTTAGGATGTCTTAGATTTATTCTTCTAGTAAAAATACATTTAAATAAGCGGTTTGATCAAACATATGAGAAAGAAGAAATGTTTAGCTTCTCTATATCAACAGCTCAATACAAAAATGACTGCCCTATCTTTGAAGCTTCCATAGAAAATCTCCTAGATAAGCATGCGATTATTTAACTCAACGGGCATGCCCCCTGAGTCCGCGCCACTGCGGATTCGAAGCACGGCGAATGATCCGTTCCATATGTTTCAATTCGAAAATATTTATTGTATCTCGTTCAAATAAATATTTCGCCGACCAAGGGATTCACTAGCGTAAGCTTTTGGTAAAGATAATAAATTGATAGTTTACCCGCACGCCCTATGAGGAATAAACAAGATATCATAGATTTGTAAACTAAACGAATGAATAAATCTGATACGAAATTCTTACGTGAAGTAAGTAAACCTGTTTTTGGGGTTCCGAAATCCAACAAGGAACCCTTATAGTTTCGCATGTCCGTCTGTCCGTCTGTTATTATATTCGGTATGTCTGAGATAGACATCTCGTTATGATTTCAGCGTTTTCATCACACATCTAGCCATTCTAAGCCAAAATTACCTACACTGACTCATCTGAGCGTCCCAAATTCCTGAGGCCCAATTCTAACATTGCGTCTCCGCTAAATTTCCTCGACAAAAGGGTTCTTCCTCTGACAGAGCTTTGTCATCGTTAGATTACGCCACTGGCGGCGGATGTGACAATTCCTAAGGAATTGTCGACGCATTGTGTGACATAGCCTTTTGTGATCCATCTCCCTTGTTTGCAGCAATCTTTTTCAGGACAAAACTAAAGTTATTGCGTTATAGATACAATTGCTCAATACGTGATTTCGGTAGTTAAATGTGATATTAACCTGGTAGAGCTTAAATATAAATAAATAAACATTATAACAGGCCATTTTTAGCACATAATTTTCATTCTACACTTAAATAACATTAAAATGAAAGTAATAGTCAAGATAATGAATTTGTCAGGTGTGAATGAGGACGTAAAATTAACTTGTTTGCATGTCAAGCATTAATAAATTAGCGAAGTAATAAAAGAGCGGAAGGCACATTGATTGAATAATGGTCCAAAAAATATATTTATGTATAATTAAATTTATAAAATAAGAGCAACTTTCCTTAATTGTAATATTATATTATTATTATTATATCATAATCAAATAACTTCTGAGTAAAGATGTTTTTTTAATGCGACAGATTTATTTGAAATATTAAATAGTACTGGCTACTAATAACATCTCAATAAATTTGCGGTCAAAAATGCTCTATATAAATTAAAAACAAAACGATTAACACAAATTTTGGTTGTGCAATGAACGAAAATCTGAAAACTCTAAAGTCTATCGAAAACTACGTAGTTTAATTCAAACTAATTCGTCTGCATATGCATTCACCGTGTAAGTGCATTATGCTCAGTACGAACGAATTGCTGGCATTCCGTATGGTAATTGTTAGTGCATTTCTTCATTAGTTGACTTAATTTTAACAAGCTAAGGGTTAAAGCGAGAAAGGTATCCATTTATCTTCACCAACCTCAAATAACAAAGGATTAGTTGCTACGGTAACCGTCTGGGATTTTCTGAAAACCTTGTCTGATTATAAGGATCAGGGTACCGAGATTTACCAAATGTTGGTTATCTTTAGATTAATAATGAGCTTTGAGAAATGTGATGAAACTAAAGTGAACTCACTGATATGTTCAGTAAAAGTAATGTAAGCCTGTTCTGTAACGTTCCACTGCTAGTCAAAAGCCTTACTCAATTATGAAGGTTGAGTTGGTTGATTATGTTAAGTAGTAGAATGTCATATTCTCGAGTTCATCAATGATATCTCGCGTTTATTTACTTATTTTATATCAAGGATACAATAATTGCAAATGACGAATTTTCTACATTTAGTCTAGCTAGGCTCTCACTTATACATAGAGCCATGTACCCAAATGAATTTCAGATAGATAACTCTTTTTACTGCATATCACATAGATAGGTAAATTACACAATATAGGCGGTCTTTTCAGACAACCTTTGGGTAAAGAAATTATGAATTAATTATCTGTTCGAGACTTATCCAATTCTTTGATTGAACCATACCTACACTTATTAACTAACTCATCCCCACAGCAACGATCCAATAACGAACCAGCACGCCCAACTCAACAAATAGGCAATTCCCGATATCGGGAACCCTCAACCGAAAGTAGGTTAGCGAATCTGCCTGGGAACTGCGAACAACCAGCTCTATTTTTGAATCACTCGCGTCAATATGCGGAGTGATTTTTGTTCGGAAATTAATTTAAAGTCAACATTTATCACGTTTTTCAATAATCAGATAAGAAATATTCGTCGATCAAAATACAACATGGCTAATTTGAAAACGTCACTTAATTGTCAGCATCATACGTAAATATCATTTTTTTAAATCTTTCGCTTTATAATTTATCAGTCTGATGTTTTATCTGACCAATTGGCCCTAAGCGAATCAAGTAGTTACAAAATTAGTTATCTTTTTTTAAGATCTCTACCGTGTGAATTTCATCTGATTTTCATTCGAAAATCGAACATTATTCGAAGCAGATCACACGCCATATTGACGCGAGTGATTCAAAAATAGGGCCCCTGATTCGCGATTCCAGGTCACCCGTGTGCCGAGTTGATTTGTTTCCCAGGTAGAGCTTATCGGAATGCCGTCGAGTTGCTTTGAGGTTATCTAGTGCCTTTACAATAAGGGGTGAATGAAACAGGGTGTTACTTTAGTGTAAACATTTTAACTTGGCAATTTTAATAAGTCAGCACATAAGATACTTTATTTCTGTGAATCATGTGTCTATAACTTGTTTTATGAGCCTTGAATAAATAAAAGAAATTAAAAGAAACATATTTCATTCGAAAAATAAACGAATGAAAAACAAAACATAAAAAATAAATAGGATGATTTTGAAAACGCCCTAATGTTAAAGGAAAACATCGTAAGAAAACCATTCATAAAGTAGAAAAAAAAAGCCAACCAAAAAACCGTTACAGTAAAAAATATATATATTTTCTGTTGGCCTAAATATTACGTATTTGTGGAGCTTCCCTGGCATAAAAAAGCTACGTTTTAAGATGGACTTGTTAATTGTTTTTCGTCTTTGATCTTTTCGTAGGTAAATTACTTTTCGGAACCTTTTAAATTGATATTTCTATTTCATTGGCCGCTTTCAGATCCTTTTAAAAGTTAAATATATAAGGTCAAATCATTTTAAGTGATAATATTTTAACAGTGTCATTGTTAACATCATAGAAACAAAACACTTACATTTTTTTTGGAAAATCTTGATTTCATTTTTATTATTTTCTTTAGCAAAGACAATATCATTTTTTCAAAACAGCACCCTGACAATTTTTAAAGGTATCTATTTCATCGGCTTCGCCTCTCTCAATTCAATGCCTTAAGCTTCTTTTTCTCTAAGCTTAGCCTTAATTAATAAAAAATAAAATCTGAAAAAAAATATTACCTTAGTCTCCAATTTTCTCAAAAACTAGCGGATAAAACCCCAAAGTGTTTTCTACAAAAAATGATTAATTTATTGTGCTGAATCAGCCCTTTAAATATTATCACTTAAAACGAGGTGACCTTATATACGCAGTAGGCCAAATTAACTTTGTCAAAATGAAAACTAATTTTAAATGGACTAGTTAGGTCTAAGTACGTCTTCTTTAAACACATGTAGCACCTCAAGTGAAAGAGCTGTATATCTATACTAATACCTTTAAAAGAGCAGAGTTTGTTCGTTTAAACGCGCTAATCTCAGGAATTACTGGGTCGATTAATAAAATGTTTATGTTGGAATATAGCTTATATATCGGAGAAGGCTTTAGGCTATATAAAACATCACCCTGCGACGGGAGCAAATACAAAACATGCGGAAACAGTCAAGGAGACCGCTAGTACTTTTTGATTTGAAGAAGTTTAAATTACCAAATTTCATGTCAAATCTTTTTTAAGTATCGTATCAAACTTCATTACATAGTTAGTAGACGCTTATCCTCAAACCTAACCGCATCTGAAAATGCATCAAATGATTTGAAAGCTGGCAACTCGCCAACTGCACTAAAACCCAGGAAATAGTTTCGAGACCACTCTAGCAGATTTCAAATTCAATTTTCCACAACCGTGCACTACAATTAAAGGTAACGTAGGTTACCTTACATGAGCTTATTTAACTTCAAGTGGTCTCGTAATCTATGTATAATATTAGTAAATATAATAATAGTTATTACAACGTCTTCCGTCCAACTGAACGGGGGGCGTATTGCGATCCAACTTAATCCGTTCAATTCCAAGGCAGTTCAATTCCCACTCAGTGTAAACGAATATTATCAATATAATAATACTACAATGGTATGAATATTAATATTTATGTTGTTATATTATAGTAATATTAACAATAATTGCCGTCTTTCTGCATGACCTAAAGGTTTGACTGGCAGAGAATGCTTTTAGCATTAAGTCCACCTTGGTACACTAAATTTGTGCAATAAAGTCTATAAATAAATAATAAATTGCAATAAGATTTGCTAATTTGACAGTAAAGCAGAGCGTTATAACTGTCAAAACTGCATCGTAATACGCACCCCGTTCGATTTTCTGTTTTTGTTGACCTAAAACCGTAAATAATGCATTTACTCTAGTAGGTATACTTTGCGCCTGTGTTTATTTCTTACCTCTGCCAAAAAGGAAGGAGCCATTAGTTAAAGTTCATGCTAGTTACTGTAACTTTCATCTTAAATTGAAATGCTAGTTTGCCATGACTTAATTAGTTCATCGTTAATCATTATGTGCCACAACATTGGCTGGTAGCCAGGGGAACTACGGTGTATATCGTCAAACGAGATTATGGGCGATTAAAGATAACTAAATAGAGAGGATGTCAGTAAATAGCACTATTGATTACTTAAAGTATTTATTCATATTAAAAGAAAAAGTTACGACATACTCGTAGCTGCTACGAAACTGCGTGTCTGAATTTAAATAAACCTTTCAGGCCATACCATGAACTGGTCTTAGAAATAGGTAATGTAGTAGTTTGAATTTACTGATGGAAATATATTAACCATTACTCAGATTTCTACTTGGAGTTTAGGAGCTAACGTCAAAAGATTCCTAAAGAAAATTTAAACATCGCATAAATTGACGGAACCTAACCTTACTACTTAGCTAAACCTCAAAAGATCAAAAATAGCTTTATTCAGAGGAAAACCAGTAAAACACTGTTAACTAATGAACCATAACAAATACACTGTACGTGGAATTACTCATAATGCCCAACATTGGCTCGAAGCCAGGATATTACGATACATCGACAGACGGTCTGTCTGTTTATTGCCGTTAAGTGGTCATTAAGGCCCCTATAGCGTGAGAGTAAGGATTTGTCTTTATTTATCCAAGGATCATACCCCTTACTTGTACAGCCCGCAAAGAATTAGGTAGTTGCTTTAAATATAAAACAAGTGCCTTAAATATATTTTTAAAGAACGAGGGGCGGCAGCCATTTGTTTTGTTAAATGTCAAAAAACTCGTACATACATACGTTATGTTTGATTGTATTTCTAAATGTAATATTTCGGTTGTTTGATTGTTTCTGTGCCTTTAAAAATAAAATAAAATAAAATACCATCGATTTTTTATCTACCAATAATTTTCTTTACATCTTATAATCTGGTTTGATCTGTGTGTTGTGGTACCACAAATATTTCTGATATCCAAAGCACAAGTGCATTGCTACTTACGTTTGGATCAGAGCAATGTATGTGATTGGTATCCAAATAATTTATTAATTAAATTTATCTTTTCTTACAAGCCTCTCAGAACTCCCCATCTCAATCGTTAATCGTTGGATTGCAGACGCCATAATTGAAACTGAACTTCAGTTTTTTTTTACACTGCTGTATAAATACGTGTTTTTAATTACTGCATCTTCGACGCAGTCATTCAGATGCGTGAAATAGTAATGACTGAACTTGAAATTCATAATTCATCAGATCACTCGACTTTTTGTGCTGACCTTACACCGCGTACGGCGTCCTACAGTGTAACCAAATACGGTATTAAATTCAAACGAGGCCATTAAGCCGTTAATGGGAAGGGCTCATAACCGTTTGGATGTCCTAAGGATTACATTTACGCACATAACAATGTACTGTATTAATCCGCATTAATTAGCTAACCCTTTGAATAATTAGGTCGGACATTTGGGGGTTAATGTAATCCTACATAGAAAAATTAACATAGAAGTATGTTCACGACATCAAGATTTGAAAACTATGATATTCAGTAATTGTTATATTCAAAAAAAGAGTGAACAGGCTTTTTCTGGATGAGCTCGCTTCATCTGTGTCCCTGTCTATGCCTTTGGTATAGTCTAGAGACAAGAGCAAACTCATATCATATAAAAATAATAATACTTGTTTTCCAAGCAAGCGCCTAATATGGCCAATATTCACTTTTCACCATTGTTCCGTTCAGTCTGCCTAGCTAGATCACGTGATTAATCTAGTTACTCATAAAATCAGTAATCAGTCAGGTATCAAACGAATGCCGAGAGTCGCATAACAATGGAATTTTTATTGTGTCTCGTTTACACATACTTGACGAGTTAATGTAGAAATGCATCTTGTTTAACAGATTTTATGTATTTAACCATGAACTGTTAGATATTTATTTGTGGTCAAGATAGGTTAGGGATTTACGTTAAGTAAATAAAGTATATCGTGCTACGAATATCGCAAACTATAATAATGAAGCTTAGCCTTCCGCCTTCTCGTGAATCGGTACGCATAAACAAACAACTAACTCGGATGTCGATAATTAAAAACCACAACCCGTAGGCATTTAAGCTTGCGCAATGACAGCGATCGGGAGCATTCCAACATTTCCAACAAAACCTATCAAACGCAGGACGGCAGGGCGGTTCCGCGTTCGTCCAGAAATAGTGCGGCCGCGGCATCGCCCGCATTCCTCCGCTCCTGTTTGCTCTTGCATTACCGGCATAGGGCTGTCAGGCAGACACCTGTCAATGTCAAAGTTTTTTGACGTTTGTTGCACCACACAGCTGGTACAACGCAAAGGAGCTTATGTAGTAAACGGTTGCTCGCCACAAAATTAAGAGAAACTTTGTTTTTAGGGTTCCGTAGCCGAATGGCAAAAAACGGAACCCTTATAGTTTCGTCAAGTCTGTCTGTCTGTCTGTCTGTCTGTCTGTCTGTCTGTCCGTCCGTATGTCACAGCCACTTTATTCTGAAACTATAAGCATCACATAGCTGAAACTTGGTAGATAGGTGTATTTTGTTCACCGCTTTCCGATTCAGATACAAAAAGTAAGAAAAAATAATATTTAAGGGGGGCTCCCATACATGAAACTAAAACCTAAAATTTTTTTTTTACTCAAACCTATGCGTGTGGGGTGTCTATGGATAGGTCTTTTAAAATTATGTTGAGGTTTCTAAAACCATTTTTTCTAAAAGTGTAAGGTTTGAGATATAGACGCTTCCAAAGTGGTAAAATGGGCGTCCCCCCATCTAACTTTTGAACTAAGAAAGTGAAAATTTTGAAAAAAATATATGATGTAGATCTCAACAAAAACTTGCAACGAAAATTGGTTTGAAGGAGATCGAATTAGTAGTTTTTGAGATATTGCACATTTTTATCAACCGCAAATATAACTTTGTCTTTCATACAAACACTATGAAAAACAAAGTTATTTTTGCTGTCGCAATATATTGTGATGTTTTCGTTAAGTGAAAGTAAGTGGACCCTGAATTTAGTTAAGGGTGGCACGGAACCCTCAGTGCGCGGGTCCGACACGCACTTAACCGGTTTTTTTATATAATATGTGGACAATGTTGTTTGTTCTAGAAAAATCTTATTTTTTCATAAGGCAGACACGTTAAACTTATAACGGCTCTTTATTCGTCAGGGGCTAAAACAGTTTTTTGACTCAAATAAATATTTTAATAAAGATGAAGAAGGATCTTAGTTTGCTATTGTCTATCGTACTCAAGTAGGTGCAAACAAAATACTTATGACAGTGACATGAAATTACTGATATCATGACGTGTATAGATAGTGCCATCCACGAAGGCGCGCCCCTCCACTCGTCCAAATCGTTTATAGTACATGTGTGCAAGCTTTTTCCAACAATTGAATTGAATTTCGAACATCATAATGACTTATGAATGACAAGCACACTGCAAAAAATACACTCAATGGGAAAGATGCTCAACTTAGATATAGTTTTAAGTGGGTATGGTTACCTACTAGACGAGTAATATTTTTTTTTAAATTGCACCAGTAACATTTTTACTATTGACGTAAACGAAATATATAAGAACGTTTTATAACATTTAAAAAATATATTTAAAAGTGTCTTTATAAGAGAAATATAGGTCCACCGGGACCTCATACGCGTGCGTAAAATGTCAAGGAAAACCCAGTGTGTTGTACTAAAAAGTAAACCTGGTATAATCTTCTGTCATTATTAAATTTACTTAATAAATCAGAATGGTAACTTAAGCACCAAAATCAATTAAAAAAAAAAACATGTGGTACTTATAATATAACCGGGATGTACTTTATCAGGGAAGGCTATTAAACATCACGCTAGGACCTACGTGGTACGAAGTACTAGTACGAACAATTCATGCGTGTGAAGTCCCGGTGGACCTATATTTCTCTTATAAAGACAATTTTAAGTATATTTTTTAAATGTTATAAAACGTTCTTATATATTTCTTTTACGTCAATAGTAAAAATGTTACTGGTGCAATTTAAAAAAAAATATTACTCGTCTAGTAGGTAACCATACCCACTTAAAACTATACCTAAGTTGAGCATCTTTTCCATTGAGTGTATTTTTTGCAGTGAGCTTGTCATTCATAAGTCATTATGATGTTCGAAATTCAATTCAAATGTTGGAAAAAGCTTGCACACATGTACTATAAACGATTTGGACGAGTGGAGGGGCGCGCCTTCGTAGATGGCACTATCTATAGGTTATATTATAATAATGGAACCCCGAATGCACAATAATAATCATGAAAGCAATGAAAAATTCTGTAAAACTAAAAACGAGATTGTTTCTAGTAAACAGATTTTTTTACCCTCAATCTCAACTGAAACTTTTATACTTGCATATTTCTCAGCATGGGCAACCCTACTGGGAACGTGACCTGCCAGTTATCGTTGCATCATGAATGAATGCGAGTCTATGGTCTAATTCCTGAAGGAGTTTTATTACTGTTTAACACTTTAAATTAGAGAGGAGAGTTGCCTCACGTAGTGGTTACTTGCTTAGTGCATCTCACTTTCATTGTGTATTCAAGCATTCCATCTACATACCTTACCGCTTCCTTCGTATGCAATATTTTCCGAAAATTATGTAATGAGTTATATTTTTATAGGTAATAAATTATTGATGATGTTTTTTGTGTTGTTTCAGGTAATAATCAATCAATACACTCATCAACTGTAGCTAAGATGTCAATGGTGGTAAGTGGATAATTAAAAACTAGATAAACTAATATTGTTCTTATTGAACTTGTTATAAACTCAGTTTCTTTAATTTAAGGACTTTTTCCACCATTGGAACTGCTCCTAATCCATGATCTGAAAATAACTGTTGAATATGCCACACAAATTCCGGCACATATTGCCCAATCATTACTTTCACAGATTTTCTGATTTTCTTCCACACTAGACAACGACAACTGAAATAAAAGAAATGAATATGCAAGCAAAATTGTCTGTTTAACACGTAGCACACCCTGTAACATTAAAAGAAAAGAAATTTAAAAAAAGCAAATCCCTTGTCCTTTGAAAGTAATATTACAATATCGCCAAAGCGGGTCGGGCGGTGAAATTGTGTGCACATGCGTAAACCCTTTGATGTCCGGCGACCGCTGGCTAGTGCGCTAGAAAGGTTAACATAGATTTCTATAAGATGGCGTAATGTCAAAGTCAGCTGGTTATTTTTAGTAGGTATGCAAGCAAACAAATAAAGATTTAATTATTTGAAACTAAACACTTGATTTACTTACCTAATTTTAATTATGAAGAAGATTAACTTTTATTTATTATATTTGTGACATCACAACTAAAGTTTGTTTACCCACATAGTTACTGAGCATTTTGCCTTTGTGTCTTATTTTCTATTATAGAAAATCTGTAGCTGGGAATTCAGTCCCTTAACCCCTTAACCGCCTTGTACTTATTTTAATTCAACGATATAAATTGAGTTTACTACATTATTGTTATAACTATTGGAAATACCAGAACCGCTTTTCAACCCATTCGCACGACTGCTGCACACATATTAGGTAAAAGTCGCTATCTAAAAATCTATGTCAACCATCGATTCCAGCCGCTCTATGGCTCGGACGGCCCCGGTCATTGTTTGCAGAGAAAGCGACTCGTACTGGTTATTTCAAAGCGTTTCTACCGGTAGCTACGCTTAATCGCA
Organism: Pyrausta aurata; assembly: GCA_963584085.1. Taxonomy (NCBI): domain Eukaryota; kingdom Metazoa; phylum Arthropoda; class Insecta; order Lepidoptera; family Crambidae; genus Pyrausta; species Pyrausta aurata. The sequence goes on from OY757254.1 coordinate 12,401,085, forward strand.
AACAGGCCGTCATCGCGACAGGGATATTGCATAACTAAATAAATAAACTCATCAGCAGGCTTAACATGCACGCCGTGATAAAAATTTATCGCGGCATTCTATCGCGTTTGCTTGTCAAAAATCGACTTATCTACAGTTGCTAACATGGCTGCCATGAAAGTCATGTCGTACTGACAAATTTCGAAATGTGTCAAAATTATCATTGAACTTTAACATACGACACATATTTTTATCGAATTTTCACATTTCGCTGTGAAACATTATCGTCCAACATTAGCGTCGACGATAAATGAAAAACAACATACATATTTAGAGCAAAAATATATGACTGTGTCTTGCTGTATGTTATCCTAGGCTCTCAAAATACAATAAAGTTTAAAAATATTCAAAAGAAAGTCCCCGTGGAACATTTTTTATCCCTAAGATATTAATTAGTTTGGTAGAATAGAATATAATGAAATGGTTAGAAATTGACATATCTCGTTATCGTTTTGGATAAATTTGTCCAATGTGGTTGGCATGTTAGTTAGGGAATATGATAAAATAGCATTGATCGACTAATTTTGTCATGTCGATCGAAAGAAATAGTGGGTCATGCTATGTTAGGCCTACAGAACTCGCATTACATGTCTAAGAGCGAACGGAAAATATGAGTAGGTAAATGCTCATTTGATAATTACTGCTCGACATTTCGACTGGAGTGCAGCGACCAGAGAGAAACTACTTATCTAAGTTGCTCTATTACTTATCGGGGCTTAAATAAGGCCTACTGTCATGTCGAATACTTATGGATCTTTGAATAATGAAGGTGTGTTCTTAAAGTTCCAAATTAAACTTACTTAACTAGCATTTCGCAGCACTGTCGAATAAATCTGCACAGACATTGATGTTGCGTTCATTTTGCTTGCAAAAACTCACTTTCGACACACACGGATCGCAATCGCAATCGCCATCGCTTATTATGATGCATAGCTCCCCTGAGCCTCGATATGGTATGGTTGACTTAGGTTTATGCAGTTTTGTTTGGTAAGCTAAGCTTCGAAAGCTTGAAGGTTTCTATGACAATCTGCACATTGAGCTAGTAAACGCATATTTGGAGACAGCATTATTTAACATTTTGTCTCACTTTAACATTATTTTTAAATGCTTGTGAAAACAAGCAATGCTTGGACACGAAATTGGACAACATCACATACATTGTTCCGAGTCTTAAAAACAACACGTGTTTAAGTAAATCAGACAAGGCTTTCAATGAAAAATGATTTCTTTATACGCACACCCATTACTCCAGTAGTTATTATTCGAATGAAAAGAAATTTCAATCTACCTTTGTATCCGCAACCCGCAATCAAACGATAACGAACCGACAAAGGAACACTCACGTAACAAAGTTCCACTGTTCGATTCCCCGTTGAGGCACAGTTCCGTGAATTGAACAACTGCCTCTGTTCTGTACCGGGGTTTTTAATTGACGGTTTGTTTGAGCCTAATCAAATGTAACCTTTGACCTAATAAAAGAGAAAGGATCGGGGGACGATGGGTTAAATTATTTATGGTTGTCTTTTGTACGTTTGTACGTACGATTCGGTAAATAAAGGATGAACAATCTGAAGAGGGTTAAATGTGATTCCACTTGATTATGTACCGGTACAATACAACCTGTCTGTTTTTGTGTTGACATCAACGTTAATAAGTAGACACTTTTTAAAAGTATTTGCATACATTAATTGACAGCCGCCCTTCGTAGCATAGTACTTGATTGAATAATGTACACAAACCGTAGATCGTAGCATAAGTACTAACAATGACTGTTGTAGTACAACAAAATCAGTCGATTTTACGGCAGCTAGTGGTGACTGAGTTTGATCCGGCGTTTCTTCTCAGCACTTGCCTAATTGTCTGTGTTCTGTCTCGAAGCGCTGGTAGGACCCGAAAGATAAGGAGACATGTCTCGGCCCTTTCAGGCACATTTTTTTTATTTTTTTACTGTATATTTGACGTTCATGTGAATTTGAATTATAGAGATTCGATCATATCACAATATTTAGCGTTATAGCAATATGACCTGATGTTACGGTTGACCGAACAGGCAACTATGATTTTTATTTAAGCTTTTGTGTTTATAATAACTTAATTGTACTGACTGTAAATTGAATTGATGAAGATTTTTTTACTTCTTCTTTCACTTAAAAGGATTGTTACCTGTTTATCGTCTGCATATCTTTTAACATTGCATACTACGTCTTTATAACCTATGTTGTCATATTCAAAACACCTAATATCAATAATAATGACGACCACACCTGACCCGCATTCCTCTTTGTGTTGACTCATCATCAGAAAGTTTATCTTTGTTACATCATAAATAAATACTTAATTGGTAGGTATATGTCAAATGTCGTCATATTGTTATGTTATGCATTTCTAAATAAGAATGTAAAAAAAGCTAGCAACTGACAGCAAGGTTGGTCGCTTGCTTTGCAAACACCCCTCCGCCAATTCGCACTGAGCCCGCGTGGTGGAGTAATGGCTCGTACTACTTCATTCTTGAGGTAAAACTTTTGCCCAGCAGTAGGATGTTAACTTTTTTTAAAGCTAGCATTCAATATGTATCTATTTACCATCTTAACATGAGGCCTACGAATACTTGTATCAAGCTATTACGAAGAGTAGGTACTCGCTCGTTACAATTTATAGATCTTCACTATTGGTTCTTTTTGCCCATCCATTTTAAGATTAGCTTGATCGCTGTCTGTCAATAACTTTTACTTTTATTGATATTTACGATCTCGGACGAATGATGTTCACCTTCATACGCCATTACACAAGGCATACGTAATAGATATATGAAGCAGGGCCGCATTTAACTGCGGTAAGTTAGGTAAAGTCGTTCGATTTGATATTTATTTAACTCCTAAAACGATTCACTTTGTTGGTTGTTTACAGCTCAAACGATACTGAGCTAGTATGTATTAATCTGAATGTGAGATCACTACCACATTAAAGAACAATGTGAAACTTACTTATATTTGGTGCGTGAGTTCACTCCATTGTCGATCAAGTCTACTACTTACGTTTGATAGACTATAGTCAAGAGCAATTCATCACCAATAATAAGTAACTAACTATACGATTTGGAATATAAAACCAATTAGGCAGAGAATACGTACAGTCGCATACTTGAGCCAAAAAACTTCATCCCAAAAGCATTCCCTGATTACGTCCCTGGCAAGTTAGTTTATGAGATGCAAACTCAAATACCGCAGCCAGAATCGTTTCGATTCGTTACACCCATCAATCAATCGAGAGAGTGGGGTCGGAAATAGCCGAACTTGCAACGTGGCCGCAACCGAAGGCCACTTGGCACACATAATGCAAACACACAGAGTTATTCGCGAGCTTAAGATGCTGTACCGACTATACTATTTCCATAACAAAGTCCGAGGAATGTAACCTTTCCTTTGAAATCGTTTTAGAAACTTTGAAGGAGTTGAGATTTCTTGTACCAGAATGTTAGCAAAAAGGAACCAAAGGGTTAAAAGTGGGTGGCGAAAAGTGTTCGCTGTTTGTGAAAAAATGATTTTACCATTGTAAATCTCCATAATTTTATTTAAAGACATTTAAGGACATTTAGCGTAAATTACATAATAAGGAAAAAATATCAAAGAAATTTTTGGTGGTTCAAATTGTAAGTTTTCCCAAGATATAAATTGCAATTGTAAAAAGACAACTGTGAACCTGTGACAGACGAGGAATTGAACCCCGTGTCTTACGCAATCCGGGCGTATGCCTATACCACTCGGCCACCGTCACATTAACAGGCCTGTTGTCCCAAGATCCTTGTGAAATTCGCCTGAAAATCGAATATCAAAGTATTCGTATCGTAGTTTCGTTGGTGTGAGGTTCTATATAATGTGAAGTTGGTAAGGTGCGTTGATTTTAATATTCATCGCCGCATCTCTTCTTTGCTATTCCAGGGTACGTATTGATTGCGATCTTGCTTTGACAGTTAAGCTGCTCTGCGTTCGATTGATAAATTTCGTATAGCAATGTCTTAACCCCGACCAATTTCCATTTCTCAATTTCGCCCTTAGTCAGATTGCAATAACAATTTGGCGTCTCAGCTTGCTGGGTGGGAATTGAACTGCCGGGAACTTGAACGAATTAATATCGCACAATCGCAATATGCCACCAATTTTAGCTTCACAAAACATCGAAAGCCTTTATTTACGTCTAGCAGCTAAAATCAGACCGCGCAGCTTCAACATAAACTCGAAAAAACAAAGCCACTTTGATCTTTGTTTCTGCAATTTGGATCCCCGACTAAACAAACTTTATTGTCGGTGAAACAAAAAGATACACGTGCGTAAACAAAATTGCAGTTTTAATTTGAACCATTTGAACCATTGTTAACTGGATGAGTCGAGATAATTAAAAGCATTGTGTTCTTGGCCCTGATTTCACATCCGTCATTAGATTATAAAATTCATTAACTATTATATTTTTGTATCCATTTGTTTTACACCTGACATAACTTTTCCCGTCCTAAATCTAATTTCGTTTTGTTCAGTGATTAGTATTGATGTTATCTATAAATATTAACGTACTAACAAATTACCAAGACGTGTGTGTCTAAATAATTTAAGGATAACAAACTAAGCTTAATTCTGTAGGTTTACGATGTGTTATAATAATGTTCAGTTGTTCAGTCAGACAAACTTGTCCTATCGAACGCTTATGTACAATCAAGTGTATTTAAATTCTTGTGGTTGTCTTGTATGAGTCACTGATGGATAAGATCAATCATTCATAAGGCGTAGGCTTAATAGTTGGATGTCGTGCAACTCAATACATACTAATTGTGAGCGACTTCAATACAAATTAAGTGCAATAACACATAGCATTCTCATTCATAAATAACTCGCAATGTATAATGAATGATGAGACAGCTACCTCAGACCATCCTCAGGATGAAAATGCCCGTTGTATTTACCTCTAGCTAGTCTTTTTTTACAATTCAGGACTATTTTTAAACTTCAGGGCTGAAAGTGTTTAATTAAATCATTTACCGCAGAGACCAAAATCTAATTTACTTACTGAAAATTTTATGTACTTTTGCTATATTAAGGTAAATTTTTGCTCTTCATAAATAAATCCGAAAGCAGTATTTCTTTACATTTATCTGTCAATGGGCTTAAAACCTACAGTGTCGCAGCACTATAAACTGCGGCACCGTAAAAGCTTCCTCTCATCTTCTCATTGCATTTAACCCTTAGCCTACCATAGAGCATGAAGATGAATGGCCAGTAACATTAGCATTACCCCTGTGTGGGCTCCGCCGCACGTGCGCGCGCGCACACAAATAGTTCTCTGCGGCTTCCGTTCAGCGTTCCATTTCGATTCCAATACACATGTGGAAAGTGGTTTTGCCTGTGTTATATTGATTATTATGTTAGAATGTGACTTGAAAGATGATTTTGCGAATGAGTTAGTTAAATTTTGAGTGTCTATTGTTTGTGTTGCATTGCAAACGCTGAGGTTAGAGTAGCTTAAGGGCCTGATGTTATTTGCTCATGGTGTATCTATACTTTCTATACTAATATTATAAAGCTGAAGAGTTTGTTTGTTTGTTTGTTTGTTTGTTTGAACGCGCTAATCTCCGAAACTACTGGTTCGAATTGAATAATTCTTTTTGTGTTGGATAGTCCAGTTATCGAGGAAGGCTATAGGCTATATAACATCACGCTCCGACCAATAGGAGCAAAGATATAGTGGTAAATGTGTAAAAAACGGGAGAAAGAAGTCACTATTCCACGCGGACGAAGTCGCAGGCAAAAGCTAGTCTGCAATAAGTTTAGTACGCAAACTTAAGGCATGGGGCAAGGATCAAGTGAAATCTTATAGGGCCAGGATCAAGTAAAATCAACTATAAAGTTTGAATCAATAATAAAAAGTGAACTACATACGAAATATTTTTTCGTCGTCTCGTTATTGAAAGCACTTAGGTGGGCATACCCTTTGTACGAATAGCTGTCAATAGAGGTCTTCTTTGTGGTAACCATTTTTTATTTATTTAATAAAAACAGTTTACTTTCCATACTTAGTAAACAATCCAACATAATCTTCGCTAAGTATCTTGTAAGCCCGACTGACGTTGAGTGGTTGTTGACGGCAACCACTTTCCATCTAATGGACGAATCTAATAGAAAGTAGTTGCCTCCATAACTACCTGCAATATAAGGGCGTCACTGATGAGCTGGGGACCAGAGGTGCGGGCTACGAGCCGTTTTAATGAACTACAAATTGGCAGACACAATGTTTGGTGTCCCTAATTAATTAAAGGCTGGGCTGTAACATGAAATAGCGTTTAAAATATTAAGCACCTATATAGACATAACAGCGGGTTAAGATAAACAGTAATGTGGTATCTTACACAGTTTTATTATAAGGTTATTTCACTTTATATCTTATATTAGGATTGGCTTTAAAAATATTGTATGATTTCCTACTCTAGTTTCAAAGAGAAAGCCGTTTTTATTCCTTGTACAATAATATTATTCTTTGCTCTCGATGCATTCCGAGAAACGGTTAAAAATACATCATGAAGATTCATTGTATTGCTGTTTTTCTTTCTCTACTTTGTACTCAGGTCCTTTAAGTCATTCATTAGTTTCAGTGGTATCTTGTGCAATTATATGTGCTTGTTTCTGCACTATTACAATTTGTTTATTATGCACAATCAAGCGGTACATATGGTAGACTTAAGTCTAAAAGCATTCTCTACTAGTCAACCATAGGCCTAAACAGAAAAAACAGGTGGCGCGAAGAAAGTAATAATGGAAGAATGTTTGTGTTTCACCAACTAGCTAAAAATTTTCACACTTCTAATTGATTAACTGAGAATCAGTTGATTAACAAAGAGCAAGAGCAGAATAATCAGCATCTTACCAGTTTTGCTGGCTCCCAATTATGTATGATGAAAAAAATAAAAACGCTAGCGTTATTCTCACGATGCAGTATTTCTAAAAGGGTCAGATGACGTCACACCTGAGATGCAGTCCTGCTAATCCCAGGAATGCAGCGATAACGACGCGGGTGGCAAGATAAGCCTTGCCTAAGCTGAAACTAGGTACAGACAGCACAAAGGTTAAGAACTGTGGCTTATGCAGGTGGAGTAGGTGCGATTTTGCAATGAATGTAGTTTGACGTGTGGGTGGACTGTACGAGGAGGGACAGGAGATTTATAAAACTATACATTTACTATACATTTATTTCACGATAGAACAACGTTTACTTAGTTCTTGTTTATGTATTTATACTTTATTGCACAGCCATGTACAAAGGGTGGACTTAACGCCATATTTCATTGTCTACCAGACACACCTTTATGCTATGCAGAAATGAATGTTCTTTTTATACATAAAACTTTAAATGTTGTTCTATGTTGTCCTTTCGGAAAAAGCAAAGATTATAATGAGAGTTGATTGGTTACGTTTCGAATACGGATCTAATACTACTATTATGCTTAAAAAAGTTCTTATAATTTGTGAAATTCAGTAAAAATTGCAAAAGTTCTCAACAAAAAAAGCTATGCTACCGAAGTCGCTATGTACTAACATTCCAAAAGTTCACCATTAAAGTTTGGAACACATTTCCCGATAACCATTGAACAACCATCAAAGTTATCGTTCCATAATTGGGGCGTTCCCAACTTCGGGACTTCGGGCTTATTTATAGGCCCTAATCCAACATAATAATAAAGTGATCAACTCCGACACGTATCTACGGAGATGTCACTTTAATAGTCAGTTAGTTGAGTTGAGGGTTAAAGACTTAGAGATTTCAACACTTTCTGACAAGTTCCTGATTCCGGATAACTTATTTGATGTAAGACTTATTATAGTTTTATATCGGAGATAGCGAGCGAGTCGAGTGGTGAAACCAGCTCTAGCTAGCAATCTACAAGATGGGAAGTTCTAAACTAGGAGAGGAAATAAGTTACTGTTATGATAAAGTTAGTTTTTTTCTATACCATTTATTACGTTTCGAATCACAATGGTTTGGCTTTTTTTATAGTATAAGAGATTTTTGTATATTTTTTTTATAAATATGGAAGACTTAACATTTTTTTGCTGTAATAAATCATTTTTGAGACAATTAAATACATTTATTATTTAGCTCTGAAATTATCTTCCAAATCATTGAAATAAAATAATTTTCCAAATTATAATTTTAACGCAAAACCACTTGGTATAAACTAAATATGCATCTTGCAGGACCTATCTGGCTGTGGGCTGCAAATGCTGCCACCCACATCAAGTATGGATAACTAACTGAGTAACTTATTTCACAACACAGCACAGCATAGTGGGCAGAACTACCTACGATGGAGTTGGAACAAAGTTTTTGTTTAAGCAATCCTATGATTTGCAATATCGAGCGAGCATTGCCTACTGAGTTCAGACATCTAGCTTTAGCGACAAGTCATTGAGTTGTTCTACGGTATGCAAAATAATTTTACCTCATGAAAATGTCAAAATTTTCAGCATACTTACGTACTTATTACAATTTTCAGATAGACTGGTAGGTCTTAGAAACTCAATAATTAATTAGTGATAACATCCTGAGAAATTGTGTCTCCCTTACGGCAGTTAAGCATTATTTATCTCCTTTAAGCGATACATTTATTATTTTACCTCCATCATCTATTTATAAAATTAATATTAAATCAAATCGGGTATCATTCTCTGTCAAGGAATTCGTAAACCCATAACATAATTAACACAAAATAAGCTATAGCACCAAGCCAATCTGAACTGAGTCAATATTAATAACGTAACCAACACCGCTTCCCAAAATTAAACCTTCTCATGCGCATCTTCAAAGTCCTACAAATGATAAAGGCCCGCAGGATACGTATGTATTTCCCAACAAAAAGCATACATCAGAAAAGCGCTGTTCATTTGCCGAGGCCCTTTTGTTTGCCGTTCTGTATTCCGCGTTGTTCCCGACTGGGAGAATTCTCGATTCCCGCTGTAATTTGTACCGACAGGCAACAATTAGCCAATGAGAGGTTTGGCCTGGTTCCCACTTAACAAACTGAAAACAAAAATAAGTAAATACTGAAGGTCCTGTTAACAACTGCGATAGAGATTCATATTGTTACGGCGTTATGTTATGTATCATGGCTATTTTATGAAAAACTGGTTAATCATGATTGGTGGATTCGTTATTTAAAAAAAACTGACTTGCAAAATGTATAATAAGTGCTACTGAAAAGGTCGACTGAGTGAATATACTGCAAGTTTTCAGCATTTCTTCTTAGACATTTTCGTCACATAGACATAGATGCGTGAGAATAGTCATCTATTAGTTGTGATAATAACAGTCTAAATCGCTTAAAATGATTTATTTACTTAAAGTCCTGTCTATTTTAAATTGCCATGAAAGTTGCTTTTACGTGCCCAATCTCGCTCCAGATTTCATCCAATAGCTGGCAGAGTGGGCAGCAAGAATTACGCCCTAATGACTTTCCTAACAAGTTGACTTTGTAACGCGATGTAAATCCGATGAAACGAACTTTACTTAAGGACAGTTCAAAATGTCATTAATTTTGCGCCTCATTATAAGTTTACAGATATCTAGGACATTCAAGTACGTGGGTGCTTACAGATTACGAGTATGATTCTTAAAGTTGAAGCAGATTTAACCACTCCTAAAGGAAACAGTACCATATCAACTCGAGGCGTTCAGCATTCTTTGTATGCAACTGCATAGTGCAACTCATACATATTCGTATTGAAACCACCTCGGATCGAGATCAACTCGGGGCCCACTCTAGACCGGCTTACGGCTAGTCGTCCGATGTTCGTCAAATATCCGTCCACCCTGCCAAACGTGCTGTCATTCATAAGAGGAACTGTCATGTTGTAGCAAACACGATCCGTGGGTTAGGCGTCTGCTATCCGTAGCCGGCCCGATGTTTGTTTTTATTTATTTGTTTGTATTTACTAGGCACGATGATACTCTTTCTATAGCTTTCATACCACACATTATTAGCTTGAGAGTTACTATTCTGTTATAACACATACTAAAATGTGTTAACACTGATCGTAAATATTAATAGTTTGGTTAGACTATAAAAAATAATTAAAAATAACACTTACGGAGAAAGTTATTATAAGAGCTTTGACATAACTGTTCGCTACGTGCAATATAACGGAATCATTTCGGAAGTAGAGACAACTTTATTTATTCAATATAATCAACGCCTAGGTATACCTAAGTTTTGAAAATGAGGAACTTGATTTTAAATAGTTTGCATAGCTAGTAAACTCAATCAAGCGTAGCAAATACTTTGTTGGTGAGTTGATGCGATTATGATATCTCTATCGATTAATCGCAAAGGAAGTATTCGATTACTTTCGTCTCCGGCTACTCGATTATATCTTCTTCCTTACATCTGACGAGAGCAAATTAGATTTGAACATGAGCGAGGGGAATTTTATTAGAATATTGAATAAAGATCCTAACAGAAGAAATATATTTTTTGTGCGAACATCCCATCTTATATGTGTATTTTTACGTCACTGACAACTTTTTATAATTTCAACGAAAGTGATATTGAAAATTTTATTTCACTTTTTATTTGAGGTTTTGTGATGGACGAGCAATGCTAATTAATATATGTTATTGTTTCAGGTAATATCAAAGTTTAATAAGAAAGTCATAATGAGCCACTTACATAAAAATAAAATCAACTTATTACAAGCTGAGTTGTAAAAATTACGAAAGGGTAAGTAATTATTTATGTTCCTATAAATTAGTTAAAAGGAATCAATACTAAACAACCAACTAATAAAAATTTATCATTATCATGTGCAGTTGTTCAAAATTGCATAATGCACATCCTTTCTAACATTTATTTTCGAACAAATTGTTTTTTTTTCTATGTGGCCATAAAATCACTATCTCGCATCTGAAATTTTAGTGAATCTAAGCTCATATCATACATGTGAGTATGTACCGTCATGTCAGTACGTATACAAATTGGATTAACTCCGCTCGGCCGGCCGTAATTCAATTAAAAAATACGTTTTATGGCAGATAATTTGATATTTAACACGATTATTGCGGAATCAATCGAATTATGTTGACGGTAATACGTGGCACATGGCGATTGTATAGCGTGTGCACGGCGTATATTTGTGAAACTTTTAGATTTTTTTTCAGAAGCTTTCGTTCAGAAGTTGCGTTCGCCTATTTGTTTGACTAACCAGCCAGTGTCAGTCAATTAAAAAAAAACTTGCCACCAGCTGTCACATTTCCCGCGCAAATTCAACCACAGATAACACACGTACCGCAGAGTAAATATCACCTCCACAGATAAAATACGTGCACGCAAAGGAGGTCAGCATTTCCCCGCCTATCCTGCACATACTTATTCAGCCGGTGCATTAGCTATTCAGCCCATTCAGCGTTCGTTCTTTCATAACCGAAGGATCCTTTCACAGGAGTTATTCAGAGCTCGCTTTGCGAATTCCAGGAGTAAGATGATGACTTTTTTGCGATACATACATGTTTTTGTACTAATAACTTCTATGAGAAACTCATTTGATTACGTAATACATTTCTAATTAGCATATTTTCCTTTGCTGTTAACGATAGGTACTTTAAATGTTTATTAGATTACTTTTTTAATTATATGTCCAGGCGCGGAAGTCTCGACATAGTTAAAACCACCAGGTGGCGCTCGAAACGCTGGGATTGGTGTTTTCGTATATTTATTGATTAAGAAAAAAAAATAATTAAGCTTGAAAAAATACAAATATTTTTTTAATATTTATCAAAGACTAGCTTTTGCCCGCGACTTCGTCCGCGTGGAATAGTGACTTCTTTCTCCCGTTTTTTTACACATTTACCACGATATCTTTGCTCCTATTGGTCGCAGCGTGATGTTATATAGCCTATAGCCTTCCTCGATAACTGTACTATCCAACACAAAAAGAATTATTCAATTCGAACCAGTAGTTTCGGAGATTAGCGCGTTCAAACAAACAAACAAACAAACAAACTCTTCAGCTTTATAATATTAGTATAGATTAGTATAGATACGTAAGTTAAAAGGATATTTGATACAGCAGAAAATCAGAAAAATGTAATTGTCTACGCGAAATGTCAAAAGTTTTGTAACTCTTAGTTAGTTTTGTCGATAGCTGCAAATAGTAGATTGTTATACAAGGGGAGAAAGCGACCCATTTCACTCGAGATGTTTCTGGCGCTCGAACGAAGTGAGAGCGCCAATAATTCGAGAGTGAAATGGGTGATTTCACCCGAGTTAAACATACTATTTTTCATTTCGACTGTGAGGAAAATATCAAAATTACAAAAGTGGTTGTAGGTGTCTTGGTGAGGTATTATGTAGTTCAGCGAGAAAGGAAAACTCAAGTTTTGAACAAAATATGACAGTTGATTTACAGTACTAACATCATCTAACACGATTAGAAAAAATAACGGCACGAAAACATGAAAACAGAGTACAAAAAAGCAGAAAATATCAAATAATTAAAATCTTTGTAAAGAATATCGATCGATTTTTTTCCACAGATAATAACAGAATCCAAAAATAATATCTTTTTTTTATAAAAGTTTTAACGGCTTTGGACGAAATGACACTGACAATATAAAATTAAAAAAAACATCTTGGCATTATGGCGGGCAGCCAAATATTTTAATTAATAATTGAATTAAAATTAGAAATTTTATATTTCTTTATCAACGATTATACATAATACCTACACAATATGATTTTCAATTTATAGCTAAGCTAAAATGTTTGTTATTTTAATAACATGATGTGACTCAATTATCTTTGGTCCAAGCTTTGACTGCAGGCCTTGACTCTATGCCATGTCAATTAAAACTAAATTACTTTCCACCCTAGGGATGGATAAGCTATTTTCCACCCGGCTATCTACACAGGAAAGTTCTATTTTCCGAACAGGAGAGATGAAAACATTTCTGTTACTCTTAAACAATGCAATATCGTATTTAGCACAGAAATAGCTTGTTTTTGTGTTCACATAATCCGGTTTAACGATGCAAGTGTGGAGCGAAAAGTGGCAGTAAAATTATTCTTGGATGTAATACTTACTGAAATCGTCACTGAAACGCACGGGTGCAGTGTTGGCAAGATACAGGGAAACCGTGAACGTCGTGAAAATGCATTCTCTTGGCCCGAGGTAGTATTTCGTCAACACAGAAGTAAAATATCTGATTAATTTGATCTCAAATTGAACAAATAACTATAAATAGCGGTGACCAAAAGCCGTAACCATTACCATAGTTAGTTTTCTTTAGTAAATCCATACATAAAGGCTTTTCTTGGCTCTAAACCGACATATAAGCAACCGCGGCTAAGCACTAGAAATACGCACACAGTCGAAGTTATACACGCAAACGAATTTGAGAAAGGGCTTTTAGAATTGGCTTTTACAACTGTCATTCTACAACAGGCCTGTCTCCAACGCGGAAGTCGACCATTGAACGAAGTGGTCAATTCACTTTATCTGCATATTTTATGAGTGCCCGTAATGTTTATAGCTTGCGCTGCAGAAATTAAGCCCAATCAGATAGTCTTGTCACATCTTCCTGATATCCCATGCTTTTATATTTATGAATTGAATTTGAGGATATAACGGGTTTACTTCAGTTAACCAAGCTCTTTGTTTGCTAATCAAAATGATTAAAGACTTCCCTTCCGTGCAGCATTATTCGGCTGAAATTATCTTTTCCGCCTTGATTAGGATTAAGACTCCTCTGAAAATCTGACGATTATCTACATACAGAATGTTTTCAATCAAAAATTACTCAAAAATGTACTTTGTCATTATTGTTAGGTAGCTGCAATGCTATTTCTACACTCAGGCAACAAACAGGTCATTCCATCATCCATACTTTTTTACTACTTCAACATCCCAAAAAACCACTATCACGACAGCACAAGCCACATATTGACATAAGCGCCACATAATTTGCTTATGTTCTGTCCCTGTGTTGTGATAATTTATTATGCTGATGTCCACGGCTGCCGCTTAAGTTATGATTGATGGGCCCATTAATGCGTGTTTTATGTCCAAATAATAATCATTATTTAACACTGGTGAATAACGTGGTATTTTTGTTTATTGTCATTTTGACCCACTTTGTGTGTTAAGAATAGGTACGTCATTTTGATGCTTGCTTTTTGAGTGTAATGTCGGTGATTGGGGGTAAAACTAATCTCGAAAGCTTTTCATAAAAACATTATCAAACTGTCTTAGGTTAAATGGCAATTCATATTCATAACTATAACTTGAAACAGACTGACCCTTTTATATCAGCTTAATAGGCAATATCTTAACTTTTATTCCCATTTCATAGATATCAGTCATCGTTAGGCTATTGGGCAGGGGTGTTCAACCTGAAAAATACTTACTGTAGAAGTTTAAAAACTAATGCTCTAAAGATTCATGACAAAAATAGTTCTTATTGATTTACTTTTTGGAAAAAGATAGCAGAAAAAATATGTACTTTAAAACAACGTTGACTTGAGGCTTACTACTGACCTACAATAATTTAATTTAATTATTTTTAAAGGAACCGTGTTCGTCCATAGTGGACTACTACAATTTAAACGAAGTTGCAATTTTCCTAGCTTAAAAATTTTCAAAACGAGCCAAAGGTTGGGTACCTCTGACATAGGGGATTACGAATGGTCTATCGGTGGGTCAATTCAATCCAATTTAGTCTGTCCCGTCACAAAAGCACTTAGCTAGATTGCCCATGGCCAGTAGCCGCGTATCTGGCAGGATATTTGAAGATTGCCTGCTGATTTTCAAGTACGCACGACGATACATTGCTCGTTGCTATGGACAACTATAAAAAAAAACTTGAAATAAAAAATGGAGATAGAATTGTACTTTACATTCTATTAGAACCTATTTAAATTATTGAAATCTTCTAAAACAACTCATTTAACTTAGAAACTACCTAAACAAATTAAAATATCTACCTTATTTATAGCTCTAGGATAATGTTCATTACTTATTGATCCTTTTGGGTAGGAATCGTTTTTATTTTCACTATAAGCGTCGATAGAGAGATGAAAATGCGGGTTTTTGGGCGTTTCGCACCATGATTAGAACCGATGTGGTGCGAATCGCTCTAATAGACTGTTTCAGAATGGGACCATTCGCTGCACAGTGGTTTTAAGCTGTACGAATAGCGGTATCTTTTTCCAATGTTTCGGCTCGGACCATATCGTGAATCAACCCAATGCTTATTTTGAATGTCCTATTTGGACTTTTAACAAACATTTTCATTTTACCTAGAGTTCAGATCAAATTTAAGAGCAATGCTTTTGTCGCTGGAGTTTCTTCTTCAGCCTCTGCCAGTACTGACGTTGCTGCTACCCAACCTACCTATATTTAGAGTAGAGACTAGAGTCCTGTTCGTTCTTTTTTGCATCCACCACACAAAACAATAACTCACTTACACACAGTCTCAGTACATTTATTTGATGTACTAATCAGTAAGACTGCACGGGGAATAATTTCGCTGCATGCAACATTATGCTTCGTTCGCGTTAAATACAAACTTGTTAGTTGTTGTTTACTGCAAGGCGTGAGCGTAGATAAGGAATATTCATGATTATTAAGTCATTTTGCTGATAATTACCACGATGCTTATTTTCTTTTGTTTCCGCATAATAGTTACTATCTTCCACAATGTTTCATTCTCATAGGAAATGATCATTATGCCAAGACAAAATGAAAATAATAAACTAATACATAAGCAGCATTGGATGCAGACCGCTCACAACCGGTCGCTGTGGAAATCCATGTGGGAGGCCTATGTTCAGCAGTGGACGCCCTTTGGCTGATAATGATGATGATAAGCAGCATATGATACCGTTTTTATTTAACTTCATTCTTTTACGTCGACCAAGATAACATATTATTATGCACACTGAAAATAAATCAAGCCACGTTTTTAAGTAAATGAATTTTTGAGTTAGTTTTGAGTCATCATCTATGACACAGACCAACATGTATTATTTATTATGTAATACATGTGGTCAAAAGTCAGACAATACCTAATACTCTTCTAGGGATCATTTAAATAATCTTCTTCTTCTTCTTTGCATTTTCCCTTTGGGGTCGGCTCTCCTCGTTTGATGGCGCCAGGACATTCCGTCCTGTCATTATGTCATCTAACTAAGCTATATCGTTAAAATTTATAACCACTTTATTTGTCATTTGACCGTTAATTACTGTAGGTAGATAGAGTAGTGTTGTACTTCAATGTACAGTTTTCATAAGTAACAGTGTCATTGTTTCTTATCCTCAGGTAAATAATGGATTTACTCAATGTAATAACCTTTATCAGTACATACCTTCGGACACGTTACAAGGAAGAGATTTCAAACTTGTCTCACTGACATTTTCTTTTCTTCTTCTCCATGTGTACCATCAGTATAATTATTATGTATATGTACTATGTTTATGTTTATTATACCTTTATATTATGTATTAAAGTATGCGGTATTTATGTAATAAGTAGTATGTATGTTTATTGTGTTTTAAAAACCTTTTGTAATTTTTATCGTCAAGCTTTTTCTTTTACCCCTCTATCACTTGCTTCGCGCCGCCTGTATTTTCTCTGTATAGACCAATGGTTGACTGGTAGAGAATGCTTTTAGCATTAAGTCCGCCATATGTACCTTTTGTTTGTGCATGAAGTGTAATCTTTGATTAAAGTAAAATAGCGGAAGATAGGTGACGCGCCACTCAAACGTGGACCGCTAAAATCAGGCCCCCGTCGCCTAATTGCGTCCAGTTACAATCGGGATTGCGTGCGCGGATGACATACGTAAGACGTGTGACGTGAGGAGAAAAATATTATTTTTTCGGGTTAAACGTAACCAAAATGCCTTCGTGTGCTTTCATACGTTGCCCAAACCATTCTAAAAGGAAAAACTAATCGCATGGAATCACATTTCACTCGTAAGTACACGAAAACCTTAATTTCTAAATTTATTTGTAAACGCAGTCTTTTTTTGACAGCCATTTTTCAGGGCGAGATAGAAATATACGATTCATTGATGTGCGACCAGTTAGGTATGATGATGATTGATGACACATAACGCAACAAATGCTGCTTGTTGAGATTTGTCTACGCGGTACCGTTAGCATAAAATGTCGATCATAATAAATTTATATAATTTAACTTTTACCTGATATTGATTGTTGCTTCTTGATTAATTTTTGTAAAATAGTATTCAACTTCAATAATGTAAACAATAAAATAGTTATGTACTCAAGTTTGTTACAAAAATGACTGTATTAACGTGAAGCTTTTTTTAAATACGCACCTAATCTGTATAATTGCAGGTCTCTTACGGATACATCGTTGCGTGACATCAGCGCCATCTATTCATCATGTCAACTGCAGCGGGCCAAGTAGTTATTCATTACAAAATAAATTTACACAGCTGTGTGGGTATCTTGTATGTAGTAGTGAGTGAGTAGTGCCATTTTTTAGCTGACAATTAGTATGACATGCCGTATCTTCCGCTATTTTACTTTAATCAAAGAGTGTAATAAATAAATAAATAAATACCTTACTAGCTTTATGATCGAGCTTTTTAAACCGTCTTCTTTAATTAGGTCTGTCGCAATAAAGGCTCTGGCACAGTCAGCCCTAGAAAGTTTAACAAATTGTCTTCGTCTCTATTTCCTCAAAACTTAAGACAGATTTCATCAAGGTGTTTTTGCCGACTGTGCAAACAGCAGAACCTAATCTACATGAAAGAAAGTCGTGTTACACCACTTATAACTCGAGAACAGGTGGACCGATTTTCATGGTTTTCATTTTGTTGGAATTGTCTTGACCCCATATAGGATAATAACTACAAAATAGGGCCGGGACGGGACGGGGCCTAGGCGAAATGATGTTGACTGGGACTCCTAGTCTCAATTAAATAAGAACAGTGACTATAAACAGTAAACAAAGGCGGGGCTGAGAGTTGCTGGGTGTAGCCCCGCTGTTGACCTTTCGGAGAGGGTTAAAAGGAATAATTTGCGAAGTTTCGGTCACGATCACGGTTCCCAATATGCTCTGTAACTTGTATATTTTTATATTTTATACTCTTTAATGTAGTGACAAAATTAACAACTAAATACTTACAGCTATAACTGAAATCTGGAGGCCTACATCCTTAGCGTTAAAAAATATTTTTCATTTATTTATTTGTTGCAATTTATTATCATTTTTAGCAAGTTGTTAGCATAACATCAGACGTTATGTTTAGGTATGTTTGATAATTACAAGCATCATTAATGAGTAATTTACAAAATAAATGTTCTTTCCAAAGACATCGGTGTATTGAATTCAATATGGTGTGGTGCCACATTTGACTAAAAAGAAAAAAAATGGAAGTATGTTAAACCTCCACAAATCCTTTCTCTTAAAAGTTTGAGAACCACTACCCTTTGGGACGAACCTAAGCGTGACAAGCGACCTTTGTAATACAAGAAGATGGAAGGCAGAAATATAAACTTTAATGTTTATAACTTTGTACTTTCGTTTTGTCGCTTTGATCTACAAACTTAGGTAAAGGTATATCTTACAGTACTATTATACCTTCTATGATCTCACATTAAAACTGGGTGACAAATACTTATATTATGATAGTTATAGTTAAACTATCGGTTTCCCGGGGCTTTACTCGCATGTATATCGGATTAAAAAAACCTGCAGATCAGTAGTTTTAATGCATTATATGAGCAATATGTATTTTTGTGAAGTTTCATCAAAATCCATCTATGAGTTTTTACGTGAAGGAGTAACAAACATCCATGCATCCTCATGAACTTTCGCATTTATGATATTAGTAAGATAATGTTAGTACACATTTTTACCAACTCTTCAACAGTACAAACCAACCTAAAATAAGGCTGAGCCTTTTTTCGTAAATGGCACACGGTTCTACTAGGTTACCGCAGGCTTAACCACCGTCACATGATAACGCTGTTACAACACAAATGAGATTAATAATTCAAAGTTTTAGCTGATGTTGTGGTATTTTTAGGGTTCCGTACCTCAAAGGGAAAAAACGGAACCCTTATAGGATCACTTTGTTGTCCGTCTGTCCGTCCGTCCGTCCGTCTGCCAAGACCCTTTTTCTCAGGAACGCGTGGAGGTATGAAGCTGAAATTTATATCAATTACTCAGGTTTACTGTCCCTTGAAGCTGTGAAAAAATCAAACTTCTAAGCCAACGCAATCAAAAGATACAGCCGTTTTTGCCGCAAATTTTCGACACTTGCAAGGGAATCAAAACCTACAGGGTGCTTCCCGTGAACTCAGAATCTTGAAATTTGGTACGAAGCAACGTCTTATAGCATAGATAAAGGAAAAATTACGAAAACCATAAATTTTTAGTTACATCACATAATATATTTTTTGTTAATAATTTTAAACTTACTACCCATTTCCTCATAACTTTGTAAACCTTGCAGGTTTGTACGGAACCCTCGGTGCGCGAGTCCGACTCGCACTTGGCCGGTTTTTTTATTATTGTATCTAGGCAGACATTTGGCCACAATCTCACCTGATGGTAAGTGATGATGTGGCCTAGGATGGATCATGCCTGACTAGTAATAGCCTATTCACTCTTTTCTTAAATTCGCCCAAATTATAATGTCTAGGAAACACTTCAGCCGGCAGCGAATTCCACTCCCTAGCCGTGCATTTTTCAGTCAAATAATGTCCATGGGCATAATAAGTTGAGTTATAAAACTAAAACATTAGGGAAAATAAGTTACTCATGAAATGCCCTTAAATATTCATTTACCTATTTTCATTTGCTTTTATTTCATAAAACAAAACTACTTACATTATTCAAAATAAAAACTACGCGACAATGTAGTCAGGTTCCTAAGTTCCTATCTTTTCCATGACGTCAAACTGAGCTCCCGTAGAGAATTGCGAAATTGACTTCCTATTTATTCAAAGGCAAAGAAAGTTGTTTTTATTTTATTTGGAATCACAAACACAATCACTCACCGCCCGCGCCCCTTCGGTTTACTTACAGACTTGCAAACTGACCGCGTTTCGCTTATGTAAGAGGTTATTTTAGTCGTAAACTTATTTGTTTACGTTTTCAAATTCGAATTCAAATATTTTATTTCAGAACAAAATTCCATATTTTTTAGTAATAATTTATATTATAGTTAGGTTATTTTAGTTTTATAAAAGCATTATTAATTTCACAAAATAATTACAATTTTAAACAAAAATTAAAAAAGTTTTCATCGCACGATTTATCTATTTCTGAAATGTAACTTTCGATTGAAAAAATTCTCTATTTCTATTTGAAATATGCAATACCATAGATATCATCGTACTACTCGAATGCCAAAGGTTGAAGTAAGTGTAAGTAAGTAAGTCTTTAATTGCGAGAAAACAATGATCTTTAAAAAAATTACAATCTCTCTACCTATATTTATGTTTTAAATAAAAATTCTGAATATATTCATATAAATAAATTAAATGAAATGAAAGCTTAAGGTAGCCTGTCCATGCAATTCCTTTTGTTAACTTAGAGGTTTTTAATACCTATATAGGTTTTTGCTATGAAATACTTACTTATATCTACAGTGGAATATAAATGAAATGGTTGATAAACTGTTTCTCGTTTCTGTTTTCTCACAAGAAGCCGTAAACACTGTTTTGTAACGTTCTCGCCGGCTCAGTGGTATTTTTTTACAAACGGCTGAATCAGACTTCGTTTTGGCAATTTCCATTCTATCCTCTGTGTTGCTGGCTCCTTGCCAAATACGATGCACTTTTGGCTGAGTTTTAAATTTGCCTTTCGGACCGACTGGTTCAATAAATTCATCGTAAACGGGCGTTCTCCATAAATAATGGATGAGGTTACGCGGCCTGAAAGTGATTGTGGATTGTTCTGTTTTAGATTGTATGAACTTGACTGTTTCCAATGTAGTAGTCTAGTGTAACTAAGTAGAGTTACACCAATTGGTTAATTGTTATTAACAACGAGTACCATAGAAATTCGGCTTGGATTATCCAATTTTTTTCAGCTTCTATCGCGACTGTATGAATTCTTGCCTAATTCTACATTTTGTTACCTTATGTGTGGTATTCAAACTCGCAGCCGTCAGACCACTACGCCAAAGCTTCAATCTTATTATTTTAAACGAACATACACTAACAAACTATTTTCCTTATATTACGTCAAGGAAGTTTCCAGAATGTGACTATAATAAATTGTAACTACGATGGATGGCAAAAGGTGTCATAACATAACAAATTATTATTATTGTCATGCCGTACGCTAATTTGCGTTTGTAGCGATGCCATCTTGGGAGTTACGTAACGTTTTGTCGTAAATTATCCATACAATTGTATGTAAAGATGTGAAATATGTGGACGCTTCCAAAGTGGTAAAATGGGGGTCCAAATTTTAACTTGCTTAACTCGTCAAGTATGTGTAAACGAGACACAATAAAAATTCCATTGTTATGCGACTCTCGGCATTCGTTTGATACCTGACTGATTACTTCAAAAGTTAGTTGTGGGGGGGGGGGGGCATCTAACTTTTGAATTAAGCAAGTTAAAATTTTGCAAAAAAATATGTGATGTAGATCTCAACAAATACTTTCAACGAAAATTGGTTTGAACGAGATCGAACCGGTAGTTTTTGAGGTATAGCACTTTTTAATCAACCGCAAATATAACTTTCTCTTTCATGCAA
This sequence comes from Pyrausta aurata, assembly GCA_963584085.1. NCBI lineage: Eukaryota > Metazoa > Arthropoda > Insecta > Lepidoptera > Crambidae > Pyrausta > Pyrausta aurata. Next base: position 12,422,904 of record OY757254.1, read on the forward strand.
ACACTATGAAATACAAAGTTATTTTTGCTGTCAAAAATATTGTGATATTTTCGATAAGGTGGAAGTAAGTGGACCCCGAATTCAGGGTGGTACGGAACCCTCAGTGCGCGGGTCCGACTCGTGTTTGGCCGGATTTTCCACCATCGCAAAGTTTGTCCACACTTATTGTCTCCTTGCATCATAGCATTATCGCGTTGCCACAATTAGTGCATCTGTCTATTAACGGAGGAAGGCGCAAATTGTGTTCATTAACACCCTGGATATGGTTGCAAGCTGTTATATAATATACGAGAATATTTTGCTCTTGGTGCGTATTGCGATGTTGCTTTGACAGTTAAGCAGCTCTGCTTTTGAACGGATTGGAAAATTCGTATTACTGTTTCGTATAATCCACTCGGCTGAAAATATAAACACCACAGTCAGCAGATTAGCGTGGTACGGCACTACATGAGGGAGTGAAATAGAAAATCTTATTTTAAAAGTTGTATCGCCATGCCATTTTGGCGACTTAATACGTTGAGCGGGAGTTAAACTGCCTGGAACTTGAACGGACAAAAGCAAGATCGCAATACATCCGCCCCCTTTACTTCTAACTGTAGCTATCAATCAACTACCATTAACACACACACACACACACACACACACACACACACATACACACGCACACACACACACACACATACACACGCACACACACCAGTAAAGCACTTAAATGTAAAATTTCACTGTCATATTAAACTATAATTGATTAATGTATTTATTAGGAAAAAAAATGTTTATAAAATTCTAGAGGTGGGCGCTAGCAACTGCGACACAGTCTTTTGACTACTGCGGTTGTTAACGCAAAAAAGTTTATGTTTTAATTTGTATGTGTTGAAATAAATAAATTATGAATTTAAAAAAAATATGCAGTGTATGTAGGTTATACCGTAAATAAGAGTCCATTAATGTAATTTTGTTTTCAAACAGTTGATGTTATAAAATATCTCCGAGTAAAAGCTTTGCCAAGTTTGACAGACATTCGTAGCAGAATTTTCCGTCAAAATCACAAACAATGTCTTGGAAAATTCCTCTGAAGATTGATCGACGAAGCTCTATTCACAAGTTAAATTCAATCATTGGCTTGTATTGATTGTCACAATGAAATTTGATGAACCATGAAAATCAATTTTTGTATAGTTACTTTGTTTTTACAATCGGTACTTTTTCATGTTGTAAATCATAATTTATAATGGAGCACTAATTATGCAATAACGACACTGTAATTGCTGTACATATATTTGAATACAGCAAAACTATTTAGAAAATAGTAAGAGTTATTTGTGAAAATTCAGCATAAATAAATAAAGTACAAGCTGTTACTTTCTGCAAGAATACTTACATGTGGTGCTACGAACAACAGCTACGAAATTAAATTAAGCTAATCTCGTAGTACGTGCTACGAGCCGTTGCTACGATTTTTTCTGTACATAGAATACGGTCTCATTTTTTTGTTACGTCATTCAGTTCACGTACTTTACCACATTTATAAGTACCGCAATCTTAGCATAAATTAAAGCGTATTAATTAATCCTTGCTGAATCTACACCGTCTACGAAAACAGAAAATAATTTGTTGAGTTTTAGTATCTAAAATCAGATCATAATTCAATTCTTGTAAATCGTTAATAAAAAGGCAATCAAACTTCACAATTTCACAGGATTTTTTGCAACTTTCACTTGCTTAAATGTTAAAAATGGTATTTACTTTCCGACGTTTCGACCCTTACTTTACCTTTATCTTACCTTACCTTAAAACATGGTACCTTTTAAGTAAAAGTTGCATAAAATCCTGTGAAATTGTGAAGTTTAGTTTAAAAATGCAACAAAGTTTAAAATCCTAAAAAGGCAATCACAGTTGCCTCTTGTAGGTACTATAGGTGTACAGTCTTAAGATCTTAGAATCACCTCCTACGGACATGGAAGATCACGTCTTATAGCGTGAATGCGCCACCATCCTGATAACACATATCCAGGATAGAGCAAATTGCAGCAGGAATAACAGGAAGAACCTTAAGACAGTACCTACAAAGCACATAACGACTGTATCTAGACTGATTCTGATCGACCACCTAACTCGGGCGATGATGACGGATTGTACAACCAACCAATTATAATCGCATTTGCAATTGAGTATGGCATCATGTCATAAATAGAGGTAAGATCTAGTACCGTTTTCCCAAGTGTTCAAATTATAACCACTAATGCTGACACAAAGATACGCTCCTTTTTTGAAGTCGGTTAAAAGAACTCGATGCTTTTAGTAATGCATCCAAATCACTTTTTTGAAGTCAATATGACTTTAGGTATCATATCACTTAGTTTTGTCACTCAGCTGTGATGACACTGCTACTCAAATAAATGGCTGTATTTAGGTGACGGCTAGAAAAAAAATGTAGGTGTAAATTTTACCTAGTAACAATGGTATGGTGATAGGGGGTAGTAAAGTAGTATAGGTACTTGTATTTTAATATTTATTTGTCACGTCACGTCTCAGTTTCGGTATAAACAGGTCCTTGTAAATATTTGAGTGGCTGGAGTAAGCATCACGCGACGAGCTACGTAAAGTTTAACGACGTAATTTGGCCTTTGCGTGACGCTACATGAAGGAGGAAATAAATTTCATCTTACGTAAAGTGAACAATGTTCAAGAAAGTAAATGGGACCAAGAAAGAAACATCTTGGAGGGGACTAATCTTTGGGAGAAAATACAGTTGGATAGTTGATTAATTTACATATTAAAATCAAGTTGATATTTGATATACAAACAACATAACTAATGCCTATCCCTACATTCGTAAATAATAACATTTGTTTGTCTTGATCTCACGTACTGCCTTTTATAAAATGTCCTTTACTCATACATCAACACAACACATTTTGCATTAACGACAACAGATAATATCGATAAAGCACTCAAATGAACATTACCAAAAGCTATTAATGCAAACAATGATCGTCCAATCCACACATTTAATCATATCCATTAAAAATCCGTTGATATACTCGATCGAACAATATCCATTACGCCTGATACTCTCACACGAACAGCCATCCAGTAATATATCGTTTGTAGGTCATGGTCCATGCCTTTTGTGTCAATCCCTACGATAAGTTTAATAGGTTGTGCAAAAAATTAAACGTAACCCTCATAAAAACGAAGATTCATCGACAGCCGGCGTAATAAATTAACTGAAGTTATGTTCAAGACCGTTAATAGCTAATTAAGAGAGGTTACACGAGGTCAGGCGCGTCACGCAATGCCACACCCCGCGCTGAAACAAAACACGACTTGCGATTCGCCGAAGGAAATGATAAAACTGCAAAATCTTACGTTTGCCAATATCTCTGCAAAGTCGATAGTCTCAAGACAGCCGACACAGAGCTTAGAAAAGGTTTTTGTTTTGACACAAGGAAGTCGCGTGTCCGCATGCATTAGTGACAGGCGAAGACAAAGCAGTTAGCACTGAAGATGTGTACCATTAGAATGCTCGCATTGTCGGAGGCACTAGAAACTTAGTAAAGGGTGTAGGAACGGCGCAGGCGTGAGAGCCAAGGACACGCGCCGCGCCTCAGTCGCGCGGGAGGCAGCGCCGCGGCCGCCTGTCCGGGCCCAAGCACCACGATGCGGGCAGCCGCAGTGGCCCCGTGAGCCCACCACGACCGCATGCCAGACCCGCCCGCCAGCCCGGCCCGCACCCGCAGAGCGACCTTAAGTTCCGAAGCCCCGCGGTCGCTGCGATTCAGTCTCGTAATTGGATTTTATCGTTCAATAAGCAACGTTATTCTCATTTGATTGGCGACGCTTTCCGCTTCGACGTAGCAGCTTGCTTCCTCACTTCCTCATGGTGGCTCTAGCTTTGAATGTAGCGGCTTTATTTGTTTTTCAAACCGATTAGATGTCGAGTGCGATATGCCTTACGTAACGTAGTGTTACGGAGTCACTGGTGCATCACAATGCGATAAGCGCTCGTTGTGATAGTGCGGCGGACTGAGTGAGCGTGCACACACGTCTTGGAAATGACTTGCTGGGAGAGTGTCGGACTGCTGGGCCCTTGCGCGTTGCTGGCCTCGTCTGACGTCAGGGTGAGTCCGAACTGATCATCCGCACTCGCCCCAAACTTACGCGGTCTTGAAAACAGATTTAACTATTTAAACACGACGTAATAGGACGCCCGAAAAGTTATTTTCCAAACGTAGCGTGTTTTATGTGCGAAATTATAATGAGTAAACACGGCCGATGATATCACAAGACGTTTTAAATAAGTGTATAAGGATGTTTACTACATTATCATTATTAAGTAATGAAGGTACCTACCGACTTCTCATATTTTCGAAAACATATTGCTAATAAATAACACCTCATTTTCTAATGATATTTACACACTTTAATGTCTGCACACTATTTTCTTACTTATCTCAGTTCACATGATCTCAGCCTTGAGGATAGTAGTTCAGTGTGAAATGGTGTCAATAGTGCTACTAACTACTGAAGAGGTGCTTCAGAGGAATGGATACTGGTATTGTTTAGACAGTTTGTGGATCGTGAAAGAGTTGGAACCCTTCGAAGAAATCAAACCGGAACATGCGTATTTAAAACCATTGTCTAAGGATGTGTATTATACGAAATACCCGGAGATACCCCGCAGTGAATCCGAAGAAGAAAATTCCATCAGTTTGAGCGGATTCAGAACTAAACACCGTGAATGGAGGTCCAAAGTGTGCGTCAGGAAATTCGACGCTCAACGGAGTAATTCTCTACAACTTAGCATCAGTATAAGATCTGGAAACAGCAATTCGTCATTGAACAACCAATCAAGAAGAGTCACATCTTTAGTGAATATCGCTGATGCCAATCAAAACTCGGAAAGCCAGCCAGACAGCCAGATTGATAATGATGCAAAAATCCGATCTTTCTTCAAGCGTTTACTAGAAAATATACCACCACCGCCTGTGCAAGATTTGCAAGAAAATCTTAGAAAAGAAAACAGCAGTTCTTTAATTGATATTCCTAAAGAAGAAAAATGCTTCGATGACATAGACATACCAGATTACGCTGACTTTGAAAAAGATAAGTTAAACAGAAATCGTGATCAAGACACAATACCATCGGGTACATCTACATGGAAAAAAATAAAAAGGAAAGTTAGTTTTCGATTGAAATCAAATAAATCTGATTTCGAACATTCCGAATCGTGGTACGAGTCAATTTATGGAGTATCTGATATGATCGTGCCAGCCACGAATGATACACAAAATACTACAACCGATGAAAGTAGTAACTTTTTGAATGAAGTCTGCGAAATGGAGTACGATGAACTATCAGATGATTTCAATCTAGGTTCTAAGGAAGTTTCTTCAATAAATGAGCCTAATGAATCTGAAAACCTGGCTTCCTGGTCTGAAATAATGACTTATTGCGACATCAACAATACATTTCTAAAATCTGACGAGTCTTCAAGGCACGTTGAAGATATCATTAGCAGATCGCATTGTGCTGATATGAAATCTTTAGAGTGCTTAACCGAGGGTGAAAGTGATAATGATGATGATGAAATAAGATATGCGAGATTCGCTGTATATAAAATACACCAAACATTAAAATTAGAAGACGGAATGATAGATTCGTCATCAATGAAAAATTTCAGCATTGAAGAGAAAACTGATGCAGAGAATGACAATAGTCAAGCAGGCAACTTTAATGGCAATATTTATCGATTAGCGCCAGTAGATTTAGACGTTTCGGTAATTTAGCTTGGACCTATGCAAGTATTTATTAGTTAATAAATTACAATAAAACTCTCAATGAGTCGTTTTTTTTTTCATTTCAAACCCCAATGGCCAACGTTGATTTTAGGTAAAGTTCATGTTCTGTGTTTTTACTTGCGTGCAGTGATTCAATGTGCTGATCTACACCATTATTGTTCCAGCCTCCAGAGAACGAGTTGCAGAAGAATTCTGATCGCGTGCTCTCTGAGCACGAGCTGCGGGTACAGAGATCGCTGCAGAAACTCAATGTGCCTGAATGGTGAGCTATTATTTATTTATTATCTAATATATAAAATTCTCGTGTCACAGTTTTCGTTGCCATACTCATCCGAAACGGCTTGACCGATTCTCATGAAATTTTGTGAGCATAATGAGTAGGTCTGAGAATCGGCCAACATCTATTTTTTATACCCTTAGACGGGGCCGGGGCTGGGGTGGGACGGGGCCGGGGCTGGGGTGGGACGGACCGGGGCGAAACAAAGTTCGCTGGGTCCGCTAGTTTTTTATAATATTTGATATGATAATCCTGTAGAAATAGCACCTAGGTATCCTCGCCCCTGTCTACCCCTGTATTGCGTAGATTTGTTACGTAAGCGTACGATTGGGTTGACATTTTTTATTTGTGCTCCTGTCTATGTAGTTTTCTCAATTCTATGCTATCTTCTTGACCTGACACAATATCGTACTTTTCCCTTTATTTAAGTCATGTATGACCTAGACTTTGCCCCTATTCCCTATGTTTCTCGTTCATTTGTTACGTAAGCGCGTGATTGAGTCAGCGATAACTTCACTTTAACAGTTTTACCACCTGCAATAGTTGGCTAAGGGTGTGATTGTGTGTGTTTTGAAGAAAAAATACCTTTACTAATGGTCATTAAAATAGCCATTCTGACATTTGGTTATGGTAGTATCCTAGAAACGTAACTTTACCATTACTACGGATCAAAAAACTGGCCCCAAGTTTTTATTTAACTGAATTTCATTACTCATATAACAATTACTGACAGACATAGATACCCCGTTTATTATCCAATTTGTTTGCCACTAATACTGTTGTCTTGTCGATATACTTAAATTATTTGGCGCGTATAGACAGCAAAATTAGCACACTGACATCATTACTAATCGCTATGTTATATCAATACTTAGTCATTATTTTCAACACGATAAAGTACCTCGCATATTGCGATAAGAAACATGTTTGAACTATGTGCGAAACGTGTATATTTAAGTACATTATGTGCATCTTTATTTAGTGAGCACTTAACATAAGTGCCTCTAAACTTTTCAGCTCAATTGTACGAAATTAAGTGGTTGTTATTTTTAAATGTAAATTTTCGTATGCACAAAGGACAAGGTTGTAGCGGTGATTAAAGTAGAGTGCCTCATTAGTTTGACAGCTTCTTAGAGATCACAGCATCCTTTAGTATAGCTGGCTGATGACAAGTCAAGATAGCTGTCAGCGCAGTAAAAATATGAATAAGCCCGTTTCCCACGGTGATATCCTGTTTTTTGCAGGTACTGTATTCTGCAGGATGCCGTTTAGTGGCATACGAGTTTTAATCCCGCTTGCAGTGACCAGCATAAGACCGACAGCTGGTTTATAATGATCCAGTTTTGTCATTAAAATGGAAACAGCTCTTAGAGTATTCTATTTAGAGTTATGTTAACATCTTCAGCAATATTATCAGATAAATCACTGTTTCGCTCGTAGTTTGGAAATACCTCAGTTTTTGATTGCAGAGAAAGATATTTGCACAAGGTGGCCTTTTCTTCTTACTAGCAAATGCAAATTTACTATGCAATAAATGTGCAATAAGGCGTATAATTGTCGCCATAATGGAAATCAATTATAATGGAAAATTAATGACTGAGTTTCCTAGTAACAATCCCAGTTTCTCACGCCCCGCGGCAATTGGTGTCTAGTCCGGTAATAAGCGCTAATTGTATTCAATATCTTACTACAGCAGTCTGTAGATGAGATCTTACTTTGAACTCGTGCCTGGTTAATACAAAAATATCTTCTGATGTTTTAAGTACCTAACTAACGTTTAAAAATTCTTTGCTAGAGCTGAATCTAACAACTTTAATAATAATATTGTTTGTGATCCATTTACATCTAAAGTGATCCTAATTTCAAGAACATGCTTTCAAGCAGTCAATCCACTTACAATTTTCTGAATTCTTAAAGTTAAGCTTTTCGCTTTTCGTCCTTTTTGAAGTCATAATTTCTGCTGTAAAAATTTAAAAGATGACGCTATTAAATTTTCTGGTCATTCATGTATTTTAAGTAGAGGTTAAAGGTCACCTCGTACTGTGAAGTACCGTTTGCGTTCATAAAATTACCATATCGCTCCATTCAAATGCAAATCTCGAATTGTGAAAGTTATAAAATTGCATTTAATGCGTAAACACATGTGCATACCAGTAGTAGAACCAAAACTCACTATTTTCGCGGCTTCGGCTCGCGACGACAAAATAGTTGGACACTGTTATGCAAAAGGGTGTCAAGTGACAAAAAATCAGGTATGGAGTTATTGGTACCACTGGATTCGTAAAAACGTCCTCTAACTGGTCGCCCAAAGGTGTAACTTGGAAAAAAATATATTAAAAGTTATTTCACAAAATAACGTATTGCGAAACAATCCATTGGATATACTGATATTTGCAAAAAGGTTTCATGTGTTACTTGATACCGTTTAGCGATTTATTATTGCTGATTTTATTTTTACAAAAAGGTTTCAAGTCCATGTTTATTATTGGAAATACTAAAATTATTATGCTTTTTGAATAGTTTCTGTCAGGTTTAAACAGCTGTCGTTTTTTCCTTGCACGGGTCTTTAAATAATGACTACATAGTCTATAGTTTTAGATTTTTGTCCAATAAATTGGACGACAAGTCCTCCTAGTCATAATTTTTTTTTAACCTAATAACTCCTAAAAATCTATCCAGTTTGACTTACTTTAAGCAAAAACATCTATGTATTCCAAAATCCTTACAAAGAACAGAGGATTTTATTGTGAAAATAGTTATCTTATGTTAATCAGAGTTCTTTTTGCAATAACTTTAAAAAAATACAGATTTTTTCTATTGATTTTACGGAGGCATCTTATTATTTTTGGATAAAATTATAGTTACTTATGGATGTAAGATTCTTATGTTTTAATATCTGTATTGTTTTACTATTAAAATCTGGCAAAAAGAAGCAATTTACTGAGGTTTTGGAAGTATAAGGTAAATACAAATTATAACAAAATAAAATATAAAATTTTTGAAAATATCCCCGGGGCTATGATGATACGTCTTGATTGATCAAGCTATCACCTGAAGTTGTATTTGATGCTGATTACGCCATGGGCAGCCTGTTAATTAATAATCAAGTATTACAAAATGCATAGAGATACGCAGATTACATAAAAAAGTGTGTGGATACACCAGAACGTTAGAATTATTGAAAGTAACGCTTTTTATAAACTTCTACAAAATAAAACAAATGGTATATAAATGAAGAAATCATTCAAATATATAAAACTATGTCGTTAAAACTGTTTGACTATAAAACTAATACTAATTGGATTCTTGAAAGAGTTTTGCAAAAAGGATTTAAAGTACTTTAAAACCTTTTAGCAAATTATTTGCAACTATATCCTATTAAAGCAAAAAGGTTTTAAGTGTTTTAATTGCATTTATCTACTTGTATAATTATTATTCACACAAATGAACATCAAATGCATAAAATATACATTTCATTCTGTAGTTATGCCAATTTCTAGGCATGTAAACCGTGTAAATACGAAGTTACAGCAATTTTTAAAAGTGACGACCTTGAAAATCTTTAAACGCGTTTATCTCGAAATGACCAATATGTCACTTGACACCCTTTTGCATAACACTGTCCAGTTAATGAGTAATTTATTTTTGCATGTAGACGTGACCCTTACTTTTGTGCTCTACCTACGTAGATGTGGTTCTCATTGCATAATTCATTTTGGTTCTGTGGATATTATTAATTGGCCCGAGAGAAAAGGTTATTTGTATTGATGTGTAAACTCACTCTTTGAAGTTTCGATAGGTATTGTTGAATAATTAAGGGGGTTCATAACTTTAACTTATTATTTTAGGTACAAAAACGCCCCAGCGCCCCGCGAGGGCTTTCTTCTACGAAAGCGACTGTCAGACGCGTCAGCGTCAGCGACACGATGGAGCGGCCTCAACTCGAAGACCACGTCGCTTGGCAGCCTTGGCGGTGCCAACGTGCAGCCGCCGCCGCCTCAGCTCTCACCGCATACTACCAGCTTCGGACGGTGGTCTACTAGCCGACTTAACTCGAATCAAGTGAGTATACCGCCTATTATTCAAAAAATCTTGGCTATTTACGCTGCGAGGCAGTAAAGCGAAAGCGTAAACGCCGCTGCCTTAGTTCTTGTGGTCTACTAGCCGACCTAACTCGAATCAAGTGAGTAGACCATCCTCTTTTCCTAAGATGGTCACGGCTCCTGCAAGCTGGCTACTGGACAGCCGCTACCGCTTACTACTAGCTTCGGTCAGTGGTCTACTAGCTGACTTAATTTTAATCAAGTAAGTAGACCATCCACTTTTCCTAAGATGACCACGGCTCCTGCAAGCTGGCTAATGGACAGTCGCTGCCGCTTTTAGGACTAGCTTCAGACTGTGGTCTACTAGCCGACTTACCTGGAATCAAGTGAGTAGACTTGCTTCTTTTTTTACGAAGACCTTGATAACTCGAGGGTTACCTACAGTCTCAGTTCTCGCTGCATACGACCAGCTTGGGACGGTGGTCTACTTGCCGACTTAACTCGAATCAAGTGCCGTCTATTACGTAAGATAAAGGCAGTAGCCAGCCTAGGTGGTGCTATCGCACAACCACCGCTGCCTCAGCTCTCATCGCTTACGACCAGCTTCGGACGGTGGTCTACTAGCAGACTTAACTCGACTCAAGTAAGTATCCTTTAGACTGTAGAAGACCACAACTATCAAATACCTAGGTGGTGGTTTAAAGAGTAGCCCCCACCACCTCAGCTATCGTTAGTTACTTCTGATGACAAGTTAAAGGACTGACTCCAACCGCAGACCGTCCATTTCTTAGAAGACCAAATCAACCTAGACGGTTCAGCAACTGCCAAATACGCCTGGCCCCTGATGCCTAGAATACCACAAGGTCCAAGACTAGCCGTGGCAAACGAGCATTTCTTTCCTGTCATCACTTTGTTTTTTAAGGTGGGAAAAATGCATTGAATTGCATACCCTCCGCTTGGCCGGACGGAGGGTTATGTGGGGCTCTCCTCTCCAGAAGGGTGAGGCCTACCCACTAAAATAGCCACCAGTTCCTTCTCGCTGTGTGTGGTGAACTTGGTGTAGGCCTGATCTAACTTCTAACACTTCCACGCGCTAACCACCTCTTACCATATATTTCCAGACGTCACCCTGCTCATCTACGCGTAGCAGCATCCGCGGTGCCAGCCCGCTCTGCTCCCCTTCCACCCGGTCTTCGTTCAGCGCTCGGCAGCCTTACCTCGGGTGGAGGAGTCAGGAACGCCTAAATAGCACGCCGAGGACGCCGCATGAGAGGTTAGCGTCCGAGATTGTAGTTGCCTGTAATTTTTAACGTCATCAATTTGAGAGCTCGTCATTTGTAGCCTTTGAACTACTATTACTAGCGTATGGAACTGACACCACTAACAATTCTCGTGCGCCATGAATTGACGCCATGTCATCAACTTATACAAATGGTTTCATATTCGAAATTCAAATTTCAAGGAATTCGTCATAATCTTATGTCGTCGTATTTGTGACACATTTTTGCTTGGCATACTTTGAAGAATGATTAGAACATCAAAGTTGGCATAGCTTCTCTATAAGTAGTAATAACAACTCACTGTTTGCAGCGGAGTCTACTGTGGAAATGGAGGCTTACATTTATAATATAGATAACTCCTTATGGCACATTATAAATAATTATAATGAGTTACCTTTGACTATATAATAATAATTGGTCAAATGTAACTCAATCTTTTATACCAGGTGATCAACAATAGCCTATTCTGTAACATGAAAGTAGAATTCTGATTTTACCACAGTAAATAAATCCAGGTCCACCAACTAATAGCTTCTGAAACCCTATACAAGAGATTATGTGAATACAGTACAGAGTCACATTACTCATAAGTAATTAAAATTATGACTTTAATTAGTTCACAGTTTGACAAAATAAAAAACTTTACAAATTTACACATGCATGAATGTAGTGGAAGGATAGCGACGAAATATCCATGTTGGCATACAGTACTCCAAAAACTTATTATTAGATAAAAACTTTTTAAACACGAATCGATTGGCAGCTGGCGGTCGCGTAACCAAAAGAATATACCTTGAAAATGAACCTTCCAACAGTAAAAAACTTATCCGGCAACTTCCAGGCTAGCATCATCCCTGCTCCAGCAGTCGGCGTCGTCGAAGGCTTCCGAAGAGATCCAGACGTCAATTAAGGAGGTGACGTCGGCCATCGTGCACTACGTGTCGGCTTTGGAACCTTCCAACGGAGATATAGACCGACAGCCCTCGCCGAGGTCTAGCCAGAAGCTTTACTGGCTTGAAAGCTCTTTTGTTGGTGAGTGGACTACGTTTCTCTGAGATAAGCTGAGATTATCCGGTTTTATAGGTGTGGCCAAAAATCTATACTAATATTATAAAGCTGAAGAGTTTGTTTGTTTGTTTGTTCGTTTGAACGCGCTAATCTCAGAAACTACTGGTTCGAATTGAATAATTCTTTTTGTGATGGATAGTCCAGTTATCGAGGAAGGCTATAGGCTATATAACATCACGCTACGACCAATAGGAGCAAAGATATAGTGGTAAATGTGTAAAAAAACGGGAGAAAGAAGTCACTATTCCACGCGGACGAAGTCGCGGGCAAAAGCTAGTTTAAAATATAGACCCTTTAAGTAAAGAAAAAGTTAGCAATTCTAAACAGTTTCAATATATTATAATTAAAAAAAACTGGTTTTGGTAAATAAACATAAGATAACTACTCTAAGTTAAAGCATTTTAGAGCAATATTACCAGGTTAAATACTCTGTAGAATCATTGATAAAAGTTAGTGCTACTATTACAGGACACATGCTGTAGGTATACCACATATTTGTTTGTTCCAAAAGCGTCCACAGTTGCATCGATCTGTCTTTAGACTTGTTCGACTCTCAAAGGCGTCTTACTTGGTTCAAACGTTTGCTTCTTGCTTGCCATCGTCTGTTACATCTGGAAATCGAATCTTGGATTTAAGGGTCTGGAAGTCTTAACCTATGACAAGATCTAGTAATTGCCATATAATTAGTCCTATTTCTATCCGAAGCATCTTCTAAAACTACTTCGAATAGAATTTTAGAAGTTGACTGCATTTTGATACAACTTTTGGTGAAAGTGGTATGTAATATTAAACGTTTTTTATAGGTACGAAACCCCTGGAGTCACCTCAAACGCCGTTGGTCGTGTCCGAAGCGCTACCTCCCCCGCACCCCCGCCCGCCCTCCTCGCTGCGGCTGGACAACCGCGCGGCGCCCGGTGAGCGAGCGTGACCGCACCACGACGCACACCGCCGGTTCAGACCGCTGACACAAGAACACATTCCCTCACAGAGTAGCAATGTAACGCTCACACCAAATTCAAACGCTAACCGCTGTACCGCACCAGTTGAGCAGCGCCCCTAGCGGACAAATTAAAAACTAGTACAAGTCGGTGCAAACAAATCGGTCAATGCATTTAAATGTTGTCAAAAGTCTGAACCTGCTGTGGCACTTGTTATCTTTATGTTACGTTAAAATACTCTGTGCGTTAATTTTTGTGCTGTTCTGTGTATTTAGTTCTTTTGTGAAATGAACTTGTCTGTACAGATTTGTTCATTTTGTCAAAATTATGTGTAATAGAGCTTTATAGACTGTGTTTTAAGACTCAGGACCATTATAATTTTATTGAAAAATGTTATTATTTTTTTGTGACATTTATGCACTATTTTTTGACTCCCAACGTTTTGTTCTTTTGCCAAGTGTTTCACTTTTACGCTTTGAATCTGGCACTAGCTTGTAGTGGCTTACGACAAATTTTACTTCATGTATTTTTTTTACTTGATTGTATTTCTTTTTTTTTGGCAAAATCTATGATAATTGAAGTTATCGTTACCAGTACAAATATTATTGAAGTTTATATGGTAACTATTTGACTAACGCTAATGGGTGTAAAGCACTGTTATTGAGTAACATTTAATGCAGTGCTGTATAACTTTGATGCATTTCTAGAAGTATATGTACTCGAAATTTATATGAAATTCTGATTTAGTGCTAATCTTACAAAACATATCAGTGTTTATTGGCACCACCATACCTAAACAATTTAACGTAATAGTCAATAGTTAAGATAATATTGATTTAGCGATATTGCCATAATTTTAACTTCAAATCTGACGTAAAACCAGTTGATATTTTAGTAGTTTCAATCGATGTACAGAGTAAATTATTTGTTTGTGTGTTTATTTTAAATCTTAGTTTTAGATTAAAGCTAGTAAATACAGTGATGTAAATAAAATAATATGTTGCTATATTTTATTTTAGGTGCTAACTTAACGTATTTTGTGTATTATTTTCTTGTTTCTATTGGTTTCATTCATTTATTAATATTTAAATATACACTAAAGCTTTAATAGGGGTCACAAAGATATGTAGTTATTGCCAGTAACATGCCTGTTCATGTATTTATACAGTATCTAGGCAACAGTTATCAGAACCATGAGAAGTGGTGGTGAGAAGTGATCAAGTGACACGTTAGACTGATGTCTCAATCCTCGAGCTCCTTCTACTTAAATCACCTCGTAATTTATGTTGGGACTGTGTGAAGTCCCTAAGTAAATTATACAGGTTCTGATTAGGTTAGAAATAACATGCGTTCCAAACTCGCACCGCCGAAACACGCCGCAGTCGCGCCACGAATGTTTAGTCAACGATTAAACGTTAGAAATTAGTTTTTGTTTTATTTTTATCAACACAACAGGCACTTAGATAACATCTTAGCTCTCTACATCTTCATATTCCAAACACATAGTATGTATGTACCTAAAATGTAACAATGATGGTAGATATAGCGATATATTTGTATGTTAGAATCTCGGTACCTTCCGTGTTTTGAACCGAAGACTCAAAAAGTGTAAAAAGGTCTTCAAATTATTATGATTTCGATCGTTGTACTTTTAGTTAATGTTTTAATTATGAATAATTATTGAATATATTCTTTTTATTTTATGTGTTTTGTTTTATTTTTATTTTTGTGGCGTCATCACATTTTTATGCACTTGAAATAACAGGTTTTTATTATTAGCAAAATAGCCGAATAATTCGTGACTAACGACAAAGTAAGTAAGCTTTTCATTATTCAATTCAACAAGCAAACCCTATCAACACTATCAGTAGCATTTTCTCATGTCGCTTGCCTCCACGGCACTCGCCACAATTCAATGGCGTTTGCGAAGCCAGTGTAATAAACTGAGCGTGATATTTGCAGACTGGCAAGACTCGCGCCCCCTAAACCTGGGTCTCGCTAGGCCGTCTCCTGGCTCCACTACTCTTGAAGACGTGCTGGACTCGCTGCTTGGACTGCCATCGCAGCCGGCAAGAATACCGACCCCCCAGCCTAGTCCTAGGAAGGCCTCTAGTCCCTTTTATTTGATGGGCGGAAAGGTATACAATTCAGTTAGATTTTTTATTATTTTCAATACTTTTTACACTCGCCTTTCGAATTTAAAATAAGACTAAATCTCGATTTCGAATCGAATTCGAAAATAGCCGTAACATGACACATACATACATAGCCATGATGGGTTGTTTGTAGGTGAGATTTTAACTCGTGATGAAAAGATGAACTATACAAAGTAGGCCCCCATTGACACGAAGAAAACAAAAAAAATCTTTCTGTCATAATAATGAATTTATGTATGAAGGTTACTCGTCCAATGCCGTAAAACCTATTAGAAAAAAAATTTTGGGGAGTTTTTGTAAGTTCTCTCTGTTAGCTTTTTGTTAGAGCGGAAAATCCATTTTAGTTTTTAAAATCAATTTAGCTACTTACACACTTACCTTGTTATACTATTATCTATTGTGTTTCGTTTGTGTTATTGTGATACAAAGTAAAGTTAGCCTGTAACGTCCCATTGCTGGGCAAGCCATAACTCAACTGTGCGGTAGTTGTTTGAGCCGCATACTCCGCCACGCGGGCTCTGTGATACAAAGGTGGAATAAATAAATGTGGTGTGGTAATTCGGGTGTGTTGAAAAATTCAAAGTCTTATTATTAGGCCTGAACATAGAAAAAACTAGTTACTTTAATTCAAACCCCAAAGTGTTGTGTAGGTAGGACATTATTTTTTTTATTTGTCGGCAACAACAGCTTACATAAAATGTTGATATTACATGAACAGTTTACTTACAAAGCCAATAATAGTTGACCACGATACTATTATAGGGAACTTTCTACGTATCACCTACTTTAGTTCACACACGTAACTTAACAAGTACCCACAATCACCACTCCCCCGCACAGAGCCCTCGCTACGAGCAGTTGGTGAGCAGCGGCCCTAGCACCAGCTCACCCGCCTCCCGGTTCCTCGGGACCCCCAGCGAAGCCCCCAGCTCGGTCACCGACAGCCCCGACCGACCAGGTAGGAACGATATGTAAGTCCAAGCCGTTCCAATTTTTTATTACCTTACCACATTTTTAAGAGACCAGTTCGATTGCACTGCAGTGTAGGATTGTCTTTCTGTATAATTAGGTGTTGACAATATTAGCCCATATTCAACAGACATCCGTATTATTTACTTGTATTAATTACTTATTTACTCTGATGTACCTACTCTTCCTATACTTACGACATAAGCCCCAATCCAACAGACATGCGTATATTCCATTTATTTACCCTTCCATATACTTTATCCAAATTGGTGTTTTACAAATATTGATGTTTCACTGATTTAACTTGTTTTGTAATTTGTGCATGATCTGTTTCCGCAGCATGTCCCCGTAATGCCCTTTCTGTTGTATTTGAAGTAGTTCATGGTTCTGAGTCTTAAATCGTTAGCTTAAAAGTCGTCCCACCACAACCTGTGTGTAACACTTTTTCGTCTATTCGCAGGCAAGGATACAGTTGATAACCCTGCCACGATGCAAGAGTCGAGACGGCCGCGGTCAGCCCAGGGCGAGCACTCCCGCAGGAGGAGTGAGCCCTTCGCGCAGCCCAGCGCCTCCTGCGCCCGCCGCACCAGCCTCGACGCGGCTGCCCTGCGCCCCTCCGAACCGCATCTCACCCACCACGACTCCAAAGCCTCCCTCGCCTCGCTCCAAACTGACAACAGCACCGACGACGCGTTCGTCAAGTGCAAATACCCCAAATGCACCTCCCGCGCGCCCCTCGCGGACGCCAAGCGTCACTACAAAACCTGCCACAACTGCACCACCATGTACTGCTCCAAAGAATGCCGCAGAGCGCACTGGGAGAAACACAGGAAAGTATGTCTGCACTCCCGAGCCAGCGCTCTCTGCAGACAGATCATATCTGCCGCTAAAGAAGATGCCGACTCGCTACACCAGATCAGCACTATAGCACATAAAGGATACTTAGCGCTCGGCAGAGGCGTCGTCAAGGTCTTCTTCACCAGCCCCGAGGCTGCGGAAAAGTTCGTCACGCACGGCTACCAGTACTTATCCGAGCCCGAGTTCGTGAAGTGGACGGCTCTCCAGCCTAACGAAATGGGCGTAGAATTGTACACGGAGGTCGCGAAGCTGTGCAAAGCGTACAATCCCGAGACGAGAGTGATACTATACGTGGCCGTTTGCATCATAAGCGAAGTGCCGACGAAGGGCGCTGTGAAATGGGAACGACAGATGGTGTCGCGGTGCGCCAAGTTGCGTCTGAGCAAGACTGTCACGGCTGCGATACAGGAGCAGAACCGAAGGCGTCACAGACGGGACAGCAAAGGCACGCCCGAGGATAGAGAGACGTTGATATTAACATCGAAGCTGTGCAACGCCGGAGAAAAGAACGCCGCCACTGCTCACAAGTTCAGGGAGATTTGTTTTCACAACATTGCGCACGAGCTCGAGAAGCGAGGCGTCGCGATGAAGAAGCACTTCCCCGAAGTCTACTCGAGGTTGGCCGCGTACGTGGACGGCACCAGCGACAGATTCATTCCTATGACGATTTACCCTAAAGATGTGACCAGTGGGCGGTCGTTTATGTGTATAATCATGCCTGACAGTGAAATGGACAGTGGGACGCCGATAGACGGCAAAGTGGTGACAGTGGACGTGGGAATAGATCGCTCGCGACATCAGCTGTCGACTCCCATGTGAAAGACATTAGTACGGTAATATCTGGCAAACGCTGCACGTTACGTTGAGGGCTAACAAGCGTGTGTTACCAGCGATGCTCCGGTATAACAACGTTCGCTTTAAGTATATGATGCCCTTTAACGATATCGTCAGTATTAATGGCGATTCTTTATCATATTTTACTCTCCCTGAATCTCGTGTGTGAATGATGTAATGTTTAATGTGCCCTTAAATTGTAATTATTTTAGGTAATTAATAAGGTCTGAGATTGAATCATAGACAAAGCTTAAATTATAAAAAAAATGATTCGTATTGAAAAGTACAATCGAATGCAAAATCTTAAACGTTATTTTTTCGCTTTCGAATCAAATACACGAATAACTACTAGTCTCATGTTTTAGTGATTAAATGAATGACGATTGTTGTTTTCATATTAAGATATTTCATATAATATATTCACATTAGGTTCACTTATTTTAAGGTAAAAAAATATACAATGTTGTTGTGACGCGTTTTATCATACATTCTTTTGTAACTAAAGCATTTATTTATAACTATTTATCTTAGTTAAGAACTTGTTTATGCAATTTGACAATAGTTTAAAAGTAATCGTACATATATGACGTTACATGCCAATTAAGGCGCAGATGTATTTAGATTTTTTTAAGCGAGGAAATAGATTCGTGTAAGTACATGCTTTTATTGTTCATAAAGAAGAGTGATTTTTATACAAAGAGGCTTATAAACGCAAATTCTTACGAGAAAATATAACTAGTGTTTGTCTTTAGATAGAAGATTGATAACACTTTCTTTAAGTATGTTTGGTAAAACTATTATTCAGTGTGCTGTAGTAGGGACCTAGTAAAGATATAAATCAAAATACAACATAGACCGTAGGCCAAATTATGAACTCAGGATAGCCGAAATTATTATAATAACATATTTTTTCGGTAACTGTACCCTGTATACACTCCATTCCATTAAACCTGTTTTTTTTTTGGGCATCTATTAAATGTCAATCGGCTGGAGAGAAAAATATAATATACTTATTAAATAAACATTCCAAGTGGTTGTTGACAGGCACAAACCTAACAATATTTTTGTAATTAACGAGTCTAGTGCCAATCATTAAAAAAACGTGCTTTGTTACTGTTAAGCAGCCAAAACAGAAATCATCCAATGACAAACGAAATCCATGAAAATCCCTATAACTGTCTATAAAGTTTTAAACTGAGTATCAGTCTTTTTGAAAATTGTAATAGTTGACATAGTTTTGCGTTTTACCTAACTCTGATTCTATATTCCCAACATAGCTATCTATAATTCTCATCATACTTATGTACCTATTTGAATGTAATGAGCTCCACTTCCGCAAGTCAAGATTAATTTAATTTAAGTACTTAGTTCTAGATTAAAACATCATTTTTTGTCTCTGTCAGTATCGTTGATTTAAAAAGAGACAAGAAGATATAATTTAATTCAGAGCTAATCCTGACATGCGTTAGTAAGACTTTTTTTATACGGAATGTTTATGAAATGCAAATGGCGCAAACATCTTAGATAGGGTTAGGGTTCGGAAATTGAATCTTCCATGTCAAATGTGTTTGATACATTTTCAGTTTTCATATTACCTAAAAAGTTGTTGTGGCATTTGAGAACTAGAACGCGTCATCAAGAGGTTCTGCGTTACTTTATAACCACGCCGTACTTTTATCAACAGAAGCTGGATTTCAAATCAAATATTTTTTGTACTAAACTGTAAGAAACGATTAAATGTTAAATTTATTCCCGTTTGCCTTCGGTGAATCCATTGGCGAAGCTATACCTAAACATAACATGAATACAATGTATCTTTATAGCGGTGAAGTTCGTTCATTAATTCATGTTTTCTAATATACTATCGTAAGTATTATAATTTACACGTTTTTGAATTAATCTACTATACTTACCTACTATCAATATTTACTTGTAAACGCCTCATAAAGATATTTCATACATACTATATTCATGATGTTGCCATATCAATTGTTTTTCATAGTCTGGATTACAGATTTTTATCTAAGTATCCCTTTATGTATTTCAAATAAACAGCCCTGCTATAAAAATACTTGAGTTTTGATAATAAACATGTTACCTAATAATATCCCCCAGACATAATGTATTAGAGTTATACGGATACGTAGTGTTAGTATCAAAATCAATACATAAAACAAACTCAATACAAGTACAACAAAATCAGGAAACAAACCCGAAAACCGATGGAAGGGACAAATACTCTATAAATTCAATAATAATCAAGATACAAAATATTTAATGTGTAGGTAGTATGAAACCGGCAACAACACAAACAGCGGAAGTGTTGTTCGCCAGCCGACGAAAATTCAGTTCTACTGACCTATTTATTGACTCCTTCTAGTTGTTAAGGACCTAAGGCAAGTGATTACTTAGTCAATGGGCATTATGGGCAATAGTCTAGCTAGTGCAAGGCTCGACTCTTGTCTGCAAGCGACTGTTTCAATTTTTTAACGTTTTAATTTTTTTGAATATTGTATGTTTTAGAAAATATAAGAACCTAAACATTCACTTTTCTAAAAAATCGCTTCGGAATCTCGTAAATTTTAACTAATCAAGCCTTTATTAAAAAAATAGAAGACGTACAAGCTTTTTTCAGGATGTATGAAACCGAATGAGACAAATTATTGTCTCATTCCATAAAGGTTTACGGGTAGGAAAACGTTTTCCCCGTAAGCATACTTATTTCGACCGTTGGCGTTCGAAATGTATGAAATGAAAACTCGCGCTGCGTGCGCTACGCCTGCATGCGATCCTTGGTTGAAATCACAACATAGGTCTGTTTATGCGGGAATAGTTATATTCGTAGAGGCAAAGAATACATATACGTTGCCGGCACATCAGACTATACTACATTTTTGTTGAAATATAGCCCTTATTCCAACAGTATAGGATACCGCAGTGTTTAGTTTGACGAGCTGTCGTCCGTACCTTGTCGTGTCGTGGTCATGGATCGTGCGTGACGTGTAGTTAGTTAGTGTTCAACCACGTAGTAAAGTCCTTGCTATTTTTAATTTTCATTTTTTAAATAATATAAAAGGTAAGTAAAATTATTGATCAATTACATTTTTTTATTACCGGAACTCGTAATTTTGTTGCACTCAAGAGTTTCCGAACGAAAAGTCTTTGACCTTTGAACGATTGACATTTCGGTGACATTTCTTTTCGTATAAAAAAATCTGCGGCTTGCTATCGGCATCGCACGTCTTATCGGTCGTATTTCTTTTGTGAATTATTTATTGTGTTCTACGTAACTACTTAATTAATAAAAAAATGGTGGCCCCGGCGGTGATCTATGCTGCTGTCCCGATGTCAGTGTTGGTCGCGATAGGTTTGATACGCAAATGGAGGTCTAGAAATTGGGCGAAATGCAGAAGCAACACTTGTTTGAGAGGCAAGACTTATCTGATCACTGGAGCCAGCAGTGGGCTGGGCCTGGAGACTGCTAAGGCCCTGGTGAAGCGGAAGGCCAGAATCATCCTGGCCTGCCGTGACGTCGCTAAAACTAAAGTTTTAGTCGCCGAAATCCGTAAGCAGCAACCCTATGGCGGTGAACTGGTAAGTGTTTTATTTACTCAATATAATTATTTGTGCTCTTATTATTATATTATTATTATTAATTTGTCATTTAGATGAATAGTACAATTGCATGTAGTATAATGTCATAAATGCAATCCTATTACATGATGAATAAACAACATTTTGTAGCTTAGATTCTAACTAAACTCAGAATAATCAATGCTGAAATAATTGGTTGTGTAAAAGTCTCTTTCTCACGTTATTTCAGATCCCTATGCAACTAGACCTTGCATCATTTGAATCTATTGAAAAATTTGTTGAAG
This sequence comes from Pyrausta aurata, assembly GCA_963584085.1. Classification (NCBI taxonomy): domain Eukaryota; kingdom Metazoa; phylum Arthropoda; class Insecta; order Lepidoptera; family Crambidae; genus Pyrausta; species Pyrausta aurata. The sequence goes on from OY757254.1 coordinate 12,445,009, forward strand.
TAATCAAAGCAGGATTTTACAAAATCGATGTATTAATCAATAACGCTGGAGTGGCTGTGCCATTGAAATTAGATCTGAAAACTAAAGAAGGCTTTGAGATTCATTTTGGGGTTAACCATTTAGGACACTTTTACCTGACACAACTTCTATTAGACCATCTCAAAAAAGGATCTCCTAGTAGGTGAGTGTTCAAGTTTCCTATCTTTTCTTCAACCATTGGTCTCAGTTACCTTGAAACAAATGATTTTTATTTTATTTATTTATTATTATTCAACTACTATTACTAGCATACGCATCTGACATCACAAACAAATCTTGTGTGCCTTGATTCCACTTTTAATCAACTCTTACAAATGGAAATTAATTTTACCTTACTGAACAGTTGTCAATTCATAGGAAGAAAATTATCATCATCAATTATCTGTGGTGTCATAATTTTGGTGGTTCAGGAAACAGCAATCTGCAGTCACTTTTAAAATAGATATAATGAAAACAGTTTTCAATTGGCAAAACATGTTCAGAGTCCAAGTCACACCTTTTGTTTATGCTATTTTCAGAATTGTTATTGTGTCTTCGCTGTTGCATGAAAAAGGTGAAATAAACTTCAATGATCTAAACTCAAGAGCGGAAATTGAAGAAGCTAAGCAGGGCAAGACTCGTGGAAGACATATATCTGCATACAATAACTCAAAGTTGATGAATATGTACTTCATGAGAGGGCTCGCAGACAGGCTGAAAGGAACTGGCATTGATGTCAGTGCTTGCTGTCCTGGGTTCTGCTATACCAGCTTATTCAGGTATGTTATATTGTTACAAGTTAAGTGTAAATCTGCCTATTGGGACTGTCTATGAAGGCATAATAGCACAGAATATACATATAAGGTCAAATCATTTTAATAAGTGATAAGATAATATTTTATCTGCTGCTGCTGGCTGACCGCTGGGACTCCCCGCTGGTGCGTCGATGGCTGCAGCTTCATGCCCCAGCTGCTAGCTATGAATGCCTATAGCACAGACGTGAGCCCCACCAATATAAGTATGATATTTTATTATGTTTTTATTTTTTGATTATGAATTGTATTAATTGTATTGTTTTACTAACATTAGGATAAGAACGCCTTGTTACTAACACTTATGGATGAAAATCTGAAATAAATGATTATTTATTTATTTATTTATTTATTTATCAGTGGCTTTGTATACATCATAGAAACAGGACACTATCATTATTTTTTGGAAAATCGAGTTTTTATTTTTTATTATTTTCTTTAACATAGACAGTATCATTTTTTAAAACAGCATATTAAAAAGTGATCGGCTTTGCTTCTCTCAATTCAATGCCCAAACTTTCTTTTTCTCTAATCTTAGCCTTAATTAATTAAAAAAAAACTGAAAAAAATACCTTAGTCTCAAATTTTCTCAAAAACTAACGAATTACAAAAAATGATTAATTTATTGTGCTGAATTGGTCCCTTAAATATTATCACTTAAAACGAGGTGACCTTATGTACTACATAATAGTTTGCTTAGTCAGCAGTATGAAATCTTGCACATTGGAATTGTACCATGGAACATTATTCTGTAAAAAACTATTATGAACCATTTCCTGTAATTTATGCCCTGTTTTTGCTTGCATAGTTTTGCATAAAAATCATTGTTGACAACCGTAATACAAACGTAATGTTACTATGTTTTTCCAAAATAGAAGACGTCAGGTATAATAAGCATTGTGTCATTCTAAAAATAAGCCAACAAGTTCACTCAGTGTTTCTTATCTCTAAATAAGTTGGGTGGATACTTTAAAAATACTGTTCAAAGTCTGTTCAAAATATTCGATTATGATGACATCTGAATAAGTTACCTGTTCAAGATCTATTTATTCTAACTTTATAGCACAACCAAACTTTGTACATAAGGTGGACATTATACCGCCATGTGGCATAGTCTGACAGTGATACCTTTGTGCTAAGCTTTTGGCTGAGAAATCGAAGTGTTCGATTAGTACTAAAGTTACGATGACGTAAGATAATGTTTAAATTTTATTTAGAATCTTTCGTGACTCTATCATAATAAATAAATAAATATGCGCCAGACAACACACCAATTGTCTGGTTTCGTGGTAAGGAAGTTTCTTCCTTGTGTTACGAAGTACCAGACAACGATTATGACGGGGGCGTCTCCCATATATACTTAAATAAATACATATACAGTGGTGGACAGCTAATTAAAGACACTTTGAAAATTGTATGTTTCATCAAGTCTTGGGTTCCAATAATTTTGTACTATGAAGACACAGAAACCAGCAACTGTTGTAAAATAATCATATGGGTTTTACGTATAATTTGAAGTTACTATTTGCCATAACATTGATCTATTTTTCGTAATTTTTGACCTCAAATCTATTATGAGCAGAATAAGTGTACCAGTGATGTGGACAACTAATTAAAGACACCTAATGTAAGTTACTGAAAACCAAAAAAATACTGAAACTACAAAATAGTCAGTTAATATGAAATTAAAAATAGTCATTTCTCAATTGTTTTACAAAGTTTTTGATGTTGTGTCGTATGTCGTTTAGCTGCATTTTGACCTTTACTTAGTCTTGGCACGGTCCTGGCATTAGTGCTATTAGTTCCTTGCAAGCATGTACTGGAATTTATTGTAATGCTTTCATAAATGCGTCATTAAGATAATTTTAGCGTTGGTAACTACCTACTAACTATTATTTGTCTGATATTACAAAGTTTCCAATGCGATAGATGTCAGGACCTTAGAATAGGACCCCACTGAAAGACCTAGAATAGGATTTGTAGATGAAAAATATTAAGGATCAAAGCATATTTTCATAACAGTATTTGCTGCAGGAAGATCGTTAAATATTTTAGCAAGAATGATAAGGCCTAGATTATGCGAGGAAAACTTGCACTGAAGAAAATTTTATAAGTTAATTACCAAATTTATAATATGCCAAATATTTCACGGGTGCGGTTTTCCTAAACACATTCTCAACGTGGACCGAATCAAAGTGGATAATTGAGATGTTTTCGAATGTAAATAAATAATAGATGTAATTACGTCGAAAAACGGTATATGAGACGACAATTTAACAAGAATATGTATCATATAACTGTAAGATATAAAGTGAGGAAACATCAAAGTGCGCCGTGGATTTTCTAGACGTATTGCTGGACCTATGAAAAAATGCTACTACATCGATGAAATACCTAAACAATAATATTCAACAACAGCCTATCACACCCTTAGCTGACTAAGCATCTTGTCTAGAAAATCTTGTAGTTTAGACTTACTAATAGCGATGAGGCGTATTTATCGTAACAGGTATTTATAACAAGTATTTAAATATCGGGCGTAACAGCTGTTCCTCGTAAGATAAATATCTGTTCTATGAAGTCACTATTACCAGTACCCACTGTTATGAGTACGCAGCGTACCAACACACTTCACGCGCTGTTATCTGTTCAATCTGATAAATACTAGGTGCGTCTCTTTCTTTCCCGTGGCTTTCTAGCGGCCAGAAAGAGATGCACCTAGTATTTCATATCTTTACCTGACAAAATAAAGTTGACCCCTTTACGCTTTGTCAACCAAACATAACAAGTGTCTTTGTTATTTGGTTCATTACAATACTGATCTTTCTTCTCTTTCTTCCATAGTACATTTGAAAGAGAAGCACCTAGTATTTTAAAATACAGGAAAGTGTGGTCGTCACTTGACATAATACTTCGTTTAATCAACTATGACATATTTAATTTAGTCCCTTATCTTTCTTGATAAAACGTTCGGAAACACAAAAAATAATAACGAATATACATATGACATTAAAAAATAACTGCACGTTATTTTGAAGATCTTTCAAAATATTGTACAAGTAATAAGTTTGCTAGTGGTAATAACTTTCCATAAACTTATAAATATAATTAATTAAAGTAAGGTCTCTTTTCTGTCATAAAATAACAAGATGAAATGTAAATATTTTATTTTTGATCCTTGTTTCCGAACGTGCAGTTCGGCAGCGCCCCTAGCGGACTACAAGGATAAATGATTCTGACAATCAGCTGAGGTTGGAAGCGTTACACTTGCCGACCGCGACGACCACGTCCACGAACACCCACTTTAACGTTCCACTTGACCACCGCGGTCGTAGTAGTAAATGACGGAAATTGTTATATAAATTAAAAGAAATTTTATAAATAAGTATATAGCGTTGCAAACTGACAGTCGTAAGCACCGACTGCAACGGCCGTCTCAGTTTTCCTAAGAGACAATTTCTATCTTTTAGATATGCTACCATAATAGTCCTAACATCAATAAAATCGAAAAAATTGAGATTCTTGTGTTAGATAATACACTAGCGAGACACGTTGCTAATGTTTATTTACTATATGGCGCTTTTATGAAAGCATTAGAACAAATTCTAATACATTATAACAAGAAACGCATATCACCAATGCCAGGACTAAGTTGAGGTCAAAATACAGCTAAACGACATACGACAAAACATCAAAAACTTTGTAAAACATTTAAGAAATGACTATTTTCAATATCATATAAACTAACTTTTTTGTAGTTTCAGTATTTTTTGGTTTTCAGTAACTTATATTAGGTGTCTTTAATTAGTTGTCCACATCACTGATACACTTATTCTTTGACTGCCTCGGTGGCGCAGCGGTGAGAGGGTCGCATTTTAAAGCGACGGCTGCGCCAGAGGTCCCAGGTTCAATTCCCGGGTCGGGCCAAAAATATGTACCGGAGTTTTTCTGTTTAGAAATTCTCAGGGTAGCCCGGAGTTTGGAAGTTGGCGGTGTTTCACCCCAGTGCCTCGGAAAGCACGTTAAGCCGTTGGTCCTGCGCCTTATCTCTCTCCGGTCGTGTCAGATTGCTGTCCCATCGGGCTATGAGAGTGAAAGGAATAGAGAGTGCACCTGTGTTTGCGCACACACTTGTGCACTATAATATGTCCCGCGCAGTCGGTTGGTCGTTGTGACTGGCCACCGTAGTCGAAATCGGCTAGGGGGACTATAAAAAAAAAAAAACTTATTCTGCTCATAATAGATTTAAGGTCAAAAATTACGAAAAATAGATCAATGTTATGGCAAATAGTAACTTCAAATTATACGTAAAACCCATATGATTATTTTACAACAGTTGCTGGTTTCTATGTATTCTTAATACAAAATTATTGGAACCCAAAACTTGATGAACATACAATTTTCGAAGTGTCTTTAATTAGCTGTCCACCACTGTAACATCCATGACTTAGGTACAAATGTTCGTGCTCATCACACATACATTTGCCCCTTGCGGGATTCAAACCCACGACGGCCGGCGTAATAGTCAGGAGCGCTAACCAATACACCAAACGCGTCGTCATAATATGAACATCTAGTGAAGATTTAGATAACAAAAAGACTTGCTTCTTAGCGTGTTTGCGTTCTTTTATCTCTCTCAAGTGTTTTACTATGTATTGAATATGCAACTCTATCAAATAGGTGTAGATACTAAATCAGCTCTGACGATTGCGTTGTTGTCAGAATTATTCGGATGCGACCTTGTGCGTATTTGTGTATGCGGTTGTTTTGTCGAAGCTATATCGTGCAGCGAATATAGATGCGCTATAAGTGTACCTAGGTACCTACTTTATGTTCGCGATTGTGTTGCAAAATGATAAGAAGAATTTTTTTGACAGTCAAGTTTATTTTAAAGTATTATGCTTGAAAGATTTTTGTAGAAATATACCCTTTAGGTATAATATACATGGGACCTACAAAATAAATAATTTATCGATTGTCGTTAAATATTGATCACGATGTTTGATTGTGTTGGGTTTATCAAAAAATATTGCCCTTTCAAAACCAATGTCATGCTGTAAACACCTGATATCATCTCTGAATATTTTTCGTAGATACGTAAAGTAACGAAAGTAAAATAAAGGTGTAATAAAAGGCCTGTGAAGTCCTAGTAGTTGAGGAACTATGAGGAAGTTGAGCCATACAACTCCACCACGCGCGCTCAGTGCGGATTGGTGGAATGATGTATGCAAGGCAAGCGACTAACCTTGCCGTCAGATGTTATTTAGCCGCCCATAAGACCTCTGACTAGGCTTAACGACTAATAATGGTCGGTATGGTCACCCATCCAAACACGACCGCGCTGAAGGTTGCTTTACATCGGTAATTAGTACCAAGCTGCGCTACGAGCAGTTACGACTACATGATAATATTCTTATTAAGATTCATGACATAACATATTGTATGGCAAATATTCAAGAACATCTGAATGTACAACCCAAATGATTGCAAATAAATATTTTTTGATTATTTTTTTTTGAAAGTGATGTCAGCTTGCTCATATAATTAAAAACCTGTTGACGTTGTGTTAATGAAGAAAACATGTAGAATATTTTTTACCTAAAAATGCCAGTGTTAAATAAACATTTCTGGAAACACATTGACGTAAATTCTTTTGTATGTTAAATAATTAACTTATAATATTTATGTATTTTTACAGGCATTCAATCAAATGGTATCATTACGTTCTGATGGCGCCGATATTTCTGCTGTTCATGAAGACGGCGAAACAGGTCAGTATCTCAAATAATATAAATCAAAAAAGATATACGTATAAATCGATTTAGAATGTCTAATATCGATGACCACTTCTTAAAAAAAATGATTTTACGGCAAATCCTGTACAATTTAACTCGTCAAGTATGTGTGAACGAGACACAATAGAAATTCCATTATTATGCGACTCCCGGCAGTCGTTTGATACCTGACTGATTAAGAAGGTGATTGTAGTAAACAACTTTTTCATTGTGCCGTCATTAAAATTAAGTACTCCAATTAAAATTACAATTAACTTTGTCACAATATAAATACGCCTGAAATATTCTCTAACGCACGAAATATTTCATTAGACCATTATTTATCAGCACTTGACTCCAGCTAATCATAACTTTCAACTTCCAGGGTTCAGAGACCATAGTGTACTGCGCAAGCGACTACAGCATCGAAGGCAAGACTGGCAAAATGTACCGCGAATGTGCCGAATACGAGTCCAAACACAACTTCGATAAAGAAGTCGAGAACAGGCTTTGGGAGGTCTCCGAGCAGCTGATTAAGGCTAGAAAACCAATTGATATCGCTTAGATAGTTTGTTAAGTGTTCCTGTGGCGTGGCTCTAGCAAAGTGTCAAACGATAATAGCACCAACATCATTGCTATGGGTATTGTTTCACATGGCTTGAATTATTTTTTTGTGTTTTATTATAGTATATGATTTGAAAAATAAGGAAGTACCCTATTGACATTTCCATCCATTTTTCAAAGTGTTATACCTAATCGTTTGCCACTTGGCTAGAGCCCCTGTAGTATAGATCTGTTCGTACGTTAATTTTGCATACTTATGTTCCAATGACTCTTGTTAAGCTATAGTACACTTAATGGGAATAGAAATAATGTTGAGATTCCTTTGTCTGTGTCCGCGACTATAGTGTAGCTTGTCATTTAACTGTATACCGTCACGATAAATCAAATTTAAGATCAATGTTCCTTCACGATGTTTCTGAAGCTCACTCATTCAATTGGCAACTAGTTAACAAAACTGACATACCTACGTGTAGACGTTATACGTGTTGAAAGTAAAAACCCAGAGTAGCCCTAGTTTTTGTATGCTAAACTTAGGCAGTTCACACAAAGGAGTGTGGGCGCTGATCTAGGAATTGAAGAAACCGCCTTCGAATTTAAAAAAGTAGCGCTCGCCGCTACCGCCGCGGTACCATGTGTAAACGTTTCATAACAATCTTAAGGGGGTTTCGCACAAACTTCAAAGCAGCGGCGTAATATATAAAGTCACCTCCTTTGAAGTGATAATATTTAAAGGGCCGATTCAGCACTTTTTTTTTGTAGAGAACACTGTGTTTTTTTATCTGCTAGTTTTTGAGAAAATTGAGGACAAAGGTAATTATTTTTTTAATTATGGTTAAGATTAGAGGAAAATAAGGTTTGGGCATTAAATTGAGAGAGGCCAAGCCGATGACGTAGATGACTTTTTAAATTGTTATGGTCCTGTTTTAAAAAATGATATTGTCTTTGTTAAAGAAAATAAAAATAAAAGAAAATATCAATTTTCCAAAAAATAATGATAGTTTCTTGTTTCTATGATGTATGCAAAGACACTGTTAAAATATTATCACTTAAAACGATTTGACCTTATATGTAATCAAATCAACTATAGTCGACGTGCTATCAAGTACGTCGTGTCAGTGTCATGTTATCTCGCTTGCACTTACCGGTGCTGTATATTCATATCTCTATTGAGATTATGACCTCACGACTTAGTTGCTAACGCGCTGACTATATGACTATACTTTATTATTTGTACTCATTTGTAAGTACTCATTTACTCTAATCAAAGATATAATTGAATAACTTTGTTGCCTTTTAGGACATTTTCGGATAAAAATTTAGATTTTATATTATTTGGCCTCTAAACTGAATCTCAAAAAGTAAGTACCTAACTGATATCTAGGTGAAATATTATAAATATTTGAAACAGGGTTAGTCAAAACATGAACTCATAGTAACTGTCATATTCTTAATTCTTTGGAACTACTTAATTAATGAATAACTTACAGTTCAAATGTTAATAAGTGTATTGTAATCACTTTCATTTAAATAACAAGCATAAAATATTGTTATTTAGTTCATGGGCACAAACTAACTAGACTTTGTTAATGATATGTAGATATTTCATTCTTTGGTTTTTATTAAAGAAGTATAAAATAGTCATAAATTCATTAGAAAATCTAATAATATGAGTAAGGATAATTGGCCAAACAAGTCAATCATAAAAAAAAATATTTTCTGTAATCTCGTATTCTTGTTGTTAATTTTTACCTGACATAGTTGCACATTATACCTGGTTTTTCTTCAGGGAAACCTCTTAGTCCGTTTTTCTTCACTAGTCGAATATTGTAAACAATCTTGATATTCCTTTTTATCGAAAATATTCTTTTTAAAACAAGATAAACACAAAACTTACAACATAGCGAATTCATCGTCCAACATTAAGATCTTTTTATAATTAAATAGTAAATTAATTTTATTTGCTGATATTATTTTAAAAGCAACAAACATATTGTTTACAATGTTGGACTCGCAAAGATGAATGGAGTTTATTTACGTTATCTCATTCAACATTTCCCATCCAATGTTATTTATTTAAGTTGCCATAAAAATATGTATTAATTTTAATGTAGAAGTGTCTTAATTCATTTATGGAGTAAGTCGTTTTAAATCTATGTTTATTTAAACTTAATTAATAATGACACTAGGAAACCATTTTGTGGTGTAGTTAGTGCCTTTGTTTAATATTTAGTGTAAGCAACAGCATGGGTAGTTTTAGTTTTATTGCATATTCCAACCAAAGACATGTACAAATTATATACAGTCAATTATTTATTAAATGTTGTTTGGGTACAAAATGCTGTGTTTTATTGTTACAGGGGTCAATCTAACTAAAAGACGGAATCATGTAGAAATTGAGAAACCCCGATCGACTGTCAGATTTCAATGTCCAAATTCAGATTTTTTTGACGACGCACCGTTGTCGAGAACTCGAGATGTGACCATCTCGTGCAGATTGACCTGTGTTCAGTGGTCAGACGTATTTTTTTACCCGTTGACCATTTTTGGGGTCAAATGGTGTTTTTTTAGGAATATGTAATTTTAGGGGACTACGAAAATTTCGTTATTTTTATGATATGTAACCCACCCAGATTATTAGAATCTGCCATCGAATAAAAAAAATAAGAAGATTTTTTAATCCTCCAATCTCGACCTTAAATCTCATTTATCTCGGAAACGATGCTTCCTATCAAAAAAATAATGAGATTTTCGACTCCCCCTATTGGGATACACCCTAGGAAACCCACCATGCTGCATAATAATATGACCTCAAAATTGGTCAATGGGTCAAAAATAAAACTGACCATCGCGCCAGTCAATCTCGAGTCTCAGCTGTTGTGGCGCAAGAACAACGGCATAACGTCATTATATTGGGCCAACCTGGGATCAAACCCAAGATGGTATGAATGAATTGAACTTTTTTGAAGTCAATTTATTAAAATGGACCTGGATGGGTTTCCAGGGGTATATCCTAAGCCAATAGGGGAAGTTTGACAATTTCTTCAGTTTTTGATACGATGCACCGTATCCGAGATGCGCCCCAGTCAGGTGAGATGAGACATTAGACGGACCAGTGTGGTCAGACGTATTTTATGTTTTGACACATTGACCATTTTTGGGGTCAAATTATTATAGAGCATGGTGGGTTTCCAGGGGTGTATCCCAGTAGGGGAGGACGAAAATTTCGTTATTTTTTTGATACGATGCACCGTTTCCGAGATAATTGAGATTTAAGATTAGGAGATTCAAGTCTTCATCTTTGTTGTATTTGGGGACGATTCTTATTAGACCTAGACCTGAGGGATAAACAAATTTTTGATTTGAATACAGTGCGTCCATGTTACCCACCCAGATCATAAGAATCTGCACTCAACTAAAAGAAGATTTTTTAATCCTCCAATCCCGATCTTAAATCTCATTTATCTCAGAAACGGTGCGTCCTATCAAAAAAATAATGAAATTTTCGACTCCCCCTATTGGGATTCACCCTAGGAAACCCACCATTCTGCATAATAATATGACCTCAAAATTGGTCAAGGGGTCAAAAATAAATCTGACCACCGGTTAATCTCGAGTCTCAGCTGTTGTGGCGCGAGAACAACGGCTTAACGTCATTATATTCGGCCTAACCTGGGATCAAACCCAAGGTGGTATGAATGAATTGAACTTTTTTGAAGTCAATTTATTAAAATGGACCTGGATGGGTTTCCAGGGGTATATCTCAAGCAAATAGGGGAAGTTCGACAATTTCTTTAGTTTTTGATGCGATGCACCGTATCCGAGATGCGCCCCAGTCAGTTGAGATGAGACATTAGATTGACCGGTGTGGTCAGACGTATTTTATGTTTTGACCCATTGACCATTTTTGGGGTCAAATTATTATAGAGCATGGTGGGTTTCCAGGGGTCTATCCCAATAGGGGAGGACGAAAATTTTGTTATTTTTTTGATACGATGCACCGTTTCCGAGATAATTGAGATTTAAGATTAGGAGATTCAAGTCTTCATCTTTGTTGTATTTGGGAACGATTCTTATCAGACCTAGACCCGAGAGATAAAACAAATTATTGATTTGAATACAGTGCGTCTAGTATTATATTGTCTGTGGTGCGTCCATGTAACCCACCCAGATCATTGGAATCTGCCCTCAAATAGAAAAAAATATGAAGATTTTTAATCCCCCAATTCCGATCTTAAATCTCATTTATCTCGGAAACGGTGCGTCCTATCAAAAAAATAATTAAATTTTCGATTCCCCCTATTGGGATACACCCTAGGAAACCCACCATTCTGCATAATAATATGACCTCAAAATTGGTCAAGAGGTCAAAAATAAATCTGACCACCGGTCAATCTCGAGTCTCAGCTGTTGTGGCGCAAGAACAACGACTTAACGTCATTATATTCGGCCCAACCTGGGATCGAACCCGAGATGGTATGAATGAGTTCAACTCACTTGTTGAAGTCAATTTATTAAAATGGACTCCAAATCCGATCCAATGATTAATAGCCATCCCTGTCACTCATACCAGGCCGTGTATGCATGTGACAGGGATGGCTATATTCATTGGATCGGGTGTTGTGTACGGAGTAAGGCCTTTGGATGGGTTTCCAGGGTCTATACCAACCCAATAGGGGAAGTTCGACAATTTCTTCAGATTTTGATACGATGCACCGTATCCGAGATGCGCCCCAGTCAGTTGAGATGAGACATTAGATTGACCGGTGTGGTCAGACGTATTTTATGTTTTGACCCATTGACCATTTTTGGGGTCAAATTATTATAGAGCATGGTGGGTTACCAGGGGTGTATCCCAATGGGGGAGGACGAAATTTTCGTTATTTTATTGATACGACGCACCGTTTCCGAGATAATTGAGATTTAAGATTAGGAGATTCAAGTCTTTATCTTTTTTGTATTTGGGGACGATTCTTATTAGACCTAGACCTGAGGGATAAAACAATTTATTGTTTTGAATACAGTGCGTCCATGTAACCCACCCAGATCATTAGAATCTGCCCTCAAACAGAAAAAAAATAAGAAGATTTTTGTAATCCTCCAATCCCGATCTTAAATCTCATTTATCTCGGTAACGGTGCGTCCTATCAAAAAAATAATGAAATTTAATTCAATAGTTTTTGATACAATGCACCGTATCCGAGATGCGCCCCAGTCAGCTGAGATGAGACATTAGATTGACCGGTGTGTTATGACGTAGTTATGTTTTGACCCATTGACCATTTTTGGGGTCAAATTATTATAGAGCATGGTGGGTTTCCAGGGGTGTATCCCAATAGGGGAGGACGAAGATTTCGTTATTTTTTTGATACGACGCACCGTTTCTGAGATATTTGAGATTTAAGATTTAGGCCTGTTATTAAGTCGTCCAGAAAAATCCTACACCAAGTGGGGGATAATCATGGTGGATATAAAGACTTCTTTATATAATTCCTAATCCGAAATAAGGAAATGTAGGTGTTTACTAAGTAAATAAAAGAAAACAAATGATGTAGCAGGGAACATAATTTATTTCTGACACAAAAGTACGTAGCATTTAAAATTATTAGATAAATAACAAACGTTTACTATTTAATTATATAACCTATTTGTTATACATAACAAATACCTGGAAATAACAATTTACATAAATAATACAAAATGGTCCTCATGTAGGTACTATCAAGGTCATCGCCGCCTAACCACATTAAAAGCCAAATCGCTTGCACCTCGCGTCGCCTTCTGTTTGGAGACATTAATGTGACGTCCGTTTAGATGTGTTATATGTGCAAGCTATTTTAGTTTGAATATGGTTAGGCGGCAGGGACCGGTCTTTGATTAATAAAGACAAGTTCACACGAACAGCATATAAAAAATTCAACAAGATCAATACAATATCGTACCGTGTAAAAGTAGCATAATATGTTACTTTTTGAACCACACAAGATTATCACGTCTTAAAATTAAATATTGAAGACACTGATCTTCGTCGTTCGATATGCCTTTAGGAAAACTTGACATTGATTTTATAACTATTTTACGGGTATTTAAAAAGGCAAAACTATGCAGCAATACGATAATTTTAAAGACTCATGGATGCATAGGCCTCCGGCGGCCGCTTTAATAAAAGAATGACAAAATAATATTGCTAAACAAATCCGAGAGGGGTGTACAAAATCTTAATCGATATTGAATTTATAGCTCACTATAAAGCTAGGCACTTTGTGAGGGTTAGGACAAGTTCCCGATTTATGAGATAAACGTGCATATCTACAATTATTTAGTCAACTTACCTAATTTAATCTTATACGCGTGAAAAGTAGAAAGCGCATAGAATTTGCGTCACAATATCTTGCTTGTCATACGACATAAACCTAAACGATATTAAATACTTCGTGCTCAACACACCACACAGTAAATCAATTCCCAAATTAATTAAGTCTGTCATTCTAGATTATAAAATGCATCCACCTTATAGTAACAACTATGAATTGAAAAGTACGCTTTATCCAAGTTCATGTTACTTACTCAAAGAGTACAAAAATTATGTTTTTTCGTGATACAAATAGAAAAAAAAACTATTTTAATGAATAGGGGATATGTTTTGAATAAACTCGTTGTCTAATTCTATTTAAAGTTCATGTGAGGCGTTTATAAAATGTAAAACACTTGTGCATACTAAAAATACGAGGATAGTCTAAGTAGGCCATTTTACAAAGAGCATTTAACGCAAAAAAAACTTACATCGTTTTATCTTGACACAATTTACATGCAAAATACATTATTTACAGATATCATTTAAATAGGCATATTTTATTAGATATTAGAAGGAATAGATCCTCTTTGGTTTAAACTATCAAGTGCCTAAAAAGCATGAAAAATACTACAGCCAGTAAAGCTAAAAAAATTAAGGCTAACATTGTTTATAGTCCACTATAGATAGATTTCGATATTTGAGTAAAAGGAATAATATGACATAGGCATCAACCCTATCGATACCCAGCAATACTATCGATAGTACCTAGGTAACAAGCCCAATATCGAACGCACTATCGATAGTATCTATACGATTTCTGCTAAATATTGCAAAACAATCAATACTATCGAAGGTGACTATCAAAATAAATATCGGATCTGACTATTGCAGTATACCTGGCGATATTGATATTATTTTAAGATTAAATATCGATAGATAGTCTGGCAACGCTTAAACTTTATAAATAGTATTAGATAAACATTAATTAAAGTTCTGATAATTAAGTATTTTAATACAAAGTATAGCAAATAATACGTACAAAGCGCCATTAAAATAAATGCTGATGTTCTCAATCAATTCCACAACCGAAACATATGAAGAAATCTTAATTTACACACATTATATAAATCACTCTTTTGAGATTCTATTGCAGAGTAGTCTGTATTGATAGTATTTATTCTTTAGTAAGTAGCTATTACAACAAGTAAAATTCAACAAATTAATTAATTCAACATGACAGCTCCAAACGCGAATAAAAACTTATGAGTAATTTTATAACATAAGTTTATATTCCGTTCAATGCAACGAGTAAGTTTAAAATCTTATTATTATTATTACAATCATTCAATTACTATTACTTATTACACAGGATAATGTTTACATTTAAACAATATATCTAGTCTTTAGTATGGACGGTGATAAAAAGCGTTTTATTATGGCCCAAACACACCGGGACGCATTCCTACTATTTATACTTTGATTAAAGTAAAATAGCGGAAGATACGGCATGTCATACTAATTGTCAGCTAAAAAATGGCACTACTCACAACTACATACAAGATGACCGACACAGACAAACCCATTTCTTACGACGGTAGTGCGAGCGAAACAAATGCGCGCTTTGAGATGTCTCTTGAATTCAATTAGGCGACGGGGGCCTGATTTTAGCGGTCCACGTTCGAATGGCGCGTCACCTATCTTCCGCTATTTTACTTTAATCAAAGTATTTATACTGATTTAGTTCAATGCGTAGAGAAGTAGGTAGGTTTCAAACTTTTTTGATACATGATATTACTTAACATCAGCGATTAGTGAACTAGTCTATTCTCCAGCATCCAGTGTGTATGAGCCCCTATCAAGGATAATAATACATAGGTATTAGGTAAATGGAATGTGTATTTACAGAATTCAAAATGTTTTATAGCAGCACATTTTGGATATAAATTGTATTTTTACTATTGTAATATTAACAAGTGTATTTATAAAAATTATAAGGAGAGTGCTTTGCCCTTTCATAAATATTCAGTGGGGCAAAATGAATAATTTGATCTTGAGAGCGCCACTATCGGACGTACAACAAACTAAATTTAGTAGCACAAATGCCTGACGCATCGTAATGTAATGGTGCGGTAAACGTATCCTATCTTACGATGTGTAAACAAGCTTTTTTTGACGCATAGAATCGAGTGACGATAGCTGGCTATCGTAATCGTAAAGTACTCGATAAGCTTACGTTATGAATACTTTCAAAACTCGTGCTAGGACTTCTGTGCTGATTTATCTTTTTAATTTATTTATCAATCTTCAAAAAATGCTTTCTTTTTAATAAACTGATACTTTAACTTGCACAAAACGGATACTTTAAGTACTTACTTTATTTATGTATACTGAAATCTGAGTTTAATTCACAGTTACGTATTACAGACCTTAGTATAAATAAGCACCTATATCTAAGAATAGCAAATTATTCACATACATAATTACATGGAATTGTAAACAGTCATTCAAACAATCGTCTTTAAAATAGCACTCAGAAATATATTTTTTCTGTTTTACACGGTAAATTATAAAAAATAAGAGAAAATGAATATTTTATTTTATATTGACTTTTTCTTGTTGATTATTCAATTTAATGAAGCCACAAAAATAATAATAATTTACGCTCAAATTTGGATTACTTTTGATTTAAAATAACGGTATAATTATATGTTATATCAAGAGTAATTGACTGGTTATTGGTCCATAATGCAATTTATCATTCAAAACAATGTGAATGTGTGTGTTGCATTTTTCAAGTTTTACTCTTGTGAAAACCATTATTTCCTATTTTTATTATCTTACAATGTTTCTAAAAAAGCTTGTTTGTAGTGTGCTTATAAAAAGAAACACATATTTAAGTAGATGAGGTATTATCCCATAGATATACAGGAAAATATAAGAGCAATCGGTGGACCATAATAATTATGCAAACCTTTAGGGGCAAAAAATCGCATAATATCTTAGCTCTTTAACAAAGTCGTAAAACATTGTTTAGTTCAGACATGGGCAATCTATTTATACAATACTACAGGCCAGATGCAAAGGACACTGCCCATCTACGACCTAGACCGCCAACCGTAAAAACTGGCATCAATAACCTGCCACAGATTTAAGATAAAACCTGCAACTCTCAGGAGTCGGTGAACCGGGAGCAGCAAGTGGATCTGAAGGTGGAAGGTGGTCTTGATCCGTGCAGCGTCACCGTGTCGGGGTGATGGAGCATGCCCAGCTCCTTTTCTGCTTTCTGTTCTAGCTCTACCCACCTGGAACGTGATAGGAGTATGCTGAGAAGGAGGTTGTAGCTTTTTAAAAACTAGAGTATGAAAAGGCTTTAAATTAGGAACTAGACTAGCCATAATTGATGCTGAGCGAAAGGAGATGGAGCAAAATAGGAAAGATATATAGGAAATAGGAAAAAGTCCTTATTAACAAACCTTAGTGGGATACAAAAAGCAACAAAAGAATTCAGTCAACATAAATTACCTAGACTAGACACTCAAACACAATTCAGAAATATTCTTGAATTCATGGCATTGACTGTAGTCACAACACCACATAAATTCGTGATTTATAAATACATAAATTATACTCGTCTGCGAAAATGAATATAACCTTACGCATCACCTACAATGTTATGTTTGAGAAGTGACGTACTTCCCACTTAATTCGACATTGAAAAATACTACAAAAACTGTGCTAAATTGTTTTGGAGTAAGTGTCAGTTCAAGATTGTTTTTTTAACTTTTGAAAGAACTTTGGGCTGGTCGAAACTTATGAAGTGGTTGGGTGTGTCCAAGGCATGTTAACACACTGCAGATTTCATGTTTCGTGTCTATTCAGAAACAAGTAGAGCTCACCTGTGCACAGCCAGCGAGAACGCCTCGACGGCGTTGTTGTCGCTCTTCGCCGACGTGTCTATGTACGTCGCTATCTTGTTGTCGTCGCACTCTGTCACACCGTAAGCCTAACTTAACTAGAGCTCACCTGTGCACAGCCAGCGAGAACGCCTCGACGACGTTGTTGTCGCTCTTCGCCGACGTCTCTATGTACGTCGCTATCTTGTTGTCGTCGCACTCTGTCACACCGTAAGCCTAACTTAACTAGAGCTCACCTGTGCACAGCCAGCGAGAACGCCTCGACGACGTTGTTGTCGCTCTTCGCCGACGTCTTCATGTACGTCGCTATCTTGTTGTCGTCGCACTCTGTCACAACCTAAGCCTAACTTAACTAGAGCTCACCTGTGCACAGCCAGCGAGAACGCCTCGACGACGTTGTTGTCGCTCTTCGCCGACGTCTCTATGTACGTCGCTATCTTGTTGTCGTCGCACTCCGTCACAAACTAAGCCTAACTTAACTAGAGCTCACCTGTGCACAGCCAGCGAGAACGCCTCGACGACGTTGTTGTCGCTCTTCGCCGACGTCTCTATGTACGTCGCTATCTTGTTGTCGTCGCACCACTGCTTAAGCTGGTCGTGGCTCACCTCGCGATCTTTGGATGATACGTCCGACTGGAACATTATAAAAAACATCTTGTTGTAAGAATTTAGATTTCATAGCTCCATAACACTTTTTTAGCCGTCTCGTCTGTCGAGACCTTTTGTCTCATGAACGCGTAGGGATATCAAACTGAATTTTGTATGAAATACTCGAGTTAAAAAGCTTTTTAGGTCAGCACCATCAAAACGTATTATAATCGTTTATGTCGCATATGATGTTACATTCTACAAGATAGGGTTTGGCAATAATAATCAACGTCTATGTCGTCTACAGCTCGTCGTATAGGAAAAATAAACCTATTTACTTCCATATTTGGATGAGCTCATTCGGCATCCTCGCGGTTTCGACGAATTATCACAAAAAAAAATCGACATGTGTATGGAATTCCATTTCTTGACGTCGCATGAGCGTCTCTTTAAACAAATGACGACGCAATGTGCAAACGATTTTAACCTTTAGCTATGAGGTGTCGGGTGTCCTTGATAGTATTTTTTATTCAGCTACACCAAAAAATCGTTTCTAGATCACTTTTTTGCTACGCTTAATCATAATATAGCTATTCAATGTAACTATTCGCTTCCGTTCCTTAGAGGCCAAGTAATTTGTAAGAGAAGGTACTCAGAACAAATAAGTATGGAACTTTTCTCACTTTTCGGACCACCATTTATACAGGTTGACTTTGTAAACATTGGCAATATTTTAAACTAAGAACCTACTCATGATTCATAGTCCTTTTCACATATTGAAATGAAAATCAATTGATATAAAGTATCATATAATGAAACTGAGAAAAATCATATCAAACACTTTAGAAATGATCATTGCTTTAAATTAAACTAATAAATTACAGTTTAAGTTTTAAAAATTTACTATAGGTAAACCGCTTCATTGAGACTTCGCCTGCGGGGTACAGGGGTGCGGGCGGAAAGACGAGAGCGGGAACTGTAAGGGGTGCGGGCGGCGGGGATACACAAGAGATGAAATTTGCCGCGACATTTCTTAAGATATGTGACGTCAGTGGTCACAATGGTTGTCGTCAGTGTCGACACTTTATAACATTACATAACATATTGAAAAAAAATATTCGATTCGATACAATTACACTAATGAGAGTGAATTAATTCTAAATAATATTATCCAGAGCCGTGAATTTTGATCAATAAATAAAATGGAATCTTAAAATTAGATTGATTTTAAGGCAAAATTAAAAACTTCAAATAACATTCCCTGGTAACTTTTGCGACTGTTTTGTTTAAGTGTTTATCTAGGTCATATTCCACTGAATTTGGATCTATATTTTAGTCTAAAATATTCGTATATGAGGTATTTAGAGCCTTTTAATAAAACACTGTTATTTTACAGTGTTGAAACGGTGGACTTAATGCTAAGAGCATTCTCTTCCCCAGTTTTACTTTAGCATAGAATATATAAAAGTACTACAACTTTAGGTCATGTACAAAGATTGTAACAGGTGCAGGAGAATGATGTAAAATAGAAATAAAAAAAAACACGACAAAAAATACAACAATATAGATTTTGTGTCCGAATATACTGCGACTTATCTTCAGACTTCAGTCAGACAGTATTCTCTTGTGTACTTCTGTCAAAGCGTCCGCAACTGTCAACAGATGCTATCGCTACCTGTGTAGCGAGCGTACTGAATTTTGAAAATAATGTGCCTGCCGCCCGCACCTCTCACAAACCCCGCTTTCGCCTCCCCCCGCGCCCCTGTACTCCGCAGGCGAGGTCTCAATTTCGCGGTTTACCTATAATAATAATATTAGGTAAACTTATCAAAAAAAAATTACTCCGCCTAAACGGAAATCGGAGTGAAGCTGTACGATTTTTGAAATGATATTTTATAATCATCGATTTTTATTTTATTGTGTGGAAGGGATTTTGAATCATGAGTAGGTTCTTAGTTTAAAATATTGCCAATGTTTTCAAAATTACCTAGTATTTTGTTCGAAAGTAACAGTAATATTATTTTACTTACAGTTTTTATGACTATATATTTTTTAAATTTCTATATAGAAGTATATAAATGTTTATTACTTTAGTTTGACTTTGAGTGTACAACTTATATCTATGAAAGATGATAAAATCTCCACGTTTAGCCATAAAAGGCTGTGAAGGAAGCTCGAATTTTTGTTACATCTTTAGCAACGAATAATTCGTAAAGCTGACACTTTACGCAGCTTTACCAAATTATATTTTCGGTTCATGTTGATGCGATCATTCGATTTTTTAAGGTTTCACCCGTTGCCGTCATTTCGTAAAAACAAAATACAAAGTAAGCCAAGCTCCATAGTAATAATTCCTAAGCCCTTTAATGCGAGTTCGATTTACTCAAGAAAATAGTTTTAAAAGTGCAATATTTGTTTTAGGATTGCATTTTGCAGGTTGTTTAACATTTAATAAGTTGCTTATTCCTAAATGGATCAGTTTCAAGTTAAAAAATCATGTTGGCAGCCAGGAAAAGAATCAACTAATCCAGAAATCGAATTAGTGACCTTCCGCACGATTCAAATAACGTGACGTCGAGGTCAGCGTGAACTAATGGTACCAATAGTTTCGTCGCATAAGTATTTATAGCATACAGAACTGGATTGGATTATTTAATCTTTTTATTAAACATTTATTTATTGCAAATACACAGTTGAGTATCAACTACATTAATTAATCAATATCGTACATGTACGAGGCCCCTATTTTTGAATCACGCTTGGATATGGCGAGTGATTTTCGTTCGAAATCGATTTTTTTTCTATGACTTTTGACACTACGTCGAACGAAAATCACTCGCCATCTTGAAGCGAATGATTCAAAAATAGGGGCCCGAGGGCTGAAGTTAATGTTTTTAGAATCGACTAGAAATAAGAGTTACCGATGACATTTTTTTAATAATTCCGATTAATGAACTCATGAATCATGATGAAGCCGTAAACACAGGAAATAATCATGTCCTGTAATATTTTAAAATTTTGTGATAATTTGAAAAGACGGCCCAGCGCGTCGAAGTTTATTTCATGATTTTCATGATGACATGATTTTCGTTCGGTTCTTTATCAAAAATAATGTTTTGATGGGCTTTGGTTGCTACTTTAAAATAAATCCCTATCCCTTATGAATGTCACTGACTGGTATATGATTAGTCTTAATGTGTTCGAAGTTATCTCAGTGATCATTTTCGTACAAGCTGTCTTTATACGGCGACCGCTGCAGAAAACATGAGTCCTGTGCGGCTGACAGTCAACTTTGAGTAATGATTGGCATATTGCTAGATGTAAACTAGTGTGGGCTTTCCTATGACTAAAGAAAAATAAATCTTACATTAATATTTACCCCATAGTTAGGCGGTTGGTCAAAAACGCCTTTGTTTGGATAGGCACGGGTACTTACACACTAGAACAGTTTAACGAAGGTAACCTATTTTTGTATTTGATATTATCATAGGTGGACCAAACCTGGATTTATTGCTAAAATTTAAAAAGAAAATTTCGCATTTTGAATGTATCTAACGAGGATTTCCCAACAACAAACAGAACGACTCAGGTCATGACAAAAGATGATTGCTTATTTTTCGTTTAGAAAACGGGGTAAATCCGTAAACAATTTACATCAATTGAGAGCCGTGTTAAGTGGATTAGTGTGTCAATAATTGGTTACCAGTTGTCATGAAAATTATTAACCAGCAGTGCTTATGTAGCAAGATCCTCCTTAGCTACGACACGACAACGCCGCGGTTCACCCCGCCAAGCAAACAAATGTTTTTTTGTCTATGAAAGGTGTTGAATCACTGAATCTTCCTACCTACAGTATCAACCTGAAACTTTGTGAGTTCTGATTATTTCCCAAAAATATATATTAAGGGATTCCCTCTATGTGGCCCAAAGTTGATATCGCTACGTTTGAAAACACGCTTGACGCTTGATTCAGTGGTTTCATCTTAATTGGTGGTATACAGAATGGAACCAAGACTACTTAATTATATAACAAAAATAATAACTGTCGCCTACATAATCCAGTTTTCGATTTTCTAAAAACTTTCAGTGCGCCTCACGTACCTACGTACACACTCGGTACTCCCGCAAATAATACAAGTGATTGCGAAGTTGTATTGTCCACGTTATTCATCGATTATCAAATTAAAACAACAGAATAATCAATCACTCAGATCGGATATTAAACACGTAGTTTAATATCCCACCCCAAAATTATGAACTTATTCTATTTTATAATAGAGTCAGGTCCATTGTATTGATGAGAGTCACGTTATAAATATTATTCATCGATTATCAAGTCGTTATCAAATAAAAATAGCAGAATAATCAATCACTGAGATCGGATAATAAACTACGTGACCAAATTGTAAATACTTTACCGAGGATGATAATATCATAAATGAATCGAATGGTGATTTTGAATTTTTACTTTAAGGGACTAGTTCCACGCGTCTTCGTCCACAAAAAAATCAAAGATATTTTCAAATTTTTCTGCGTCATTTTTTTATTGGGAAACATCTCTTTGCAGTTTTAGTAAATATTTAAAAAAAAAACCATTTTCCTCATGTTACGTCCAGTCCGCCGCGGCGGTGACCATGAAGAATGGGGTTGGTCTTATCATAATTCTTATGTAGTACACTACACGTACACCTAACTAGTTAATTGTTGGATACTTTTGAATTTATGAATTCCCACAGCAAGTTTGGATATCCACATAATTTATCTTTCGATAAATTAGTGATGCAAAAAATAGTAAATTTCATAAAAATCGGTAATCACTGAAGGACACCAAATGGTTAAGTCAGTCCAAAAAAATCGAATGTTACCGCGAGCTAAGTAAGGGATAGCGACATCTGTTTGTGGTGTATGGAACTAATAAATATTATCCCTTTCCGATAGGAATATTAATTTTATGGGCGCAACGTACGGTATTACCACAGCTGGTTTTATGTTAAGCTGTGAAGTAGTGATAAGTTTCATTGTAAATTACATAAAAGTAAAAATAAAAATAAATTAAGTAATTTAAGAAATCAGAGCATGATTCATGTCTCGGTTTAAAACCCCGCTGGGATGTTCCCATAAATGAGTCCGTATTATTTTAGCTGAAGGATATAAGTCTTGTGGTACTTGAACTTGTGGTTAAATAAGATTGTAGGTAACCAACACAAGCATGCGCATGAACATAAGAACATCATTGAAGAGTTTAAACAGTTGACTTTAATTTTCCTTAGAATTACAATTTTACCGAAACGACGACTCGCGTTAAAAAATAAACCTAAAAAATCCAGATTAACATGAAAGTATGTATGGACAATTAAACATACACATACAAATGACTAAAATAAAGCTGCCTGGGCCTAATACAATGTTTAAAGTCGAATTTTGGAATGAAAACCAGTTGTAATCTACACGAAAAGGATTTGAAAAATCATTGCTCAATTTTGTGAGTACTCACGTCTAGATTTTGAGTGATTGCCGTTGATTTTTTATGTGTTTTCAAACGAAAATCACACGCCATATCCAAGCGAGTGATTCAAAATAGGGGCCCTGGTTGGTTCCTAGTCCTAGCTCTAGCTCAAAGGATTAGCTTACTATCCAACGCGGCAACGCAGCCAGCATCAAAAACAAGGAACCGGCTTCGTTTTTGAATAAGTAGGTTTTAAGTTTTTTTTTTTTCAGATATTTTTAAGATACGAAGGTACTGCGAGATTTTTTATGTATTTTTTTTGTTTAACTAAATAACGCATTGTAAAGATAGAGATACCGTAAAATGATCGCAAGGACGAACCTCTACCTCCATTCTCCACTAATATAATGCTTCAAACGATCACAGCTCAGCAACCACAAAACATTACAACTGGTCAAAATTTAAAATTGAAGAAAAGAATAGGTAAGGAAAGTCTCTGTTTTCCTATTATTGTACCGTAGGTACTTTAAACGTTATAAATATAAATATGAGTCATACAACACACAAATTGTCTTGGTTTCGAAGTAAGGAATTTTCTTCCTTGTATTACGAATACCAGACAACGATTATGACGTCTCCCATAAATACTAAAATACATATTATAAACATCCATGACTACGTATAGGTACAAATGTTCGTGCTTATCACATAAACGTTTGTCCCTTGCGGAATTCGAACCCGCGACCGCTGGCATAGTAGTTAAGAGGAGGAGGAAAAGTTGACCGAACATGAGGACGTAAGGGCTAATAGAGTCAAAAACACAATGGTAGCTTATTATCCCTTTATAAGAGCAGGTGCTTTTTGTCTCACATGTCTTATTATTTTGTTTGAACTTTGAATGTTTGATGAGAGATCATTTTAAGGATTGAAGTAGGTACAAAGGTAGGTACTGGTATGGTGTACGGTGTAAAAGGGACGGTGTTTTTTTCCTATTGTGTATATGTTTATTTTTCTTTCAATCTTTGTATATTTTTGTAATTTTTATCTGTAATATTGTGTATGTGTGTGTTTGTGATGTTAACCAATAAACGATTTTTCTTTCTTTCTTTCTTTCAAAGCGCTTATTGCAGCTTAATTATAAGATGTAGGTGCTTAGTTAGTTAGTTAGTTTGGCTGGGGTATTTTCCGCACTTAGCCTCACGATTGGAGGCCATTGTACGTATGTCCCTTCTTTCTTACTCTAACCACCTCAGGCTCTCCCAGAAGGCTAGCAATCTGCCTAGATTGCTAAAGGCTTCCGTAGGTGCTTAAAACTTGGGTAAATAACTTGTTTTCGTGCTAAAGTAGAGTCTAAAATAATTACCGCAAATTGCAGACAACTGACGCGACGTGACGCAGTCATTCATGGCTCCGCTATTTTATAAATCGCCTTTGGAAACAAGCACTAATATAACTGGTTTTTTATTAGGATTTCCAAACCAGTACCGCCAGTCACCATTAACTAGTACCATACTTTCGGTATTTTATATGCCGCCGATTGACATTAAAATTGAAGTTAACGGGTCCGAACCTAATCCGATATGACACCATCAGAAATCCATTAGGTGATGTTAAATTATTTAGGCATAGGGTAAGGGCATAAAGCGGCGGTTAACCGGGACCTACAAACACGAGGTAGTGATGTGCAGAGTTGGCTATTATTTGGAATTGGAATATTTTGTAATTTTGAAGTGTCTTCCGACTCGAGTCTTAATTCGAATCATGTTTAACACGTTTCGGGACAGTGAACGCCTACAGACGTGAAAACAATAAAGCATATTGTGTCTGGAATAGTGTCCCGGAACGTGTTAATTAATATGTGTTCGTTAAAAAAAGCCTTAGCCGTCTTTGGTCCTTTTGTTTTTTTTTAACGAATTTCCAAAAAAAGACAATTGGACACATCACTAGCTCGTACAGGTTTGTCAGTCCCGGGTACCCGCCGCTTTATGTCTTCACTCTTACTCTTGAATAACTAGTTTAAGAATAGAATATTGATGAGTTCATAGAGTGTATAATTAATCGATGTTTTACTATGGATTATGAATTTTAACTTATAGATAAAAGATAGAAATATTGATATTTGAATAAAAGCTTCACAGAGCGTTAATAATTTATGGCATTTCTACTATGACCCATTCTAGAATTCGGCGATTGACCAGACCAGCGAAATTTCAAAGAAAAGTTTATCTATATCCCTAGGCCTAGACCTAGGCTTGAAAATAGATATCAATTTTAATGAATTTACTATAGAGATAAAACATATGAGGGGTTGAATGTTATGATTCTAAAAATTATCTAAAGGTATGCAAAAAGGGCAGTAAATGTTTGTAATTAAAAATAATATATATAGCCTCTAACCTTGTTCCCAACAACCATGAACGGAAACTTTTCAATACCGTTCTTGACACCAGCATAGTGCAAGAACTCGTTGAGCCATGCTTTGATGTTGTTAAAGGAGCTGCGGTCATCAATAGCATATGCCAGGATGCATATATCTGACCCTCGGTAGAACGGTGTACGGAGAGACTTGAACCTCTCCTGGCCAGCTGTGTCCCATACCTGGTAATAAAGTGAAGCATTAGCATGTTAACAAGCCACGACTGGGTAACGGCTTAACATCAGTGCCTCAGGTGGTATAAAACAAATTCCACCACACAGTTTAGTGTGGAACGCATTGAGATATCTATTACTAGGGTATAAAACAGACACCATAATCAAATTTTGTGCACTATGAATTGACAACACTTGTCATCAACTCATACTAATGGTTTCATATTATTCGAAATTCGAATTTCAAGGAATTCAACACATCATAATCTTGTTGTTGTATTTGCGACACATTTTTAGCTTGGCGTAGCTTTCTCTATACATAGTAGCTCAAAGGCTATAATTCACAATGATATTTTGTGAGATATGATATCTTTGCAGGTAAAGCAGGAATAATAATAATTCATAAAGATTGAGGATTGTAGGTAATACGGTAAGACATCTTTTATTATATTGAATTTACTAATCACCTAAACCAGAGTGCAAACAAAGCAAGCACACACAGATAAGGTAACCTTGAATTTAGAGGCGATGTAGCAAAAGGAACATGTGAAGGTCTTACAAGTTGATTTCTAATGAGGCTCTCGGCAAGAATAGTTCTTTAACAAAAATATTTTATCAAAAACAGAACATAACATATATAAATCTAGTGAAGTAATAAATATTTATGTGTACCATTAAATACTGACACAAAGTGGCCGAAAACAGAAAGTACTTATGTAGGTTCATATTTACATAATACAAGATTATTAGCTTCTTTTTAAAGTAAGGAAATTATCAAGACTGAATCATGATGAAAGCAGATAGACATGAAAGTAGTTATTGCTACTTAATTAATTGCTTATTACTCCTATTACTCAATAGAAAACAACATATTTTTAAGAGTTTCAAAATGGATGAAACATAAAAAGTTCTCAAAGTAACTTACCTGCAATGTGTACTCCTTGCCATTGACCTCTATGGTCTTATTCATGAACTCGACACCAATCGTGTGGAAACTGTGGTCGTCAAAGTGGTTCGAGATGAACCTACTCATCAAACAGGATTTACCCACCCCACCATCACCGAGTATCACAATCTTCAACAGAGTATTCCTATTCGGTGACCTGCCGCATGCACGATCATTATCCTCCACCATTCTGTTAAGTAATCACCATTATAGGCCCCAGAATGCTTCTTTTATTATTACAGCCTTGGAAGTTAATGCAAAATCAGACAGTTTAATTTCTGACTCATTTGTAAGCGTGATTTCGTTGACACACACGTTTTACCACTGAATAAAATACACTTCACTTTTGAGCACAAATGTACGCTTCCGCATACGCTTTTAGATGGTTTTATCTTTAATAAATAATTAATTATTTAATTATTTTGGAGACACAGCTGTTCCAACGACTTGACAAACGTCAATTGACTGCTGATTGATTTGTCATAATTGTCATTGTCACTTTGACAAGCTCGATTGAACTTACTTGAAGAACTTACTTGAAGAAGCAGCACCATCTAGTATATTATACTAAAACTATGTGGCAACAGTAAACCCAACTAAGCAACCTTTTAAAAATCCTAGTGTACCAAAAGTTATAATGAGTTTATTTCGTCTTTGCTTGATAAAACAGACATATTATCCTCTTAATTTATAGGTACTTAAAGGAAACATATTGCACGAATAAAGATTTTTAAAGGCTGTAGCCTTGTAGGTTCTTGTTCAATCTGTTCGTGATTTTGCTGTGTTGCGTAAACAGCGCCATCTAGTGGCATAATCAGTGTTTACTAAAGCCTCTGCTTATCGATAGGTGTCGAAGCTTGGCTACCTTTGTTTTGAACGTTTACAGCGCCTCTCGTTTCATGATGTCATGTCACGAAGAACACGATCACTGCGGGCAGGCAGCGAGCGAGCGCCCGACTCGGCGACTCTTTTCTTTATTCCGCTTTGTTTTGCGGAGGTGAGAGGACAGTGTTGCGCTCGCTCGCATGTATCGGTTGTGTTCAATGTTTTTTCCTTCATAATGCATTTTTTGTGTGAATAAACTTGTTATTTTGTACGAAAAGTGATTTCTTATTGGACGGAACTGTGTTTGTGAACGATTTGAATGGGGATTCATTCATTTGCGCAATCGTTTGTGTAATTCGATGTCAATAAACTTGTCGGTGGTATTTTATGGGAAAGGTGTGCCGCGTCGCGCTGGTACCTGTACGCGACGGGTGGGTGTTTGAGGTCGGGATGATGTCTGCGAGGTCTCCGGCTGGGGTGATGGTGGCATGGTGTTGAGGCGAGGTGAGTGGCATTAGGTGGCGTTCGGGGCCGCGGCAAGGCGACGAGGGGGGTGCGGTAAGCAGGGGGAGGGGACTAGCGTGCATTCACCTCTGACCCGCGCGGGGCGAGCGCCGCTCAAGGTCGGTGCGCCGCCTGAAGGTCGCTAGTCACGTGACGCGGAGGGTGCCGACACCCCCGCCCCTCGCTGCGTCCTTCGCACCCTTTACAATTCGTCTGCTACATCCGTGCATAAAAGTGCATGAAATCTTTTTTTTTGTTAGCTTGCAAGATCCACTGAATATCTACATTTCTTTTAAAATTTTACTGGATTAGAAGATAGACCTACCTATGTTCACTTAAAACTAGAAAGTTCATGATAAAACTTTTTAAAAAAATGTGAAAACTATCACAGCTTTGTAATAATAAAAGATGAAACTAGAAAAAGGCTGACAATAAAAAATATAACAACACTATCCAAATTTGGAATAAACAATTTTGATACTTTTCCAGTATTCTTGTTTTTATTTATTTTAAGTATCTAAGACTTAAGTCCAAATCCCAATTCCAGTAAAACCCAACCTAAAATTACAGACGGTGACAGTGAAATACCTACAAACGGTACATAATTTTGTTATCTTTCATTGTTTCGTGCTAGCGAATTTGTATTTTAGATAACGGTGCACTAAGTGCGCCTGTAGAAGTTAGTTGGGCACTAGATGTGCACTAAACAAGACAAAATCAATGTCACTTATTAGATACAAATAGGAAACCAAGGAATATAATGAGACCTCAATAAGAAAACCAAAGAATAAAGCGCAAAACAATAGACCTTGAACAAAACAGGCATAATATCGATAAGCAAATGTTACAGTAGTTGATAATAATATGCTATCTGATCTTCCATGTGTCCTTTATAAGATTCTAGACGTACTACGCAACAGAATAGAAGAAACCATTACCATTAGATTTACTAATCCAACACCGGATCTGCAATTCCGCATTATGTTATAGAGCAAGACACAATCATTATATCTGGCCCCAAAGAAAAACCATTCCACCTGCAACCATTTAACTAATTGCAAATACAATGACAGTCAGACAGACACGCCTAAAATATTACTAGGCAGTCACCGCCTGAAGTTGATTAAGTAAATAAAATGTACTAAAGACAGCTATTGCAATTGGAGTTCGACTGACTCTGGGTAATGAATGCAATCTAGTCACGCATAACAGAACCCAGATATAAATAACATATACGTATTTGACTGCTAGGCGCAAATATTTTCAAATAAGCTTACAACCAGCAACCGATTCGATTTACTGTCAGAGCCGAAACGGCTTATTATCCGACGCTTTCTAAAAATTCGACGGGAAAGAATATTTAGGACTTAATATTTTATATTCCAGATTGCCTTCAAAGCTTTTGGATATTTTTTAACAACGAAAACAGTGCTTTACCAGTACTTAAATTTGTTGGGCTACAGATTAACGGGTACTAAACTATTTCGTCACAAATCTGTGGGTGGAAACGTATTGTTGATTCGAAATGCCGATTTAGTGAATATTGATATTCTAATTAAAACAACGGTACCGTTCATAAGCTCAGTCCCAGACGTTGAGCAACGGTTGTTTGCATAAGAATTTAATACAAACGAGAATTGTGTTTCTGTTGCTACTATTTTATAAATCGATTCTATTAATCAAATAGCTTTGAGGTACTGCTGCCTAAGTTCTACGGCGGAATTATTTGTCTAGAAATAAAGTTTGAGTAGAATTAAGTACCTACCTCTAGTAAATTTACCAAGAGAGAGCTTTCAAAGACCCCTCATGAAAGGACTAAAGTTTCTCCTGTTTTATTTATCGATTAGTCGGGGATGGTTGTGCGATGGTATAAGCGAAAGCTTACTTGAATTTTATCCTCATCATCAATAACCAAGTTATTAGCAAGAATAAAAAAGCACGATACCGCACGTCTCTAATAAGCAAACGGTCACCCCTGTACTGTATCTGAAAGCTTGTGAAAAATAAAATATTTATCTTCTATCTAAAACGACCAATACTGATCGTGTTTGTTTAATTACACTTAATGATTCGTGATCTTTAGTGATGGTAATGCAAAGATCATCTCCTTGCCTTTTTTGTCTTTACTGCTGCTTTCCAAAGAAAACTCTTGCGTGGTAGAGTAAACCATCCTTCTTATTCCTGTTACGGAGTTGATACGATCAGTATAAAATTGAATAGCTTACAGCCGATGGTTTTCTTGTAGCGATTCACACAAATTCAAAATAACGCTTAATTTAATTATTACGTCAAGTATAGTGATACGGAGTAAATGAGCCTATTATGGTAATGTGCTCAAATTACAGTGTACTTGTTTAGTATGATAAAGTATTGTTATCTTAAACTTTATCTACGGCCATTCTCCTACAACATTGGTTGTTTAATTGCAAAATGAATGTCGAAATAGGATCTTGGCTAGCTCATTGTTGTACTAAGCCGGATGGAATTGATTAATCGCTGAACTACTGCAGTAATTAATAAGCTATTAATTTTACTGTTTCCCAGATTTTACTGTGTTCGTTCGTATAACCAATTCAAAAGTTCGTTCACGCTTCCTGGCAATAGTATTTCTTTCTCCCAAAATCTGACTTGTTTTAATTTGAAAACTTATCTTTTATGAAGTAAATTTTAATGCTTCCTTTCACCGTCTTTCGAAGTTTTGCTCGCTTTCGAAGCTTCTATGTAAATCCATTTTTATCTCAGAGAAAAAACTTCGAACTTCTACTAAAATCCTGGCTAGCAATTTCAATATTGCAATTCGCGGAGACGACCTCGAATTTTATTTCAACCAGAATAGACTTGTTTTGACGGCCGTCGTAGCTAGCGTGTGCTAGCTCTTTATTGCTATACTAGCGGTCCCAGCGAACTTTGTTTCGCCCCGGCCCCGTCCCGCCCCAGCCCCGGCCCCGTTGAACGGGATAAAACGGATCCTATGTCCTTCTCCTGGCTCTAAGCTACCTCCCTGCCAATTTTCAGCTAAATCGGTTCAGCCGTTAGGCAGGGTACGCAAAATAAGTAACTTTTTTGGTTGATTTTTTACACCTTGTGTCCGAAAAACCCTAATATCCGAGGAACCCTACTTTTGTTCAAAATTAAATATAGCCTATATTACTCGTGGATAATGTAGCTTTCGAATGGTGAAAGAATTTTTAAAATTGGTCTAGTAGTTTATGAGCCTATTCATTACAATCAAACAAACAAACAAACAAACAAACAAACAAACAAAGTTTTCCTCTTTATAATATTAGTGTAGAAAAAAATGTTTTTGCTCGCCTGTTACATTTTTGAACCATGACTGGTTATCGTTAAATGATGATCAAATATTGTCCGTAAACAAAAGATGTGCAAAATGGGCGGTACAAAGTCGAGCGCGAGTGTACTCTCACTACTTTCACGTTTGGTTGTGTGCGTGTGTTGTGTGTGTGTGTTGCGGCCGGTGACCTTGCTATCAGGCGGAAGCGCGCGGCCGCGTGAGTCAGCGGCGTCTGCCGTTCGAGGGAGCAGCCTGTCGATTCATGATGTACAACTCGACTCTGATCCATATATGCGGCATATATGGGCGTTCGCTTGAGTAGAAAAATTGGTATTCACAAACTCACATCGAATCTAGCGCTGTTCGCACCAAACGGCGTGAGTTGAAACTAATCCTGGGCGAATTATTTGACACGTTCCTATGGATTTTGACGTGTTTGGCAGCTGTCAAATCACAGCCTCCCAAAGCTGCAGACTCGATTCAGTCGATGTCACAGTAAAGTAAGGTCAAGTAGTATTTAGAAAAAAAAATGATGAAAGTAACCACTTTTAGCACTCTTTTATCGGATCCTTGAAGGTAATAAAAATGACAGACCGTTGAAATTTGGGTTTTTTTTCTTGGAAAATATAGCATAATTTATATGACTTATTAAGTTTACGTTTCAAACGCGAAATTCGGTATTTAGGCCTTTAGATAAATAAGAAAAGCCTATCAACTTGCTACCGGAACTAATTCCAACAGCAACGGACACAAAAAGTTATGTCTTTATAGCCAATATCAACGCGACATCGACTAGGTATTTTAATAAGATGAAATAAGAAATCCAAATTTGCGCACGAGCTGGATTTGAACCAGCAACTTTTGGCTAACAAAGCAGGCTAACAAATAATATGAAATTTTAGATTTCTTATTTCATCTTGTTAGAATAAAAATAACATCATAGAGATATTTTATTTTGATTTATTTTTATTTTTATTTTATACACGATAGCGCTCAAAAACATAAAACATTGCACTGTGTCTACTTACTACAAACTGCACTGTGAATACATAAATCACCGTATTCACAACATCACTGTGAGATCCGTCCGTGAAAGAGTTCTGTCAAAATTATCAAGACGTCAATACCTATTTGCAGAAATAAATAGATTTTTGCATTAAAACGAATAATATTTCGTGCAAATCTGGCCATCACGAACCTAAAAATAATGCCATATAAGAATCCGATTGAGCTTGTGGTAGGTACTCTGCGTCGTCGAGACTCCTGCAGCCGCCAAAGTAATACGAGCCGGATCTCGGAGAATAATTTTGCGAAATACAAGTTTTCTCCAAAAATACTGCCTGAGCGAGCATCAAGTTTACACGGAGCAGTAATTAACAACTTTTTTTAACGGATAATCCTCGTGGTGTGAATTCCTAAAGAGAATGAAGATATGTTAATCCAACTTTTATAGTAAGGGCCTACTCTAACCAAAGGTACCGAATAGAAGGGCTAGAGCCTATACAATACTTTGGATAAGAAGTAAGCACGTGATACGTGTAATCAATCACTTTGTAAAATTCGTAGGTATATGAAATAACCTATATGTATCGTTTGCTGTAGTTTCAGATTCTATGTAGGTACAATACATTGGAATTAGAGGGAGTATAATACAAAATACAGCCCAGTGTTAAATATCGTTTCGTTTGTCTTCAATATACAGATGCCACGTCCTTACTTCCAAGATGAAAACTTTATTATTTGTGCCAACGTAAAGAGCGAAAGAGCTAGAGGAAGTACCCCACTAAAATTATTAGACTAACTGTCGGACTAAATAGAGCACTTCCTATAGGTTTGATGAAGTGATCTATATTGCTACTAACCCCAAGAAATAGAGACCAAACAAACCGCTAAGGGCAGTTGATGCATGTTGACCATGAGCTTCGTGATGCAGGATAAAATAAGTGTGAAATATTTATTGTTTATAACATAATAAGTAATAGCCATTTATCCAAATATTTTTTCAATTTATACAGGTACTTAGATGTAGGAACTGCATTAACTACAGCACGTGCCAAATGCTGTTTTTCTTTTCCACAAGTTTTCCACTGTTCATCTGGTTTATGCACGTTCCTTTTGTTCCATTTGTTTTCACTTTGAGATCTTTAGTATTCGAGCTACTGAAGGACTCACACAATGCAATTTATTCATGCAAATTTAAATGAATATGGAGTACCAAATGATGAGCAAATAAAGTATCACTCTGATTTGAGCGAGTGCAGCGCGTAGTAAGTAGTACACACAAGGACGCGAACCCCCCCCCCCCCCCCCCGCACCACGCGCTTAGCCCTCTCAAATTTCCGAAACAGTATTAAAGACATGATTTTAAACATTGTTTATTAAAGACATGATTTAAATATTTTTTTACTATTTGTAGGCTAAACTGAGCAGGCTTGACCTGGAAGTCGTGCTGGATTTAAAAGACACTGATCATGTAATTTTTTGATGAGAGATTTTTAGTTTTCTTTGGTACAGATCAAAACCTCATTTTTCATACCTTTTTTATTTACTCTATGGTTAAATACACCTGTCATTTGTTCTCGCTCACCTTCTCGACTCACCTCGCCCTCGCCTTGTGATGTCACGGTTATGCATGCAAAAACTAACTTTAAGGATTTACGTTTAAAACACTTTTTACTGTAACGCATTTTTCCGATTCAGAACATCGACTGAGTCGAGTTGAAATACATACGTGACATTGTCAAATACATTTTTACGTCAAAAGCTATTTTCAAGCATATTTAATTTTCGGCTGTATTTATCATATTATTTCTTCAACTCTAGCCAGCACAAACCAAAAAATAATATCCTTAAAGATGCCAATCGAGTAAATCATGCTCCGTCGTCAAGACGCTACGGGAGTACTTGCTGATATTCTAGAGCATATTGTGCAAGGTACTATGTCCGTTGAACTCTTCGAAATGATTTCATACATTTTGTGGATTTTTAAGGTGAAATACTTATTGAGAGAGTGACACCTTGATTTGTGATAAATATAAATATGCGCCAGACAACACACCAATTGTCTGGTTTCGTGGTAAGGAATATTATCTTCCTTGTGTTACGAAGTACCAGACAACGATTATGACGGGGGCGTCTCCCATAAATACTTAAATACATATAACATCCATGAAGTGATCTGTATTGCAACCGACGACTGCCAGAAATAAGGGAACCTAACAAACCGGGCAGGTAAAGCATGGTGGAAGATCATGATTTTCATGATAAGAAGAGAATGAGAAGGATCAGCCACATAAAAAAAGGAATAGCGTGAATGCTTAGGCATATCATATCTATTATACATAATGTAACAATAATTTTATTTGTTCTGTTTTAAGTTTAAATACTTTATATTTTTTATGTTCGGTGGTCATAATAAATAAACATATATTTTTTTTTTTTCAGATATCCAAATGTGTTATATGTTTTCTTTCAATAACCATATTAGGTTTACTTATTACAATATTTTATATATATTCTAAAGGTAAATCCATGTAATAAAATCAACCATAAAATAACATATATACAGAATAACAGAAAAAAAAAGAAAATAAATTTATAAAATATAAAAAACATCACCCCCAGCGCTGCTATATGGAATGGTGCCCAAAATGCTGGCAGCGTTGCCCCTCTGGATAGCTAAACTAATCTGCTGTCCGAGGTAGCTGCCAGCCTTTTGGTCACCTGTTGATTCAGTCAACCTTTGGCGGAGATCTTTAAAAAGGGAACGTGCACAAGGGCCCCAAGTGCCCAAGGTCTTGATTTTTGAAATTGCAACACTCAATAAAATCAAATTTTGACACTGTCAATCAAATAAAACATATTTTTATTTGATTGACAGTGTCAAAATTTGATTTTATTGAGTGTTGCAATTTCAAAAATCACGGTTCAGTTTTCACGAGCCAAATTACCTATGGTTATTACCTATGGTGTATCCACATTCCATACCGCCCGGCGGCATGTGCTGGCGGTCGTGCCGGCGGCCACACCGCTTATGCTTTATACATATTATTTTTGACGAAGCATAATATTAAATTATCTTACAGTTCATGACGTATACCGCCGGCAAAGCCGATTTGGATGTGTGGATGCACCATTACAATTTATGTGGGCAAATGGGACGTTTTAGTTGTGATTTACAACTTTTTTTGTAAATTACGTGATTATTGGTCTCTCTCTACCCTGTCTCATTTCCAATGTTTATAAACTATACTAGATTTTTTGGAGTTTATAATAAATTAATTTTTGGTTCAGGTTTAGGTTTTTCAGATGAGCAATTAAAACCTTATTTTACTTTTTATTTCAAGTTTTTGCTCTATGGTTTGACAAATCTTCGTATACTAACTTGAAGTATGTATGTTTGTTTGTTGTAAATAATAAAGACCAATTTTATCTTTACGTAAAAAGTATACAGCTGATGATGACTTTCTACATATTTAGAAACAATAACAAATAAAATAATACACCTGCGAGTGCTGCTACATTGATGGCAGTACAAGCGTCCTTGAAAGTCACCAGTGGGTAAAACCGCGTGACATTCCTAGTTGTAATTTAATTTAGCGACGATGTTGTGAATACCACGCATCACTGGGATCTTTCCATCGCGGTTGTCAGTCTGTCCGTGATCTATTTGTGACCAGTCAGCTACGAGCTTTTCACGGCGATCTGGCCGTGAGTTTACACGTTGAATTGACCTGCAGGGACCTTCGTGCGGTCTATTCCCACTACCTACTACCATTGAGCACCTATGATGAGCAACACAACTTGTTGGGCCCCTCGCCGGGCAAACCGCGAGTTCTTTGTCTTGACTGTTCGAAATTTGAATTTTGCGCTCTATTTTTTATGAACGTTTTTGTTTGAATACTGGCCTTGGAGGTGGTTATTAGAATTGTAAACAATAAAGCTAATATCACTACGTGTTAGTTATAGAAATAACGGAACTTCCGTGGATTTATGACTAGCAGTTCCTTGGTAGGTAGGTGCCTAGCTAGCTTATAGCTAGCTTCTATTGTAATGAAATGAAATCAAATATATTTATTTTGTTCAAAACACGGTCAAGCAAGATAATTTTAGTCGGTACATTCTTTTAGTTCAGCATATTTTGTCTATGTCGGACATATAGTTTTTGTGCACGTCAATGAATTGTCTATACCTACTATTTCCAGTTTCCATATTTCTTAAAACTTGGAGTTGGGTTTCCTGGACAACATTAGGTTATGATCTTAATGCGAACTTCATGCGGTACTTCGTACATATCCTTCATAACTATCTACCTTCGCGACTCTTAGGTCGATCGATATCTACCACCTACGAAGTGCGGTCCAAAAGTGTCCGGCCTAACAATGAAAACAAGTAGATATATTTACAAAACCTTTTTTATTTTTCTATATAGTCTCCCTCTATTTCAATGCACTTTGCAGATCTCTTGATAAGCATTCCTATCCCCTTAAAAAAATACTCTGAAGTTTTGTCCTCAAAATGGGCGAAAACCGCTTGAGCCACTTCATCATCCGAAGAAAACCGTCTTCCCCTTAAGTCTGCCTTAAGTCTTAAAAACAAATAATAGTCGCTTGGGGCCAGGTCAGGGCTGTAAGGTGGGTGGCGTATTTCCTCGAAGCCACATTTTGCTACAGCAGCTTTGGCTATTGCAGCAGTGTGATCGGGAGCATTATCGTGGAGAAGCCGCACACCTCTACTGATTTTTCCACGTCGCTTCTGCTTGATCGCCTCTCGTAACTGCTCAATAAGGGTAGCGTAGTAGCTGCCATTTACCGTGGTATTCCTTTCTTTTATGTCAATCATCAGTATTCCGTAACAATCCCAGAATACCGTTGCCATTATCGTTTTGGTGGATTGCATTACCTTGGCCTTTCTAGGCGGCTTTTCACCAAGATGACGCCACTCCATCGATTCCCTTTTGGACAGGGGATCATAGTACAAAACCATGGTTTCGTCTCCCGTAACAATCAACTCCAAATAACTTATTCCGTATCGCCTATACGCGTCTAAAACTTCTTGAGAACACGCTTTTCGCTCTGTTCGCTGCAAGCTCGAAAGAAGTTTGGGTACCCACCTAGCACTAACTTTATTCATGTGAAGATGTTCATGAAGAATCCTAAGTACTGAAGTTTTCGAAAGCCCGGTTCTTGCCGCTATTTCTTTAGTCTCAAGTCTTCGATCACTCAGAACTTCCTCTTCCACTAATTTGACACAGTCCTCGGTGAGTACTTGAACAGGCCGGCCGGAGCGAGGTTCGTCGTCAATGGACTCCCGTCCTAAACGAATCTGCTTACGCCATTATTTAACGGTGGAAAACGACGGAGAAGAATCCCCGTACACGGTATCTAACCTTTTTTTTATATCGGTTGGACCTATTCTTTCCTTGGTCAGGAATTTGATCACGGAACGATATTCCAATTTGAACATATCGAAAATTTACCAACTTCCTATAGTTTAAACGCC
This sequence comes from Pyrausta aurata, assembly GCA_963584085.1. Taxonomy (NCBI): domain Eukaryota; kingdom Metazoa; phylum Arthropoda; class Insecta; order Lepidoptera; family Crambidae; genus Pyrausta; species Pyrausta aurata. Next base: position 12,483,074 of record OY757254.1, read on the forward strand.
GTAATATCAAAACCACAAGCAACAGAAACACCAAAATCATACACGAAACAGCGGAATAAATGACAATCGCGATGACATATTTTTTATTTTATTTTAAGCCGCCAAATTTTTTTAGCCAGAAACTTTTGGACCACACCTCGTAGGTAAGTACCTAGCTAGAATCTAGATAGCATCTGCGACGTAGCTCTGAGAAAGCTCAATACAGAATACAGCATGCACAAACACAAGCAAGTAGGTCTTTATTTAGTTGCAGTATGTGCCCACCCCAGACATCATTGAAAGAAAGAAAGAAAGAAAACATTTTTATTTGGTACAAATCAAATAAAAAAAAAATACAAAAACAAATGTAAAACCATATCTGAAGATGTTAACTTAAAATACAAAACAAAATAATACAATTACTGTGAGTACAATCACAATTACAATTGTAATTTACTATGAGTGTCAATTATAATGAGCTCAAGCACTGTGTCAGCAAAGCATTCATCTTAGGTGTGCAACAGGCAGGTATCCTGTGGTCTTTGCAACGATTCCAGTTAGAAACATGTATCACTAATGCGATTTAAAGATCTGCGGAATGATTGCTGAACGCCGATGAATCACTACAGATTTCATAAGAATTCCTACTCATATATTGATCAAGTGTATCTTGGAAACAATTGCCATATGTTACGAGCTCAATCCACTTCCAGCCGTGGTATTACCTAAATCCACAGAGCTGCGACAAACTAAATAAATCCCCAATTAATGTTCTTTAACCTACGAGTAATGAGTAACAAAATAATGATTTCCCAAAGTCTGATTTTCACCAAAAAGAGAGGACACAAAAATATGTGAATGTCGATTTAATAATTTTGATTGTCTGACTGAGTTGAGCGTATTTAATTTACTGAGAAGGGGGATGAAAGTGTGGGAATGCTGGATATCCTTTGAAACATCATTTAAATCATCAGTATTTTGCTATTAAGATGGCTCAAAGTTCGTCTTTTTTTGTAGTCTAGTAACTGGTGGTGTACTTAGTTCTAGCTGTGACGATACGGTCGTCGGTCGCTGCGACACACAATCTTGGAGGTGGCGATGCAATCTCAGATGCGTCCCAACCAACCGTTAGTTGATACACGATACGGGCTGCAAGCTCAGAAACTGTTATCGATATGCGATAAGGTACAGTAGTGAGGTTCTGGTCTTACATAATTTTATGAGACTATTAAGGAGAAGAGAGTGCTTGTGTAGATACTGCGCACTTGGTAACGAATCATTACCACCGAAAGTGTAAAAAGAACTAAAGAGAGAGTTTATGGTAAAGGAGAGTAGAGTAAAGGATTAAGCGTTTTAGAAGATATTCACCAAATAAATAGGCAATATGACAGCGAACTGTCTGCGACTGCGAACTGCGAACTGAATCTTAAAAGGGCCTTTACATTCTTAAGTTTAGAATGTTACACTGAGTTTTATTACAATAATATTGTCAGCATCTGTAAATTTAAACTATCAGTAACAACCCTTTTATTACTCTACATCAAACTGGCCAAACCCAAGGGTCAAACCGATCACATCATTGATCGTTTCGATCGGTTTGATTAAAATAATAAAAATAATCTTAGTATCGTATCCAATCTCCGCAGCTCCGGTTCATTAAAATGCGTACATTCGATAACCTTTCGTTACGTTATGCCGGATGAGCTCCTCCAATCAAGTCTGATTCCAAGATGTCTGCTCTTAAAAATATTTGCAAGTGCAACCAGTTTTGGTTTTCCTGGTGCGGTGCGTAGAAGATGCTAGCTAGTGAATACTTTGCCAATGCTCAAAGATGAAAATGAATGCTTACACTTAGTTACTATATCAAATAAGTCTATGTGTATTTTACATTTACGTGCGTCAATTATAAAATAATGTAGAGAATATTAAAATATACTTTTATAAAACTTTGATAATTCAGTTGGTCATTAAACGCTCTATAAAACTAAGTTTTAACTATTTAAAAGACTATTCTGACAAGGACAAACTCGATGAACTTAACCCATCTGTGATCGTAGAAAACTATCGTATATATTTTCATCTAACGACCACGACCTTTTATTTTACCGGTACTTACCTGCTACTGCTGCTGGTTAACCAAATGATAAATGTTATCAAAAACTATAGGTTTTGCAGTGCTTATAAAAAGTATGCACATGAACAAGGACGAATCATTTTAAGTGATTTAAACTAACTTTTCTCGTAATTTAATTACTTCACAATATTTATTACCAGTTAGAGTCAAAAGAGAAAACATCAAATCATCTTGAGGAACACGTTAAAAAACAAAGCAACATAACTAAGTATTCCCGACACAATGGTTATGGGATGGCCACAAAAGGGCCGCCAGGACCACACATTTGAAAGTCAAAAAGCGCTTAAAATTACAAAACATCTGTGCGGGTCAGGTGAACGCGTGGTTCTTTCACATTATGACCCCGAAGCTTGCAACACCAAAAGTAAAAGGCTGGATGCATGGCCAACCGGCTGCGCGGTAACCTGCACAACTTTTACCGATCTAGTATCAAGATCTATTGGGTGCACTATACGTTTAGGTAGTAGGTGCAGGTAGTACCAACTGAAACTACTACTACTTTTACTACTTGTACTACTTTTGCGCACAGCAAGAGTGGAACTCTCTACCCGCATCTGTGTTTCCATCGGTCTATAATCCTGTTATTTTCAAAAAAAGTGTGAACACGCTTCTTCTGGGTAAGCTAAGCTCGCTTCATCTTCGTCCCTGTCTATGCCTTTGGTATAGTCTAGAGACAAAAGCAAACCCATATCATATCAAAAAAAACTACTGAAAGCTCTGGATGTGACTGAACTGAATGCATGACCAGCCGGTTTGCGCTGTAACTCGCAACTTTTACCGATCTAGTATTAAGATCTATTGGGTGCACTATATGTATACTTACGTTACGTTTAGTTGGAAGTTAGCACTGGAACTACTGGATGTGACCTGAAATAGTTTTAAGAGCGGTTAGCTGCAGCTTTTACCAACTAGTACCTATCTACTAAGCGAAGTTGCTAGTTTGTGTGGGAGTAACCAACTTTCATATCGTCTATGAATTGGAATAGAGGCTACTTTTACTCGACGATATAATAAATCCTATTAGTTGATAATTTCAAAGAGATACATAGCTAGGCTGCCTCTAAGAAGTTAATGGCGTACAATTACACGTAGGATTCGTAGGGTAGGGTTCTTTTCAGCAACCTTCCGGCCGGCTAAAGTGTATAGGCTCTCAGGCAAAAAGATTTTACCTTAAGCAATCACATCTTCAAAAGTTTTGCCCGATAAATCCGCGACAAGAGGCCTCAAAACTTGAGCCTTCGCAATCGGTCCGTTCGAGACCAAATTCCGCGAAATCATTACTGCGTGACTCACGGGCTCGCCAGGAACAGGTTCCATGAGGGTTGCATTGCGAACGGAATCTTCGAGAACATATTTTAGTTTCGGAATAGGTTGTAGTTGCTAGTCAGATATGATCCATCTTCGGCCGCATGAACACTTACCATCACTTGAGCTGCGACCTAATGTCCATTTCCTCCTTCAGAATCGGATGTATTTTCGTTATAAACACAAAAATATTAGTTAATAATCGTGTCTTGTAAAGTTAAAATATCATTCCTTCTGTTAATTGGATAGTTATCCGCCTTTACATAGTGTTCTTCGCATTAAAGCGGTCTTACAAAGCTAGTCACATTACTTAAGGCAGATTTTTTGTACTTACCTTGGAGCTCGATCAATCAATCAATAGAGATAGCTAATAAAAAAGTATGTTAATGAATTAATAACGATTGCACTTAATGTATGTCGTAAAATAAAAGAAATTGCCAGCCCTGCGCAGGCGCCGGTTGACGTTAGGTACGTCTACCTACCTCGTTGACTCACAGCGCCGAATTCTTGCGCTGCATTTCAAATCATTGTCCTTGACTTGTAAAAGCATCCATTTATGGCGTTATGCTTTAATAAGCAAACGTGAGCAGTGACTCACTGGAGCTAATGTGCACCTGTGTTTGAATCAAATTCAAGGTTTGTCATAGTTATTGCACCACTTATCTGAAATGTTAGATGCAGTACCTGCTTATTACTGAACAGGCCATCCACATTTCTATATCACAGTCAAAAGATACATAGCTTCAGTAGGAAACTACCTAGGTACTTCAATTAGGATTTGGAACGATACCATAAAAAGAAAAATCTGAACCAAAGTGATAAAACTGTAATATTAACATACTAAACCGGTCACTACAACTTGATATTCTACTACCCTAAGGTTTCAAGAGCTTTTGCTTGAGACAGCCAACGACCTCTAAATACATATAAGTCTATAGAGACAGCAGTTGCTTAAATAAGCTCATATGTCTGAAAACCATGTTGACGGCTACCAAAACCACTACGGCGCAACTGAAAACGCAAAAGTTCTCAAAAATTTCAAGGAAAAGTCGCAAAGTTATTACGCACTCGCCTCCCAGACCTGAATGTATTGCAAAACCATGAGACAAGGGTTTAGCAACTCACGTACTTACTTCTCACAGTACTAGTTACTGTCGAGGTAAGCGAGTTAAAGTCTTCATTCATTCATTTTTATGACCCCTTAATTACTAACATTTCTTGATCGGCAAGAAAGGAAGTAAAAAAGAAATTAGACAGCCCAGTTTTGTCTGTAGTTATTCTTTAATAACGTTCATTATGCATGTGCTTCAATCATAATTGATCCATGGATCTCTACAAAATCCTCCATAAGGGTGAATTTCCGAACAGCAAATTTTACGCGGCATGAGTGAAATCGGCAGTGCAGAGTGATACAATGAGGCTTATTTATTTTTTTATTTATAGAAGGCGTTATCCCGTATACGAGACCATAAATATTTTTTGATTAGGACTACGTTAAATACGGAATAAAAAATGATAAAGCACCATATTTTTCATTTCGGTTGCGCGGTCAAATCCATTTTTCTGTTTAATTTCCCTTGTATAGTAAAAACCTTTGGGTTTTTAGTATTATTGCTTATTCCATTTAAATCGTGAATAGTTATAGTACTATCACATAATAATTTTAAAATTTAATCTATTTAATTACATGACTTATAAGTAAAAATGCATGTGGTCAAATAAGACTTTTCATATCGGTGAATTTTAGTTTGTCGAGAATATTTTTGCGTGGGACAACTCTAGCTCCTTGCCCCTGCGCTAAAACGCTACATACCAGTGCCGCCTCAATGCTTAAAGTAAATAGACGTGCGCCGCTTGCTCCGTGTTCCCGCCAAAAAAGTAAGTAGTTGGTTTCGGTGACATGGGACATTTTATTTTTCATTTCCGCAGGTTGGAATATATTGTCATCCAATTCTCCATAAAATGTATGAAATATTTATTGGTATCCTTCCCAAACTACGTTTATTAGTGAGGTATTAATAACGTTGTGACTTTAAAACTTTTATTGTTATGTTAAATTATGTCGTTGATTTTAATATCGGTGTTTTCATTTCGGTTGATTCGGTGGCCTAGATTGACCACCGAAATGAAACAAAATTCACCGAAATGATAAAAAATATCATTTCAGTGAATTTTATTAATTCCGGTGCGTAATTTGTTCATATCGGTGATTGTTTTTCTCATTTCGATGGCTTCATTATATCATTCCGGTGAAATCTATACTATATTATACAGCTGAAGAGTTTGTTTATTTGTTTTTTATTTGAACGCGGTAATTTCAGGAACTACTGGTTCAATTTGAAAGAATATTTTTGTTATGCCTTCCTTTTTAGGATTCCGTACCTTGAAAGGTAAAAAACGGAACCCTTTTGAATCACTTCGTTGTTCGTCTGTTTGTCTGTCCCTACCCTTTTTCTCAGGAACACGTGGAGGTATCAAGCTTAAATTTAATCAAAAGCTCTGCAGTCCCTTAAAGCTGTAAAAAATCAAACTTCTAAGACAACGCAATCAAAAGATACAGCCGTTATTGCCGTAAATATCAACAAATTTCTGCAAATTTTCAACACTCGAAAAGGAATCAAAACCTACCTACAGGGTACTTCCCGTGAACTTAGAATCTTGAAATTTGATACAAAGCAATGTCATTTATAGTACAGATACAGGAATAATTGCGAAAACTATATTTTTTTGTTATATCATTTAAAAACAAAACTTACTGCCCCTTTCTTCATGAACGCGTTACGGTATTAAATAAAAATTACAATGAACACATAGAACATACATTATGAACTAAAATTAAGATACAAATTATTCATTCAGTGAAAACGTCGTCCTTTTATTACAAAATGTCACAGAAAAAAAGACGCTTTAAAATTCCATATAACTACTATTGATTCCCACTCTACGCTCTGACCAATCCAAAGGTTCCCATTATGCTAGCAGCATTGCCTCGTTGAATAGCAATGGAAACCTGTTGAACCAGCCAGAGTGGGGATCATTACCCTTATCCCTCAGTCGCTGTCCCAACTCTTTGAAAAACTCGCGTGCCTCATCTCCCCAGGGCCCAGCCGTCTCCACAGCGATTGGAACAAAATCATACTCAGACTTTAGCTCAGCATACTTACTCGTAGTATGTTTTAACTTGGCAGCATTTTCCGCCGCTGAACCTGCTGAAGTAACAGGCATACTGTTACTTCAACAGGTTCAGTAAATGTGTCTAACGCATGTTGCGTCCCATAAGAGGCTACGCCCTCCTCGCCATGGAACCAACGTTAGGTCATCTGGTCTCTTACCATCCATGCGGGACAAGCCTGGTGGCTCTAGGACGCAAGGAATATTTACGGAAACCGTGGCCCGACGCACAAATTCATTAATAGAATGGTATAATTTAATGAAACACAATTTACGGATAATTTCGCGATAATTTATTTGATTTTTCATCCCGACGTTTCGAACACTTTACAGCGTCCTTAAAATCAAATAAATTATCGCGAAATTATCCGTAAATTGTGTTTCATTAAATGTGTAATATTCGCGTAAACTTCAGAAATAAGTAGAATGGTATAAATTGCACTTGTAAAAAGCAACTGTGAACCTGTGACAGACGAGGAATTGAACCCCGTGTCTTACGCAATCCGGGCAATTAAATTTGTATGGTGACAAAACACTATAAAAACAAAAATAAACTATAATAGAATGGTGCTTCGGGAACCGCCCCGCACATCTTTGGCAACTCAGTCCATGGTGGCCGTTTTCATCTACCAACACACCACAAATACAGCGATGAGGTTCACAAACTTTGCTGCCCAGTCTTAAAGCTATTGAAATTCTTAAGGAATTGTTGTCGAGAAGCGTACCCAACTGTGGAGACGGCAAAGCATGCAGCCAAGCACCAGATTCAGGTTTTGCAACTGCTTTAAGGCATGCCAACATCACGCTGGAACCTACGGGAACGGAGTAAAGGCAAAACGCACAGAAAATGTCGAAGAGGACCGCTAGTAGTGTTGTTAAGCTAAAAAGTTTTTTTTAATATGATATGGGTTTACTTTTGTCTCTAGACTATACCAGACGAGGCACAGACAGGGACGACGATGAAGCGAGCTCACCCAGAAGAAGCCTGTTCACTCTTTTTCTGAAAATAACAGGGTTGTAGACCGATGGAAACACATATGCGGGTAGAGAGTTCCACTCTTTTGCTGTGCGCATTATGAAAGTTGACGAGAAGCGCTTATTAGTTCGAAAACTTTTTAAACGCGCTAATCTCAGGAACTACTGCTCCGATTTAAAAAAAAGGGTTAGATAGCTCATTTATCGGAAAAGGTTATTGGCTATACTTGGTGTCCTTTAAATAGAGGTCCAGCCTAAAATAGGTGATATGCTAGACAATGACAGTCATTAGAAAATATATAAAAAAATGTAAGTTTTGTCCTTTTCAAGTTGTGTACATTAGAAAATCTACCAAATTGTGATCTAGTGATGGGTATTCGACTACTGTTAATACAAATACTTTTTTTACTTGTTTATTTTGCGATGCGAGTTTTTATAGACAAAAGGCCTACTTTATTTGTAAATCAGGTTACATTTTACTATAAATAGTAAATAAAAAAGTGAAAAATTGTAGTCACAGTAGTCTAGCTTATTACCCGTATTATGTGCAGCGCAAGGCGCTTAAATTTCGCGGGGAGAATTGCTGTTTTTCCGTTATAATAATATATGAGTCCTGAAAGAAGGTTAACTTCTACATACGGGATACTGTAAAACATCACGCTACGACCTACGGGAATGGAGTTAAATCAAAACGCACGGATGCAGTCACGACGAACCACGTGTTTTAGTGTATTGAAGTAATTTTGTTAAAGGTTTTCGGTGGGTGGATAAGTGTTGTCATTTCGGTGGGCGAGTTATTTCATTTCGATGAATCGTTTTTTCATTTCGGTGGCATCAAAACTTTGAAGTAATGTATCTTTTTAGTTTATCAAGATATTTTGATGGCGTTACGTATTGATCTAAACAACATCAAGAAGTATCATAAACCATAGTTTGAATTCGAAAAATGTTAAAAATAAAAAAGTTCACCGAAGTGATAAAAAAATTGACTTTGTTGAAATTGACCCATAAGAAAGACTACTCGTCAACAGCCACAGGTAACATTTAACAAACTAGACTAGTGAGTTCTATGAATAGACTCAAAATTCTAACGACCCGAAGTCCTGCCGAACGAATCAACGCTCAGATCACGTTACATGGCAATTTCCGGAGTTTTTTATTTCACTTTTGCGAACGCCAATTAAGTTTCTTTAATATATTTTATATTCGGCTAAGGAAAACTTAGTCATAGTGACGGCTGAACCGGTTTTGTTATAGCCAGTCGCGAAATGTGAGGCCACTGTCCTATGCAAGCGATGCTAGACACTGGCTTGATTGAAACGGCGATTGGCGACTAACTTCCCTAGTCTTCAGTGGTTGGGGTTTTTAATATAGTATATTGGAACTAGTATTCAGTGGTTGGGATTTTTTATTAAGTATGCCTATGAATCTGTGCCAAGCTATGGATGGAAAAGTCCTAAAACTATTAAGAAGAAAGTACAGTGACATCAACATTGATGTAGAGACGCTACATTTCTTGGTATTTCTATCCTAATATGGAAAACTGGCTCTTCGATCTCATACTATTTAAAATACTTTTTGATCAGACTTTTACCAGTTAGACCACAATGGCCACCCACTAATCCTTGCTGGATGACCAACTCAGACATACTGATACAAAGTATACTGCACAGGCTTTTTAATAGTTCTATTTCATGCGCAGACAAATTAAGAGTTGTAAACGATACAAATGGTTTCACAAATGATTCATGAATGGATGAGAGCCCCTCAAATCCACGGCATGTTAGCGTTACCTGGATTTTCTAAGTTTGATTGTGGCAATATTTCACGACAAAGGCACGCACGTCATTCATAGTCTAATATCACAGGACAAAATATTCTTGATTATTTTTAATTGTTAGATCATTCATCAACTTTTTTTAAAGGGCTTTAATTATCATCAGCCTTCATTCAATTATCATATTTCAGTTCAATAAACAGAATGCAGTTTTTGAAAAACATGATTATGTGCAAATGTGCATTCTAATAGATATTAAATCTACACACTTCTTTTTTACATCTATGTCAAGGAACGGAACGGAGCCTTTATACGTACAGTGTGTCCAGGCATGGGATAGTAAAACTTTAAAATGAAATTTATAGAGGAAAATATCCTGGACACACTGTATATAAAAATATATAGCCCAATGTTTAAAGTATCAAAACCTTTTTCTCCTGCTATGGTGAAGCCATTAGAGATTTTTTAAATTTCCCGCGTTTTCTGGGCACGGCACGCTTTCGCTCGACAGTAGTTTTGAATGGCTGCTATTGGGAATGCAGAGTAACTTTGCTCAGAAATTCGTCTTCAACAGGCACATCTTAAGATAATGTCAGTCATTATCACACTGCTATCGATTACCCACGTAGTATCGACAGTACACCGCGAAGTGTTCGTATCGTTGAAGTTTTCCTAAGAAATGTCAACCGGCTCGGAATGCGGCTGTGCCGACCTATTTCCCCCCTCCCTGGTGGGTGTACCGGTCCTTCGTGCCCCCGATGCGTCGGTTCGATTCCGCGTTGCAAAACTTGAGCGAAACGAGCTGGTTGAGACTGTAAGCTGCAATTCGCAAAATAATAGTACGCGCGAAAAGTTGCGGAAACTATTTGTAGGTATTTCGTTTCGATTTTGGCAGGCAAACTCATCCCCCAAATTCCATTAAAGATAGTACTAGTATAAACCACGACTAAAATTACCCGACGAATTAGAGGAGTATACCCCTTAATTTATAAAATGCTGCCATTGTGATATTTTTCTCAATTGGGTCGGTTAATAGTTTAGTACGATCTTAGTTTTTGTATTTGTAAACAGTGCTGTGGGGATTATGACGAATTAGAAGGGTATTATACCCCTTAATTTATTAAATGCTGTCATTGTAGATATTATTCTCAATTGAGTCGGTGTGTAAACAGTGCTGTGGGGATTATCGATAGCCCTTGATAGCCCTTTATCGATAGAATTGATCCAATTATTGCATGTACAATTATGGTAAATAATGCTTATAAGTGTAAAGAAACATCAAGACGATGTACGAAAATATCAATTCTTGAGAAATACCGATATGTGTATAAAATTTGGTTTCACAAAACAGAAGAAGAAAGTTGACACGTGACTTCATAAGATAAATAATTTTAACAAGAAAACAGAGTTTACGAAATATTTCCTTTCTCCTTTATCGATTTAATGACCAAGGTTGCTATGATTCACGCTCGAAATGCTCGGTACCTGTTCAGTAAATATGTCCTACTCTTAGCTATTTGCGCAGATACAATCCATATCGGAACTAAATTCTAGGTAGATCCAACAGCTTGTCCTGTCCAAATCGATCTAAATGTCCCAACAAAACCTAATTATTCTTGAGTCATTCCACACCTCGAGCCTCGAATGTCTTTTTAATTTTAGAAATAGGTTCCGTGGCCGTGCATCCAAAACGGGCAAAGGTGTGAGGATAGTTATTCGTTTGATGCACCTGCGGATAGCGTATTTATTAAAACGTAAGCGATGTAGAGTAAGCTATGTAATTTACCTGTAAGTGCATTAGTGCATGTGTCGCTAAATTCCGGTGCATAATACAGCAAAACAGAAATCTCGCATAGCAATTTACACTTCTTGCCGAAGCCAAGGTGTTCAACATTTACCGGCGACATTACCGACATTGCTGAGGCATTAGTGAACAGTTATTGAGTTAAAACATCGCTTCTCAAACCTCTGCATATCTAATAATCTTTACTGAAGTACCTACCTAGATGGAGATTGTGACCTTTTTACTAAACCGTTGTTGTATGATTTCTCAGTTCGTTGTTCTTTTAGAAGATTTAAAATATGTAGAAGACCATACGTCTTTGTTGGAGATTATTCCCTCTGCATAAACTGTTATAATATCATATTAATGGTTACTACTGAAGAACACTTAAGGTACACTATCAATTGTGTGATGGCAACGCTTTTGGAGGCAGTATTACTAACAGCAGCTGTAATTATGCTAAAAGATTATTCTTTCTTATACCTACATTAAAACTGACTTTTTATAATTTTTACTAAGTTTTTTCTCAGTCTTTTTACTAAGTCTTTATTTTTTTTGCTACTACGTCCAAAAATATGACTGTAAATAGTTGACGATGAACGTGACGCTGATAAAATTTTGGTTTTTAGTCAGAATAGAGCAAGTGAATCACTATGATGAGAACTGATACCGTAACTTGTAAAACATGATTTACCTAATGTGGTGAAATCCTCGGGATATTTTGATCGGTCAGTTGAACGAAGGTGGTGATTCAGGTACTTTTATGATAGAAGATTCTTCCTCGTTTCATCCTTATAAATTGTATATATCTGTAACTAATAGTATAACCTTAATCCGAACTCTTCTACATACAAAAACACCCTAGCAAGCTTTCGTTAAGCTCTATAAAAGTTAAAAAAAATTTATGTTGTCATTTTCCATAAATTATTATGAATACTCGTACGAGTTGCATGTTAGGATAGCTCGGTATGGTAAAGTTCTTATTATGTTAAACATTTCATAATGGCTGTGCACCCAAATACCCAATATAATTTGTAGCGAAATAGGCCTGTGTCATGCAACCTTCGTGTCTACGTTCCTAGCTAACGAGTAAATCAGGGCTGCCAATTGAACACCTGAATAAAACCTACGAGAAACACATTACTTACATTATGGAAGGACAAAAAAAGCGATCTGTATTTAATTCAGTCTAAAATATACGTAGGCACTACTTTCTGTATTTTCACGTATTGGAAGCTTTGATTTGTACAGATTCAAGAAAGGAGTGCAGCAGATTCTCTAGCTAGCTCTACATCTTTCGTAACAAGAACGTGATTGAGAGTGAGACTAGGTTAATCTGTTTTTAAAATTACATTTAAATAAACATAAATAAATAAATATGCGACAGACAACACACCAATTGTCTTGGTTTCGAACTAAGGATTTTCTTATATAATTCTTCCTTGTGCTACGAATACAAAACGATAATGACGGGGGCGTCTCCCATTAATTCCTAAATACATAAAAAAAACATACTTATATAAAAAATAATAAAAAGATACATATTTTATAAACATGGTTTCACTGTAGAAACGGCAATTTTAATACACTCACTTTGAGTACTCGAAGCTTAAAGCCTATAAAGTGAATCGAGGAGGCACACTCTTAGGGCGTACACGCGCCGCTTCAATTTCCCATACAAAGTTCATAATAAATAACGGACGAAATCCGACGTTTACCGAGTTATTGAGCAGTTTTAGTTGTTACAACTCACTAAAATCAAATAATTTGTGAATGTTTTTTATGACGTCCTCACTCGAAAGAATTTCCTACAATTACTTGCAATTCGATTTTTGTGGAATGCGGTTTTGCAGAGTTGTCAAACTTGGAAAACACGCTTTTCGGCCTAAATCGCGTTGAAGCCTCTTAATTTCGACTAGCGCATTGAACGCAACCCTAAACCTTTGTTATTTATGGTCCAACCAGTTCATTACGGCAACTTGTCTATGACACACTACAACGTTCGCTAATTTGCAATAATTTTGTATTAAATTAGCTGCCAGACAGTCACCTAGAACGTAGGTAGGAAATACGACATGGGCATCATTTCAGGTGTTTAGAAATAACAAAAAATTATAAATAAATACATAATAATATGCATTTTATTATCAAAATAAAAGCACTTCATAATGCGTCACGTTTTATTTTTGCAAATAGTGATGTCCTTGTCCTCGTGTTAAAATTATATCGATGATATCACTGCGATATTATATTACGTTGGTCGTATTATAAATAAGTAGTACTTTTAATACTAATAATAATATTCTGCTTTTGGCCTTGGATAATTGCTAACTATCTACGATACACTTACACAGCCTCAATATTCGAGTACGTGTTTGCGAATTCAGTTTGGACAGCTGCTGTCTGCTTGCTGAAAGTTAAACAAATAATATCGCCGATGTAGACGTGTTAAGCAAAATAATTGCGCGTAATTTATCTCATTGATATTTCAAGTAGGTATTTGTTACTATTAATATTAGTTTTTTTCTGTGAATACTTTTCGCTGCACCCATTCCCATATCTCTGCATGACATAAAGGTTTGACTTGCAGAGTAAGCTTTTAGCATTAAGTCCATCTTTGTACACCATTATCTGTGCAATAAATTTTTAAGAAAATAAATGTGTTGAACTGATTTTTATTTTGTAGAAATGTAGTAATACATGTAGGTAACTTTTAAATGATTGAAACTTATTGTTTATTTTTTAAGGCTACTTTTACTTATTACAGAAAAATTATGCCCTCAGGAAACCAAATTAAAAGCTTAAATAAAAACTAATAATGAAGCTAACAAGTTGTTCACCATTATAAACACCCACTGTAATGTAAATAGTAATGCAAATGTCGGGTAAACAAAACAAATCATTTGTTTTACCTGAAAGTAGGTCAGCCTGATCTTTCCGTGCGGCTGAAAAGCTATCACAGCTGCGACAAATTTCACAATACAATTGCTTTTGTTACAGAATTCATGTCCTTTATATGCGACATTTTATTGCAACGAGGAAATGCTCTACTTTATTGTAAAGCGAAAGTGTGCCGTATTATTTGCAGATATAGAGCACATTTGTTTGAATAAAAATCTAATAAAACTACTATTTTAGGAGAGCGCCTAAGAACATCTATTCTGAGAAACTGAATTTAGTTGTCATTTATACAAAGAAAGATTAAGAACGCCAGTTATTCCGTACCAACCCACGATTGTAAAGCTCTTAAAATACTGTTTATCAATTGCAATTTTAAAAATCGATTAATTCATCGTAAAATCATAATAAAAACGTTGATAAAATTATATGAATACTGCCTGCAATATTAGCATAAAATTTTCCATCACTCGTGGCTACTCGCATAATAACGTTTTTTAAGCGTTTTTGCTACTAAGAATCAAGTTTGCCTTGAATTTGGTGCAAGCTTATTATTTCTGTTCACTTTGCCTCGGATGAAATTTAAAGTAGTGCAATGTATCTGAAAATGAATAAAGTCTAAGAAAATGCAAACCTTTTAAGGAGTTGCGAATAGCTTTGGCTGGATTATTACTAGTTTTTGCAATCTGATGCTAACATAAGGAGTCAACAGAATGATTGATGTTACTTTGCTGCTTACCAGCAATACGGAGGCAATTTTGTTTTATAATAAAATATTATGTAAGCTAATAACCTTGCGAAGTAGGAAGGAAAGTTTGTTGACTTCGCTGTTGCGTGTTTCCTTGGCAGGTGTAGATCGATCAGGGTTCTTTGTTCCTTGATAGGATTGTAGAGGAGCTGGAGAGTAATAACCTCTTCTATTTTAGTAGCAGCGTGGGCGACGGGATGCGACGCTCTGTAGCTATGGGATTCACGACCTCAAGATCAGTCATAGGTGTCAAGGACAGAGGAAAATGACGTGCGAACTTTTCCGACAACTATGTGTGAATATAGCCGTGTCAAACAGATTTGTTTAACACGTTTGTTGGTGATAATAGATCTGAACAGCTAGTGCCTTTAATCTAGTGGTCTCGATATAAAGTCTTCGAAAAAGTCGATTTGTACTTTACACCGAAAGTTATTCAAGAGCACAGTATTTTGTTATTGATCACGAACGGATAATTTGACATTTATAATCCTGTTCGTAAATGTGCACCTGCTAGGAACTGACATTATCACAATGCATGGCACGATGTTTACGTCACATAGATAAAGCTGTGACCTTAAGATAATTATCGGTCGACGCCTCGTCTCAAGTAGCAACCTTATTGATAAGTTTTAATAACAACACAAGGACATTGCTTCGAACCCTCTGATATTTACTTAACAATTGTAGGCATTTAACAAACCTATCCTTCCTTGTATTGGAATTGTACAATATTTTAGTTTATGACGGCTGACTAAAAGCTTTCATAATGGTTGATTCCATTTAATTTAAAGTGGGTATAATAATATTCCTATATTCGTATGAAGAATTTACTAAATGGTTTGAAACAACGCAAAAATTCACCGAGATACACATTTTTACAAGTAAAAGAAAAGAAATTAATATCTTGTATAGACAGACAAAGCCGTCTGTCTGCCGTATCGTACAAATGACCGCTCGGCCTTGTCTAGGCCGCGATGACGCCATCTTGCGTGCAGATGAACTCCTTTTATTAGGACACCAAATTTATATATATCTTGCTCGCACCACTCGGCTTGGCAACGGAAAGAATGAAATAGACGAAGTTTGATCGTTCTTTGATTTAATTATAGAACGCTATAAACGTCAGCTAAAGTCGGATAACGTTGATTCGATGGGATTTCTTTGTTCTCTACAAACATTTATATTTTTAAAGAAAATGACACATACGCATACGTGACTATATATTTCTATCCAATGTAACAATGATTTAAACTGCGTTGCATGAATATATCGTATCATTGTTTTTTAATATTATTATCAACTTGTGTTGGGCCCTAATCTTTTATTGCTTAACGACGCATTACACCGAATTTGTAAAGTCAGTGACTGTTCAAATCATTTTTCAAATAATAAAATAATAACGTAATGAGAGTATTTTGTAATTGGCAATTAAATGGCGCGTGTTCTTAACTGTCTGTTGATAGCGATAACCGAGAAATGTCTGGGGGCAAGGGACTTTATTGGATGCTAATTGGCCAGCCAGACGTTCGCAACAGATATCTATCCTTCCCTTTCAAAGCAATTTCTCTTTGGAATAACTGTTCGAGATGAAGCAAATTTGTAACCAAGTATCACAATATTATGTTACCAATATATTGCTTGCTTAGAAGTGTTTCAGAGGTTAAAAACCCCGACCATATTATGTTGCCAAAATTGGTTCAAAGCGACCTAATAGGTGGATAAAAGTGAATGAACTCCACGAAAAGGTCATTGTATGTACAATAATCTATCCATCACATAACTGTGTGTTCGAACTGTTTTATAAGTTAAGTTCAAATTGAAGTTTTCGCATCGAGAAAATGATTGGCTATAATAATATTAGCACGTTGAAGTATTGGGAGCGGCGGACCAGTCCTGCGCGAAAGGCGAAATGTTGAAGTGGCCGGCCGGTCGCAACAACCGGCTCCGTGAAGGCCGATACACCTCCCCCCTTCTCTTCACTGCGTGCTTGTGACAAAGCTTTTATCGATAAAAAAAATGTTTTATTCACTCTGAAACTGAAGCTTACAAATTAAATGTTTACAATAAGAACACTAAAACGGATACTCATTCAAGCTCTGACGCGGCATGTGCGTTATCGCGAGCTTCGCCCTCGCAGTGAACAAAATGCCAATGACACGAGGTCGGGCGCGCGTATCGATATTATTATCGTGCGCTATCGCGGCACTAGTCGATCGCAAGGCCGCGGCGCGACGCGTCTCGTACGTACACAAACACGACGGTTTCGAAACAGACCGCTCATTCCAAATTTGAATTGTGTCTGAAGTTTGCATCGATCGTTCTTTTGTTTAAGTTTTTTTTAATTTAAATTTTAAAAAGTTCTAAAGCTTTTTTATGACTTTTTAGTAAGGTATTTATTTAGTAGGTGTTGTAGCATTAATTATTTAACTGTGTTGGTTGATATTATTTTTTGTTAAAATATTTTCTCTTTTTTTCCAGATTGACCAAGATGATGTTACTGTCATCGGGCAGCAATCGACATCAACACTTTTCATCGAATACGCCTTCCCTGAACACAAGCCCAAGACTAAGACTATGTAAATACAGCAAACACATCGCAAGACTGACTTCATCTGCCTTAAACATGAGCAGCGACGCGAGATGATTTACAAGAAAAATTAGAATTTTATAATAATGCGAGGAAGATAATAGTTTAGAGCAAAATTTTCGAACGCTATTTTTGGAGGATTTTTTGTAGACAAATGTGAATGGTGCTTATAAGTAAAGTGGTGTGACGTATTCGATTGTCGATATCGATAGTCGTGTGATGAGTGGAGTGGAGTGGTGATGAGCGCGATGTCGAGTGACGGAGACCCCGTGAAGGTGGAAGGGGCACACGTGTCAGTCACCACTATCAGCATGTCAGGCCCGGAGACCAACAACGGTATGTAATCAGGATCAAATAAATCACCTTGTTTTAACCGTAACCATTAAAGTAAAATAGTAAAGTAAAGTTAGCCAATAAGCATCCCACTGCTGGGCAAAGGCCTTACGTCAAATATGAGATAGTCTGAGCCATAGCCCATACTCCACCACGCGGGCTCAGTGCGGATTGGCGGAGGGGTGTTTGCAAGGCAAGTGACCAAGCCTGCTGTTAGATTTTATCAAGCCGCCCATAGGGCCTCTGACTAGGCTTTACGATTAATATCAACCGATATTTACCGGGACCAACTGCTTAACGTGCCTTCCGAAGCACGGAGATGCTTGTGATATACGTCACTTATATGGTCGGAATGGTCGCCCATCCAAACACCGACCACGCCGGTATGTTGCTTAACTTCGGTTTATATATATATTCTGTGCTTCGGCATCACTAACAAAGCGCTGGTGCCAGCGCTTTGGTGTGGTGCCAGCGCAGTGGTGCCACTGCGCTACGAGCAGCAGTAAAACAGTACTTTGACTTAACAACATCAGTAACTATAGTTTAGTAACCTCAGAGGGTGTCACCACTCCAACAGTAACCAATGTTTTTGGAATGGTATTAATTTATGACAGATATTATTTATTTATTAAAAATAGCGCTGTCAAAGTGCGCAAAGACCATGCTATTGCTCATGCATGCCAAATTGCCAAAACAGAAAATAATGTTTAAAACTGATCAAAAAGTAGGTATACAAAAAGTCCCTAAGATAAAAGGACTTTTCGTGTTAAAATATCTCAAAACACAACATTTCACAGCACTATTGAATAATGTATTTTTAGAAAATCTTAGAAATTTACTCTACCGATAAAGACGATAATGAAACAAGAAATTAAGTCCACCTTTTGTACACTGTTACTTGTGCAATAAAGTTCTTAAAAAATTAAAAAAAAAAACAAGAACTAGAATTATAAATAAATTGCTCAGCTGGAATATATTGATCAATAGAAAACTAAAGATAAGAACATACACAAAAGTTATGTTTATTTACTCATTTCATATTACGTGATAATAACTGTCAACAGGAAAGTAGCTTATTTTCCGTTAAATAATAAAAAGTAAAGATAAGCGCCCGGAACGGCCATTACCCTTTTATCGACAAAAATACACGCACAAGTTAGGGTACTGAACTTGCTTTACATATTCAAGGTAGATTTCATTATGATAATCGAATTTTGATTACAGTATGAGTTTAATATACTGAAGGAAGAATAGATATAAAATTCGTTGTTTAATCAATATTTACATGGGAAGGGATACTAAACTCAATTTGAATTCTAAATGGGTCTCAAAATGCAGAATAATCGTGTGCATAGATTACTTACCTCAATTTACTATGCTTTAAGTAAGTTTTACAGCGTGTGCATAAAAAGATGAAAATGCGCAAGCTACTTTTAGATGGTAATATATTTTTTAAATAAATATGGTAGCGTGTGCTCTTAAAAACAATGTGACCCAAGCAAGACTATCAAAGTTACTGATGGTACACTTTTCGAATCATTTACCGTTTCACTCACAGACAATGCATGCTTTCCTTAGCTTTTCCCCTTTTCTACGACTATTATCAACTTGACTTTTAGCATTACCGTTTGCTTCTGAATGAAGATTAAAAATAAAATTTACTTTTAGCATTAAGTCCGCCATGTACCGTTTGCTTCTGCATGAAGTTAAAAAAAATATTTTAACGACTTCATGAATCCTTTTTCTTCATTTCCAGTGAAGTTCTCGTACAGCTCGAGCGGAGTGCGCATCAGCGTGTCATCAGACCCTCATGATGAGGACTCCACAGACGCTGAGATCTCCAAAATTGACTTCACGCAACACCAGAACGAGGTAAGTTACAGAGAATACCACCACGCGGGCTCAGTGCGGATTGGCGGAAGGGTGTTTGCAAGGCAAGCAACAAATCTTGCTGTCAGGTTTTATTAAGCCGCCTATAGGGCTTTAAGGATTAATGAATATTAACCGATATTAGCCGGGACCGACTGCTTAACGTGCCTTTCGAAGCACGGAGATGCTCGTAATTCACGTCAATTTGATGGTCGGAACGGTCACCCATCCACACAAAAGCGCCATAAGTTGCGTTAACTTCGGTATCACTACCAAAGCGCCGCAACCACTGTGCTACGAGCGCCTCTCAATCCTATAGCTACTCCAAGACTCATCAAAATCTATTCAGTAGTTTTTCCGAAACACTGCTATAGGATATCGTATTTTTTGTCTCATAATATTTAAGATGCTAAGTTGATAAGTACTTATTACAGTAACTAAATCAGCTCAGTGCCAGCCAAGTCTTGCTGACTTGTCAGTGATGTCTAAGTTGAAAGGTATAAGACCTTTAAAGGGTTTCAAGCTTTGACCTATAACTAAAATGGTTGGAATGGTCACCCATCCACACGGAAGCGCCATAAGTGGCTTAATGTCGGCATCACTACCAAAGCGCACCACTGCACTACGAGCACCTGTCAATCCTATATTATATCGTTATTTTGTCTCAAAATATGTAAATTGCTTTTCAGTGGTGCCAAGTCTTGCTGACTTGTCAATATTGTCTAAAGTCTTATAACTTTCAAGGGTTTCAAACTTTGACCTAGAACTACCCTTACTTCCAGGTGAACATGCGAAACAAGAAGAAACGGCCCTCGAGCGGCGCGCAGTGCGAGCAGTCCAACGATCGTGAACGGCCCATGTCTTGGGAAGGCGAGCTATCGGACTCGGAGATGGTTATAGATACCAGTGTCCATAATGGTAAGGTTCTTATAAAGCTAGAATCTAGCTGCTAGATGAACTATATTTAAATGATTTAAAACGTTCAGGGATCGATAGGCCGCCGTCGGTCGTGTGAACGAAAGAATGACAAAAGAATGTTGATTAACACATTCCTGGGGGTTGAAGACTTGATCAAGCAGCATAGGTGCTGTTTTCCAGACGTAACACGCGTATTTTTAGTATTTATGCATGCTTACATTGACATAGGTAATACTCCTTACATGATGGAGACAGATAAAGTCTAAATTAGGACAACTTCTGACGAGAGAACTAACTAAGCTTCAAGTCAAAGTTCTGTCCATAAGTTCCACTCTTGCTACCGCTCACGCAAGCTAGAAAAACAAATTTACATTAAATACCCGAGATAAACTAGAATCGCAGAGGAAAACACCTATTTTACACACAAATTTTTGTGTGGTGTTAGGTGTATGTACTTGTAAGTATAGGGTAAACCAACACAACTACTGCTTAAACTTAAGCATAACTGATCATATGTTATGTCATTTTACAGACGAAAACAGCAGTTCCCTAGACCTGCAATCGTCGAGGGATTCCATAGACACGCTCCGCAACGTGACCATAAAGACGGAGCCCATCAAGACCGAAGTGTTTCAGAGTCTGGACGACCAGAGGGCGCTGGATCTCAAGTACCCGGTGCTGCAACCGCACCAGAGGAGCCTTAGTATGAACAGGGTGAGTTATCTTCACTTTGACAAGAATAAAAACGAATATAACAAAACTAGCTTTTGCCCGCGACTTCGTCCGCGTGGAATAGTGACTTCTTTCTCCCGTTTTTTACACATTTACCACTATATCTTTGCTCCTATTGGTCGTAGCGTGATGTTATATAGCCTATAGCCTTCCTCGATAACTGGACTATCCAAGACAAAAAGAATTATTCAATTCGAACCAGTAGTTTCGGAGATTAGCGCGTTCAAACAAACAAACTCTTCAGCTTTATAATATTAGTATAGATAAAGCGATGAAGCAGTATAAACCCCCTGATTCATAATAACTCAAACAGTCTTTTAAACCTATTTTAGCTATTACACTGTTTTGTCACTTTCTGTCAAATGATGACAGCGCCAAGAAAGAATGAGACAAAACAGTGTAATAGCTAAAATAGGTTTAAAAGACCGTTTGAGTTATTATGATTAAGGGGTTTAAACATGGTAAAGGAAAAGAGAAAACTAATGGAAGCAATTGAAAGTAGAAGAGGGCGAGCAATAAGTATTTATTAATTGTATTTGTGTAGGTATCTATCTGTGGTATGGTAGCGCCCAAACGGATGAACCGATTTTCGTTTAGCTTTCATTGTTTCATAGTTAATTTATCCCCAGTATTCTTAGCCATGTTTCATGAAGATCATCAGCTCTATTCTAGTTTTAAGCTGTCCGATCGATTCGAAATTTGAAAAATAAAATGGTGCCGATGACATTGGCTGTATATGGTACGGTATCCATGACCCGAGGCAGTTTGAAGATCACCAGATCTTTAATAAATTGATTAGGGGATCTGACTACCTTCCATATAGTTATAGGTAGACCGCGAAATTGAGACCTCGCCTGCGGTACAAAGGAGTGCGGGGAGACGAGAGCGCGGTTGGTGAGCGGCGCGGGCGGGTGTTTCCGCGCCGCCCGCACCTCGCGCGACCCGCTATCGCCTCCCCCCGCGCCCCTGTGCCCCGCAGGCGAAGTCTCAACGAAGCGGTTTACTAGTTAGTTTATTTTTGTTTTTATAGTGTTTTGTCACCGTACAAACTTAATAATATAAATTGCAAAAAAGCAACTGTGACTTCCTCGTCTATCACAGAGTCACAGTTGCTTTTTACAAGTGCAATTTATACCTTCCATATTTCCTATCGATTCGAAATTTGGTACCGTCCCATAAAGATGAAATTAGAAACCAAAAATTGCGCACGGGCGGGACCGTGCTACTTCGATGATATTGAAATAATATGGTCAGGTTACCATGACTTAACATATGACGGTTCGGAGGTATTTTAAAATTTGTAATTTGGACCCTATATATATGCAAACTGCCTCGGTGGCGCAGCGGTGAGAGGGTCGCATTTTAAAGCGACGGCTGCGCCGGAGGTCCCGGGTTCAATTCCCGGGTCGGGCCAAAATATATATACCTGGGTTTTTCTGTTCAGAAATTCTCAGGGAAGCCAGGAGTTTGGAAGTTGGCGGTGTTTCACCCCCGTGCCTCGGAAAGCACGTTAAGACGTTGGTCCTGCGCCTGATCTCTCTCCGGTCGTGTTAGATTGCTGTCCCATCGGGATATGAGAGTGAACGGAATAGAGAGTGCACCTGTGTTTGCGCACACACTTGTGCACTATAATATGTCCCGCGCAGTCGGTTAGTCGTTGTGACTGGCCACCGTAGTCGAAATCGGCTAGGGGGACTATATATATGCAAATAAACATTTTGAAATTGAATTTTGAATTTGTAATTTTGGATATGTATTTTGATAATTTTTCTTTCAGATATCAGTGCTCACTGAGTCCTCATCCCTATCGCTTTCAAGGCGGCCGTCGTCACCAAGCAGCGCGACTTCGTTGGTCCTAGACCAAAGCACAGTGCCGATCATGCCGCAAACCTCTTTAGGAGAGGTCCAGAACTTGACCATCAAGAAGGAGACTCAGTTATCAGGTACGGATAAGGGGTTCTTCTCTTGGAAATGTATATAGTGGAAGAAAGAAAGAAAAACGTTTGTTAAGTACCAATGAAAAACTAGATAGTTTTTGGTAGAGCGTTGTCTCTTTCACTCTTACGTACGGCGCGTTTCACAGTGAATAAATTCTCATTAGCGATATAGCCACTATTTTATACGAAATGACGTTTCATATTTGAATTATTCGTTTGTTAGTGCTTTTTTGACGATGGTTAAACAGGCCTTAGACTAATATATCGAGTTTGTACGGTAGACGGAAAAATACCCTGATCTCTTTTTTTATGAAATGGGTTTATACTAGACCAAAATTCTGAAGGTATAATGTCCTGCCTTGGTCATCTGGAATATGCTTTTTACCCATTGAACTACTATTACTAGCGTATGCAACTGACATCACGAACAAATTTTGAGCCCCATGAATTGATGACACATTTCAAAATTCAAATTTTCAAAGAAAACGTCACAATCTTGTCGTCGTATTTGCTACACAATTTTTGCTTGGCATAGCCATGACCCCTAATCCGACGATAAAACGCCGATTTCATACGACAGAATTCTTTTGCGTATCCAATGGCCAAAACACACAGCATTGTTTGCTTTTTTGTTTGAAATGTTACTAAAGTGACCAATTTTCTTTTTTCAGAGCTAAAATGCGAACCAACAGTGGGCATGGACAAGCTGTTGGGAGCGTTACATGGCTCACCACTCTTGGGCAGGCTCCCGAGAGTTCAGTCCAGTGCAAGCACCGACTCGGCAGTGCATTCCATGTATACGCATAGGTAAAGCTATATCTTTACATTAAGTAGTAATGTAGTAGAGATCTAGTAATAATTTTGAACTCGACGATACGATATGATTGAAATGTTTGTACTTACTGTTATCGGTGCAATGCAATTCTAGGTTTTGTTTGTATCGTCTGTCGGTGTAACATTTAAGTAAAAAAGTAAAGTTAGCCTGTAAGCATCCCACTGCTGGGCAAAGGCCTTACCTCAAACATTTAAGTGAATGATGAAAATTTAAGATTTAATTTCTAGTTCGTAAACATAACAAAATTGAGCTACGAATATATTGAAGTACTACACCTGCCCACTGCAGTGTAGTTTAGTGAGTCGAAAGAAATGCAATGATTTTTTATGTGTTTTATTTCGGTTAGTTCTAGTGGTCTTTATAAGGTTGAAAGATAAGCAGGTCAAAGTTTGACGGTAGGCGGTTAATGTTACATCATGTTACTGACTGACTGTACATGTTAAGGTTAGTTGCTAGGAACGTATCAGGAAAAAAACTATGACACTGTTCCCACTAGACCGTTCCGTTACCGACCAACACCGTCGCGTGTCATGCATTCAGCGTGTCAGCACCAGCAAAATACGATCTCGCTCAAATTCAAATTCATAATCTTTATTTCAATTTAGGTCATAAAATGACACTTATGAACGATAAGTAGACAATGATAAAAATAAAAATAAATTTAAATATGCCCTGAAACAGCCGAATCATGTCTCCTTATCTTTAAGGCCCTACCAATCCTTATCTTTTAGGCTCGCTCTTGCTCTCGCTCCATATAACGGTGAGACAGAGCTAGATACGATGTAGTGGGTCCAGACCTTTATTGATAATAAAACCCTTTCTATCCGTTACAGTGTGTACAGCAGCCCCTCAGCCAGCCCGCGCGCGTCGCGACACTACACGCCGTCACTGTCGCGCAACAACAGCGACGCGTCGCACTCCTCCTGCTACTCCTACAGCTCCGAGTTCTCGCCCACGCACTCGCCTGTGCAGGTAAATACTTGAGTCGGGTAGTTCCTGAATGAATGCTTCAATTAATGTACTTCAGCGATCTAGTTTCTTCATGACACTCGTTGTCCTTCAGCAGCTCAGTGCTGAGGGTAAAGTGTACAGATTTATTGGTAAGTTACTGCAAGAACCGCCTCGGTGGCGCAGCGGTTAGAGGGTCGCGTTTTAAAGCGCCAGCGCCAGCCGGGTTCGATTCCCGGGTCGCGCCAAAAATATGTAGTTTTTCTGTTCAGAGGGAATTCTCAGGGAAGCCCGGAGTTTGGAAGTTGGCGGTGTTTTACCCCCGTACCTCGGAGAGCACGTAAAGCCGTTGGTCCTGCGCCTGATCTCTCTCCGGTCGTGTCAGATTGCTGTCCCATCGGGCTATGAGAGTGAAAGGAATAGAGAGTGCATCTGTGTTTGCGCAGACACTTGTGCACTATAATATGTCCCGCGCAGTCGGTTAGTCGTTGTGACTGGCCACCGTAGTCGAAATCGGCTAGGGGGACTATTATTACTGCAAGAGCAAGACAGTTGCACGGCTCGGATTGGTTTAACGTTTTCACACGCCGCCGCCAGCGGTGCGCTTGTGTAATCTATTCCAAATATTAAAGGTTAAGGGTTGCGACCTCTAAAGGGGTCGCGTAGTCGCTTCAGATGACCAAACATTACAACTTTCTCTATAAAAAAGTATTATTTTGTTTAGGTAGAAGATGAAAGTAATATCATTGGACCACGCTTCATGGCAATCTTTTCTTCAATTCAATTCTACCAAAACTTTTGAGCTTAAAAACCACTATTAAACTTTAATCTCCATATTGCAGGGCCGGCATCCCCACGTGGTGTACCGCGAGGCAGCCGCCCCCGTGTTCCCCGCGTCGCCCGCGCACGACGAGGACGCGGAGACGGCTGACGAGCGCCTCCACCACCATCAGGGCATCAGCCGGCAGCAGCTGATCAACAGGTGAATAGAAGTTAGAACAAAACAGAAAATACAAGTTATCGACTTTATGCGTTGGTTATAACGTCTTAATTTGAAATGCTAGAAGATGGAAGTTTTTGCTTAGCCTTTAACAGCCGATCAGTACTGAGTACGGGCAAATTATACGACAAATCGTAATAAACGGCTGTTAAAGGGTTAATAATCAACGTATACAAATAAATTATATTGTGCTTTTAACTGTACATGATGATATTTTGTAGTTAATGAGTTCTTGCAATAAACCGACGATAGTCTGCCTATTATATACATTTTATAATTTATCGTCCGAGGCACGGTGGTGTCATCACCACCAACTTCCTGACTCCGAGCTGCTTCCGAGTATTTTCAAGACAGAAAAACCCAGAAACTAATTTCGACCCGACCCGGTATTCGAACCCGGGACCTCTTGATTAGTCCGCTATACCAACAAGGTAGTCAATAGGTATCGAATAAAAAAACGATTACATAAATAACCTCTTTCATTTCAGTCCATGTCCGATCTGCGGTGACAAGATCAGCGGATTCCACTACGGCATATTTTCTTGCGAATCGTGCAAGGGTTTCTTCAAGAGGACGGTGCAGAATCGCAAGAACTACATGTGCCTTCGGGGAGGCAACTGTCCTGTGACCGTGGCTACGAGAAAGAAGTGTCCCGCTTGTCGGTTTGACAAGTGCTTGGGCTGTGGGATGAAGCTAGAAGGTAAGAATACAGTTATTCTTTGAACAAAGAAATAAAAAGTTTTTTTGACATAATACATACTTACATGATATCAAATGATAGCTTTCTTAGTTTAACACGTTCCGGGACACTATTCTAGACACAATAGATGTTTTATTGTTTTCACGCCTGTAGGCGTTCACTGTCTCGGAACGTTAAGTAATTGCATTCCGCTGCATGCAGACGTGCAAACAATTATTGAGTACCTTATGTAACTAATTTGTCTTAAAAGCTTAGAAAGTAACCTTAATTGAGATTCAAGCTTATTTAATTGTGCTTTAAAGCGTATTTAATTCATAGCCATCACAAAATGGTTTCATACCATTCAAATATGATATACAGGGTGTCCCAAGAAGGGTATACCAGCGAGTGTCTGGTGGTACACGACACCAAGGGCTATAGATTTGTCCCACATCTACTCGTATGTTCAGCGAACTACAATAGTTTTCGAGTTATTTCGTTTCGAACGAATTTTAGTCTGATTGCGATTTGATCCAGAAAAACACTTGAAAATAACCAGAAAATAATCTTCTCGTCGAAAAATTAACTTAATCTTTTTTATTTTAGCAATACGCGAAGACAGAACGCGCGGCGGTCGGTCTACGTACCAGTGCTCTTACTCCCTATCAGGCGCGGCGTCCACTGGGTCACTACTATCGGCCCACGTCCCGTCGACGCTACGTCACGCCAACAGCCTTACTTGTGTACGTATTTAACCTTATTCGATGTTAAGTTTGATCTGCGAGGCATCGAGCTATTCACGACTTTATGTAATAGTCATAAAGTTCAAGTTTTGGTTGATGATGATCCCTCTATGTAACGTGCTTGAAATATGGTTGACGCCTGGTTGATGAAAATGCGGTGCTGTTCCCTTTACGGGTGGATAGATATGCTTTAACCGTTATCGGTGTCCGTTATCCGATATAGATCAAATAACAACCGTATGTAAATCAGCTTAGGGCTTAGAGTTCTATGTTTGATGCACTAGTTGTAGTCGACTTTGCATAGTAGACTTGGCAAGTGTTGCTATTAATATTATTCTTTTACTTCCAGGTAAACGGTCCTGGGTCATACAGCAGAGGGGAATCAAGTAACAGTCGACTCACGCCTGACATACCACCGTTATTGCAGGTATGTGTTCAATTCCCCCTTGGACCTCTGTGGAGTACAGACGTGTCTTTAGTAGACCTCTGCATATTTATTATTTACGCAAAACATTTAAGAAATTTCCAAAAATAATCGCCACAAATAATAGGAGTGCATAAACATGGAGCAAGCGTTCACTGCCGGGAATACCAATGGGCCAGCTGTGAAAAAAGGACACAGTGCGTGAGTGAACAAGCAATATTTTCTTATCAACTATAACTGCGCGCGCGCCTTACCCCGCCCACATACAGACAAGGATAACTAGCCTTTTTCGGTGCTTACGCTCTTCGCTCCCGCTTGGCCCCGCCCACTGCTGGATAAGGACGACTATAGTGACTCATCGCTGCCTAGCTCTCACCTTCGTGCGAGATATACCACCTCCTTTTGTGCTGTGCGCTCCTGGTAGTTAGTAAATCGCCTGCACAATGCCGCTCAATCGTACCCCTCCTAGCGACTCGCGCTACGACTCCGAGCCTAATCTCAGTACGGTTGATGATTCATCGCTCTGCGCGTCACATCAAACCGTAACTTTTAGACGCGGCATGAAGCGCGCACATAATGATGACGAAGTTTGTATGATGACTGAGCAATTTACACAACTGCTAACATCATTTAAAACTGATCAGGATGCGAAGTTTACGGAGGTCTTGAATAAAATGACAGAAATTAAAGAACAAAATTCAGAAATAAGAAACGCAATGGAGTTTATGTCTCACAAATATGATGAACTTTTAAATAAGGTTGCACATTTGGAGGACGAACGAAAGAATCACCTGCAACAAATATCCAACCTAGAATCAAAATTAGAAAACATGGAGCGTCACTCTCGAAGCACAACTTTACAGATGAGAAATATACCAAAAGGGCAAAATGAAACCAAAGCTGACCTCGTTATCTCGTCTCTAACACAGGGAAAACTCTTAACGTCCCAGTTCAAGCCAATGAAATACGTGATGTGTATCGCGTCAGCACAAAGACTGACTCCAAGCCCATCGTAGTAGATTTCACTACAGTCATCACAAGAGATAACTTCATAAAAGCTGTAAAAGAGTACAACAAGACTTACCGAGACAACAAACTGAACACTTCAGTACTGAATATTAAGGGTCCAGTCAAACCAGTATTTATTTCGGAACACCTGACTGTGAAATCACAAAAACTATTTTATCTTGCGAGAGAATTCGCTAAGTCTAATGACTTTAACTTTTGTTGGTGTCAAAACGGTAACATTTACTTACGGAAACGACAAGGCGATAATCTCATAAAGATTGAACGAGAAAGCGATTTTGAAAAGCTAAAAAGTAAATGACTAGGATCGATCAAATGTAACATATTCCTAGCTTTTGTGCATGATTTATTGTTTTATACATTCTTAATTTCAATTGTATCACTAAAATTATCTAATGTATTTTGTTTTCGCATTGCATTTCACACAACTTCTCATATTACACATCCTACATACTACATGAACAATACAGATAAACCAACTCACACATACACAAAACTCAGCAATTGTTACAAGCAATCGGCGTGGGATACCTATTCTTGCCGCCAGGCTAGTATTGCTTCTATATTGTATATTGACTCTGAACTAAAGATAACAATTTTGTTTATTGCTCATAATCCTGCCCAAGTAGATAACATTTAATTATTTTAAGAATAAATAAATAGATTGTCTAATATATATATTTTATACACTATTATTTTAAAAGATGGCCTCACTTGATAATATACTTTCATTAGAAATTGATAATACATATAAAACGCAGTGTTTAACCATTTCTGACCCTACCACTTGTGCAGAATCCCTTAACATTAAAAAAGACACTGGTAATTTCTCTATAATTACCCAAAATATATGTAGTATCAACAAAAACATAGATAAATTCTTGGTGTTCTGCTCAAAAATCAATCTTGAGATTGACCTTATAGTGCTCACAGAATGTTGGATCAATCAAACTTTTACACCTATGGACTTAAGCCATTATAATTCCTATAGTACCCAAAAAAGTTACAACCAAAATGATGGACTTGTATTATACGTCAAAGATAATATTAAATGCCATGTAGTAGAATCCGAAATAACAGAAGACTGCAACTGTCTTATAGTTCAGATAGGTTCTGAAATTTCTATTATCTGTATTTATAGACCACCGTGCTTTAGTGACCCTACTAAATTCTTAACTTCACTTGAACGCCTACTGCCAACTCTTCGTACTAAGCGAATTGTTCTGACAGGTGATATCAATCTTGACATCTCTGCTAACCCACTCCCTAACTCTATATGCGAATACCTAGATATAACAGCGTCATACGGTCTTGTGCCTGGCATCACATCCCCTACCAGACAGCCATCAAATACTTGTCTAGATCATTTTATGGTCAAGTGCAGCAGCGATTGGCAGTGTATTGTGTTTGCTGACGCGGAAATAACTGACCATTCACCAATACTATTCTGCGCTGGTGGATTGCTTGGTAAAGGGCATAAAACACCTAATCGACCTAATATTCGTAAGACGGACTATGATTTTGATGCCATATTGACTTACCTTAAAGACTTGGATTGGTCCTCTTTTTACAATATTCGAGAGGTTGATTTGGCGGCTGAGTTTATAGTCAAACATCTCCAATACTGTAGCACTACATTTACATCTACCAGGTCAATTCTGCGACTTCAACGACCTTTAAAGCCTTGGATCACTCCAGGTATTCTAAAATCATTACATAAAAGGGACAAGCTACATAAAAAGGCAAAAAAATCTGATAGTCAAGACGTCAGAAAACACTACATGACATATCGAAATTGGTGTAATAATATTGTTAAGGAACTGAAAAAACAGTACTATAAAAGGATACTTGAACTCAACAAAGGCAATATTAAAGAAACCTGGAACATCATAAAGGATGTCTGCAATCTTAGGTCCAAAATAGTTCCAAGTGATGAACTCCTGTCAAGCAATTCTACACCAAAAGATTCATTAAATAATACTAATGAATACTTCACTTCGATAGGTGCTAATCTTGCTAATCTTACTCTCAAGAAACTAAAAACAACAGATGAGCATCTGGCTGGTAATATCAGTATGGAAAATTCCCCAAATCTATCAATGCCACTTTACCTTACGTCTGAATGTGAAATTCTTAGTACTATATCTAGTTTAAAATCGGGAGCTGCACCGGGTAATGACAACATAACCTCTACTTTAGTTAAATATGCCAAACACATACTTGCAGAACCAATAAGCCATCTCTGTAACCTTAGCTTTGAACAAGGAGTTTTCCCTGCATGCCTTAAGCAAGCCATTGTAACTCCAGTGTATAAGGCAGGTGATAAAAAAGAACCCTCAAACTACCGCCCTATTTCTATTCTTAATACACTTACTAAAATAATGGAAAAAGTAGTAAACAAACGTCTAGTATCTTTTCTTGAAACACACAATCTTTTAGCAAACAACCAATTTGGGTTCAGACGTAGTAAATCGACTGAAGACGCTGTACTTAGAATCACTTCCCTTATAACTAACTATATTGACACTGGAGAACGGTGCGTAGGAGTTTTTCTCGACCTGCAGAAAGCTTTTGACACGGTTTCCATTCCAATATTGCTAGCGCGTCTTGAAGGTATCGGTGTCAGGGGCATTGTGCATAACTGGTTTCGTAGCTATCTCCTTGGGAGGAGTCAACAAACACGTATTAAGGGTATTAAGAGTGATAATGTCATCTGCAGATACGGTGTGCCCCAGGGAAGTACTCTTGGGCCTACACTTTTCTTGATCTATATCAATGAACTGTGCAAAATAGATCTCCCAGGTGCCGAATTGTTGATGTTTGCAGATGACACAGCTATAATTTTCCACAGTAAAGACGGTTGGGATGGTGTCCACAAAATTATTGACACAGGTATGTGTCGGGTTACAAATTGGCTAGAGAACAACCTCTTGTCCCTTAATACTTCTAAAACACATTACCTTTGTTTTAGCAAATCATCTGCCACTTGCCCCCATAAAGATTTTTCGGTAAAAATTCATACCTTTCCTTGTAATACATCAGTAGAATACAAGGATAATGCGTGTGACTGTACTGTTCTTGCTCAGGCTGATTCCACAAAGTATCTGGGAGTGATTATTGATAATAGGCTTAAATGGGACTTACATATTGCACTTGTTTCTAAAAGAGTTAGAAAGTTGTTATATGCTTTTAAAAACTTGCGCCTAGTAGCAGACATGAAGCTTCTCATTCAAACATATAGGTCTCTATGTGAATCGCTTCTCGCTTACTGTATCTGTGTCTGGGGTGGTGCGGCCATAACGCACCTGCTCCACTTGGAACGAGCTCAAAGGGCGGTGATCAAGGTCATGCTGTTTCTCCCTATATTGTATCCTACAGTATTGGTTTATGATATGGCCAAGGTCCTATCAGTTCGTAAGCTTTTTGTATACCAATGCCTTCGAAGGTACCACAGGCATACAATCCCATCCTTGCCACGGTGCAATAAGCGTCGTTTTCGTTGTCCGCAACCACAAATCTCTAGTCCCTTTTCACAAAAATTTTATAACTATCTTGCACCAAAGCTTTACACGCGAATAAACGATGAACTAGGATTGTTAAAATGCACTCATTATGAATTAAAAAATCTACTACATACATTCTTGCTATCCACTAGCAGCGACACAATTGAATCGTATCTAAAGCCGATCTGCTGACCACAATGTCACTCACACCCACACACTCACGCACGCACACACCCTCAACACACACACACACACACACACACACACACACACACACACACACACACACACATACACACACACACACACGCACACACACTCACACACACATATACTATCTTATGTACATAAAGTAATGCAATGCTTTATTATTTTGTTTTAAATCCTTGTAATTGTATAAGTTTAATTTTCTAAAATATCTAGATTTTTCAGCCATTGTTAATAAACATGAGGATATAATAATTTTGTATTATGTTGTACTAATCAAATTAGCAAGCCTTTTTGGGAAGACACTGGCTTCCATAACACAGTTTAAACTAGTTTGGCAGCCAGGGTTTCATACATTTCATGTAAAATTGTGTATTGGTGCAAATAAAGAATTTATTTATTTATTTATTTTATTTATTAATAATCACAGTGAAATCAGCTGTGGAAATCATTAATAAAAGAGGCAATGCCATTAAATTATTTTAAGGGCCTGTTCACTATCGACATGTAAGTCTAACTAACGAACAATTCAAATATGGAACGTAATTTCAAATGAAGTATTGGAAAGATAAAGCCAACCAGAACGTTTTATTAGGACTGTAAAACGGGCCGTAAGTCTATGTTACGTTATAACGTGACGTAAAGCGTAACGTTTGGGTACGCGTTACCAAAACCAGCCATAACAGTAAATGAAAGAAAGAAAGAAATGACGTTTATTCAGTACCAATTTCATGCTCAGGTAATAATAAACATAGGCCTTGAGAACGATATCCACAAAAACAATCGGCGTCCATCGATGCATTTAGTGAGAAAAGAAGGAGCTGCGAGCTATGAACCCTCAGCTTAACCTAAAATATCCGCCTAATAATAGTAATAATATATAAATGCGGGCGCAGCTTCTACCCCTGTCGTAGAGATTCCATCAATACGCACCCAACGATTTCGGTCCACATTTCTTTTACGTACCGCTAGGGTGTGGAATTCGCTGCCGGCAGAAGTGTTCCCTGGCAACTACAATTTGGACGTCTTCAAGAAAAGAATGAATAGGCTGTTACTAGGCAGACATGGTCCATCTTAGGCTACATTGTCACTTAACATCAGGTGTAATCGTAGCCAAATGTCTGGCTAGTTGTTAGTTTGGCTGGGGTAATTTCCACACTTAGCCTCACGATTTGGCCATTGTACGTATGTCTGGCTATCTTTTATAAAAGAAAATAGCAGATATCACTCTGCAACTTACCCTTAAATAAATAAACACAACAAAAAATACATCTAACCCCACTTCTTCCAGGAAATAATGGAAGTGGAACACCTATGGCAGTACAACGAGTCGGAATTGAATCGCCTAGGCAAAACTCCTGGTAGCCCTTCAGCTAACCCTCTCCTAGCAGCCAGCGGGATCACGGCGCAGAACTCAAGCCCGGACTTCTTGGCAGACCTGTGCAATATAGCTGACCACAGGCTGTATAAGATTGTCAAGTGGTGTAAGAGCTTGCCGCTCTTTAAGAATATCTCGGTGAGTTATATTGAACTACCATACTAGTCTCGGGGGCGCAGCGGTTAGAGGGTCGCATTTTTTCAGGGTTCGATCCCCGGGTCAGGCCAAAAAATATGTATGTACCTGGGATTTTCTGGCCGGAAATTCTCAGGGTAGCCCGGAGTTTGGAAGTTGGCGGTGGTTCATCCCTGTGCCTCAGAAAGCACGTAAAGCCGTTGGTTCGAGATGGACCACACTAGTGAAAACATATTTTCCCTTAAGCTGATATCGATATCGATTACTAATCCACGCGTTCTTCTCCACAGATCGACGACCAGATCTGCCTGCTAATAAACAGCTGGTGCGAGCTGCTCGTGCTGTCGTGCTGCTACCGCGGCGTGAGCACGCCGGGCGAGGTGCGCGTCGGCGGCGGCCGCGGCATCACGCTCGACCAGAGCGCCAAGTGAGTGCCTAGCTTGATATAAAGTAGATCTTTCTTTATTTCTTTATTTATGTTAAACAATTTACATTAAAAAAACATATTTCAATACCAACAAAAACCTATATAGATTTATACGTGGTAATGAGAGTCACTATACTACTCGTTACAATTTAAAGACAATATGTAGTTTATTGGGCTCCAGGGATCAAAATAACTAACACTGAGTAAGATTTCTACAAAAAGGTTTATTCGAGTTATAAAACGCGGCGCGTTACACAAGATGAAGAGTAAGTGACATACCAGTATCCCTCTAGCGGCAAAAGCAGACAAGTTTTTTTTTTTTAATTACTAATCCATGCAAAGGACATTGGTATTATAAAATTTACTACTTTAACACTCCCACTTAAATTTTATAATAAATACATTCTACTCTTTCAGATACATTCTAAAATACTTAAATAGTTTTATTACTATCCCATAAAACTACAAGTTAAAGATTCATGAAATTAACATAAGACTTGATCCCTATTGTGAACAAATTTACCAGTAGGTAAAGCCTTTGTTAAAAAATCTGCAAGTTGACATGAACTTTCCACATATTTAATATTAACAATACTTTGCTCTACTTTTTCTCTTATGAAATTATATCTAATATCTATGTGTTTTGTTCTTTTATGAAAAATAGGATTATGTATCAGCTTAATAGTACTCTGATTATCAATACATAAGGTGACCATCAATTGCGGCTCATCAATATCTATTAACAATTGTCTAAGCCACAAAATTTCTTTGGTAGCCTCGCTGGCAGCCATATATTCTGATTCTGTTGTAGATAACGCAACTGTATTTTGTTTCCTACTTGCCCAGGTTACAGGATTCATCATAAAAATGTAACCCGTATTAGATTTCCTGGAATCTACATCAGAAGCAAAATCAGAATCACAGAAACCAATCAGCTGACTATTACAGTTGTATGTAATACAAATATCTTTTGTTTTAATAAAATACCTTATTATTCTTTTAACTGCATTTACATGGTCTTTACCAGGGTTATTTAGATATCTACTAACTAAATTCAATGCATAGGAAATGTCAGGCCTAGATACAATCGATAAAAACATTAATACTCCCACTGCTTCTCTATAAGGAAAACTTGTTACATTTTCATTCAAGTTCTTTGTTAAAATAACATTATTAAATAGCTTGACCTTATTCAAAGCTTAATAATAATGAGACAGGCTTCCTGTTTTTTCGCTATATCCTACCTTGTTTACTCTATAGCTCCGTCCCTTTCACACAACCCGCGCCTTTTCGTAGCGCCCTCTGGCGGCGTCACCAGGCAGTGTTCGCGTTTTGAATTTTGAAGCGAACTTCTTGTATCATTGGCGTTTTGTTTTTCGCAGAGAGCGGTCGTGGTCAGACCACGTAATATTGTTTATATTCGACCGCCATTATTATTCCTACCGTACTACTAGATTGTTAATTTATGCACGAAATATTTTAGTAAAATTTTCTAACGTTTAAACGTTCGTATAGTTGATTTAAACTAATTGTACTCCGTAGCAGTGTCTAGTGAGTGATATTATTTTCGAGTTCATCGAGCACAGAAGGTATTTATACTGTTTATTTTTTAATTAGTCGGTGTCCCGTAAATAAGTAATTATGATCAAGTGATAAGGGTGTGTTTTAATAAATTTTCCGTCGTAGGATGAACGGTTCTAACCAAGAGGTGCGAGACAATGAGGCCTTCGACGGGCCGGGTCCATCCAAGCCGCGGTCGAGATCAGCCTCGTCGTCGAGCAGTTCTTCCAGCACGGACTCTTCTAGTTCAAATTCTTCTGTCGGCGAATCAAAACGCAAACGTAAACGCCGGCATCATAAACGTCGTAGTCGTAAGCTTAGCAAACGGGCTCGACAGTCCGATGCTAGGTTCGATCAATTATTTAAAGAAGTAAGCGAGTTACGGTACCATTTGGAAAACAGGGATTCTCAATTTGATTTTGATGATTGCATTTCACTTGGTCATGAATCTTTAGAGCAGTTTATACCACAAACATCTCAAATTCCGGATGTTAATCTAATTGAAAATACAAATACCCCCAATGCTGTAGAAAATGAAAAAGATTTTTTGTTCGATATTGAAACCAAACTAAAAGACCCGACTATCCCGAAGGCCTCTGATTTTCATCTGGCTATTTTGAATAATGTTCAACATTTTAATAAAAGTGAATGGTGTGAAGTACGTTACGCGGATACACAAAAAAAAAAAACTATTGTAGGTCGCCGGGATTTGTTGAGCTAGAAGAAAATGATGAAATTAAGGGTTATGATACATTACGTAACTTAGCGCACACGGAAAAAGCATACGCTGCCATGTCTTTTTGCCTCATTAAACAAAGAGAGTGTTCTCAAAATGCAGTTAAAGATTTTATAAACTGGTTAAAATCTCCGGATAATTTAAATTTTGATTTAATCCAAGAAAAGGTAATAGAGTTGTTTCAAAAAGGCGACTTTACTAAGATATCATCTGACCTTTTGCAATTAATTTGTGGCCATAGAGCAGAGATTATACAGATGCGCAGGGATGGCGTCACTAATCATATCAAAGACCCTTTAGTTAAAGCGGCAGTGCGAAAAATTCCTCCGTCACATGAGCATCTATTCAAGGCCGACCTTTTAACCGCTACATTAGAAAAGGCTGGCGGGGTGAAAAAAGCGTTTATGCCGCTCCATAGGTCCAATGCTTCTGCCTCGCAGGCAACAGCTTTATCAAATAGGACCATGTCCCATCCCTCGCAGGGTTTGGTTGATCGTTTTTTACCCTCGCAGGGTAATTTAATGAGTGGATCTGGTTTTACACAACACCAACCACACTACAATTATGGACCCTCGCAGGGTGAACACATGCGTCCTCCGCAAGGACACACGGCCCCTCACAACAATCGTAGAGGGACAGCAAATTTTCGGGGCTCCTTTCGCTCCCGTGCGGGACGACAAAACAGATCTAATGATCGTTTCCGGTCAAATCGAAGGTTTGCGGCTCCAGCCCCAAACCCAAAGCCTGATATATCAAAGCAAAACAGAAAATTCTGACTCGAGGAAACAAGACACAGGTTTCAGGGCGGGGCAACTAACAAATTACATTGCTCAATGGGAGAAGCTGGGAGCTCCGAATTACATTCTTCAAATACTAAAAGGCTACCGCATCCCATTTTCTCAAAAACCGCCCCTCATGATACCAAATTTAGACAAAAGTGTCTTGAACATTATGCCTTCTGCAGCTATGACGCAAATAATAGGGAAGTTGATAAAAGAAGGAGTTTTGGAGGTGGTGAAACAGATAACGCCAAGTTTTCTGTCAACAATGTTCCTCGTACGGAAGGACGTCCATTCTTATCGGCCCATCTTCAACCTAAAAGCTCTAAACCGTTATGTAAAGACAGAGCGTTTCAAACTTATAAATGTGAGTCGCGTACCAGACTTCCTACAACCACAGGACTGGCTATGCAAGATCGATATTTCACAAGCCTACTTTCACATAGCAATAACAAAAGCACAAAGAATATACGAGCGAAATCTATTGGAAATAACATGCCTTCCATTCGGCCTGAGTTCGGCACCAAAAGTCTTTGCCTCGGTAACGAATTGGATTGCCCAAATTTTCAGAGAACAGGGAATACGCATAATAGTATTCAAAGACGATTTTTTACTGGCCCACCAAGATGCTGCCGTGCTAAAGTGTCATGTGAGCAAAGTCATAGAAACTCTGAAATACCTTGGGTGGCAAATAAATACCAAAAAGTGCCAGTTACGGCCCCAAAAAGAGATCATATATCTGGGTATTCATTGGGACCCGTGGCTAAACCACAAAAGTATCCCACGAGAGAAGCACCAAGGATGCGAGAACAAAATTGTTCAGATTCTCCAAAAAGGAACGGTTACCTTACAAGAGCTTCAGAGTCTAATAGGCCTGTTCAATTTTATGAGCTTTGTTGTCCCAAAGGGCAGGTTAAATTACCGTTATCTACTCGAGTTCTTAAACTCCATTCCCAAGACATCCATCAAAGAATAATATACCCTTCAAAAGGAATGCCTACAAAATCTAGAATGGTGGCTTCAGAACTACAAGGTGGCATCCCCAATTCACTTTCCAATACCGAGCCACTACCTGACAACAGACACATCAGACGTAGCTTGGGGTGCCAAACTGAACAATTGCCCTCTATCGGGAGTGTGGAACCACTTGGAGAAGGGCTTGCACAGCAATCAGAAAGAACTATTAGCAGTTCTAAAGGTCCTAGAAATGATCTGCCAATCGGTGGAAAGCTCCACAATATTACTCCAGTGCGACAACAAGACAACAGTCGCTTATCTTCGGAATCAGGGCGGCACCAAGTCACAGTTTTTAATGGACCTAACATACAAGGTATACGAGATTTTAGACCAGTATCAAATACATTTGATCCCCCATTACCTACCGGGAAGATTCAACGCCCACGCAGACTCTCTTTCCCGCCATCGGCAGACTGCAGAGTGGCATCTTCTACCTCACTGCACAGAAAAGATTTTCCGACGATTCGGCACCCCGGTGATCGACTTGTTTGCCTCAAGTACAGCATGTGTGGTTGCCAATTATGTATCGCTCGATCTGACAGACG
This sequence comes from Pyrausta aurata, assembly GCA_963584085.1. NCBI lineage: Eukaryota > Metazoa > Arthropoda > Insecta > Lepidoptera > Crambidae > Pyrausta > Pyrausta aurata. The sequence goes on from OY757254.1 coordinate 12,522,162, forward strand.
ACCAAGCGATGTTTCACGACGCTTTTTCACAGACATGGGAGTACCACTTAGCATGGGTCTTCCCCCCGCCATACCTCATACCACGAGTTCTCGCTCACTTGAATCAGGCGAAGGGATGTTACATTCTGGTTGTCCCGCGGTGGGAACGAGTATTCTGGCGGGCAGATCTCAAGCAGAGAGCGATTGCGCCTCCATTCACAATTCAGAATCTCAAGAACTGCCTGGTGGACACTGCAACCCAACTACCTCCCCCCAAAGTAGAGGAGATGACTCTGGAAGTCTGGAAATGTGGGGCTGGGGTAAGAACTTAACGGATTGGAAGCCGGAGCAGGTTGAGCTATTGAAGTCGGCTTGGCGTGCATCTACGCGTAGAACTTATAAAGCTCCCTGGCGTCGTTGGGTTGAATGGGCGAAATCCCATGGTGGTAACCCACGGGCCCCTGTTGCTTCAATGGTTGCGCGGTTTCTGGCTGATCTTTTCCTAGTTGAAAACTTATCCTATAATACGATATTATTACACAAATCTGTGATATCTACATTATGTGATGCCGAAGAATCTGGTAAAATAAGTAGTCACCCTTTAATTAAGCACTTACTAAAATCTATTGCTCTCAAACAACCGGTAACTAGAAAATCACATGTATGGAACATTGATGATCTAATATCATATTTATCAAAGAGTAAAATTGATTGTAATAACATCTTTCAAACTTCCAGACATACTGCTATGTTACTCTTACTTTGTTCGGGCAGAAGGATCCACGATTTAACTTTGTTAAATGTTGATCCAGACCATATGCTTCAATCAGATAAAAGTATTATTTTTTGGCCGTATTTCGGCTCCAAAACTGATACAGCTACTTATCAGCAGTCTGGCTGGAAGTTATTACGTAATTTTGCAAATAATAATTTAGATCCGATATTCTGGTTGATTCGTACAAAGGAATTATTAAATAATAGAAGAGCGGAAGCAAAATGTAACAATTTATTTATTAATTTAAAAGGTGCTCCTAAACCCGCTTCACGAGCGCTTATAGCAGGATGGGTAAAATCTCTTCTTGTAGAAGCTGGTATAATAGCCTCACCTGGAAGCTGTAGATCGGCTGTTGCGTCCAAAAGTTGGTCAGACAATTTACCAATTGATGACATTCTCGCAAAGGGCAATTGGAGATCAGAGAATACATTTAAAAGATTTTATAAAAAAGAAGTTAAGCCAGCTGCTTCAAGCAGTAGTGTTACGAATTTATTTGAACCTGTATAAAATTGTAATCGAAATCCTTGTATCGATTAGTGATATAAAAATAATGTTTATTTTATGAGTAGATTGAATAAACAAGAAGTTTTTTGTTTTTGTAATTTGTTAATTTTGTATTATATAATTATACATAATTGTAAATGTTTCTATTAATTGATTGGCATAAATAACCAGTTTTTGATACGTAAAATAAAATAGACACTTTTCACACAACCATTACTTTGTTTATTTTTCATGAGCCATATAATTAGGCATCCTAGCTATCCTATAAATGTTTAATAAATAGATATTTCTTTCAAAGCTAGTCGTTTATTAGGCTGTACTTATCAAGTTATACATCCTTATTCACATATTCATCACATTGGCGTTTCTTCTACCACCAGGCGATAACAGACACGTCTCATTATTATTAAGCTTTGAATAAGGTCAAGCTATTTAATAGAAGCGTTTTACCTTACAATAAAACGCATATTAAATACTTACCTTATTCAAAGCTTAAAATTTTAAATCCTGCCTGCTGGTTTAAAATGACGCAATGATACAAGAAGTTCGCTTCAAAATTCAAAACGCGAACACTGCCTGGTGACGCCGCCAGAGGGCGCTACGAAAAGGCGCGGGTTGTGTGAAAGGGACGGAGCTATAGAGTAAACAAGGTAGGATATAGCGAAAAAACAGGAAGCCTGTCTCATTATTATTAAGCTTTGAATAAGGTAAGTATTTAATATGCGTTTTATTGTAAGGTAAAACGCTTCTATTATCAGCAGGGGTACTACAAGCGTTGGCATCAGACATGTTAAATTTATTTATAATGTAATCAATATATTGTTTTTGACTGACAGTTATTGAATTATTATTTCTTGTGATTTCCATACCTACAAAAACATTTGCAGTTAAAACTTTTATTTTAAAAGTTTTCTTAAGATCATTTAATATATGAATTAAAGTATCTTTACTTTAGATAATAACAAAGCATCATCAACATACAATATTAAAATTACTTTGTAGTTATCAAAATGACCAACAAAAATACAATTGTCTGAAGGACACACCTTAAAACCATATGTAGTTAAGAAAGAAGAAAACTTTTTGTTCCAACAACGAGAAGACTGCTTTAAACCATATAATGATTTTTATAACTTACATACTTGTCCTGGTTTGGCCTGCACTCCCTCAGGCACCTCCATATAGACATCTTCTAGTAACTCACCATAAAGGAAGGCTGTTTGCACATCAAACTGCTGGAACTCATACTGTTCCCTAGCTGCAAGAGATAATATGACTCTGATGGAGTCATATCTGGTTGTTGGTGAAAAAGTTTCCTTATAATCAACATCTTTTACTTGTGTGAATCCACGAGCACAAAGACGAGCTTTGTATCTGCTTATCTCACCCTTGGGATTTCTTTTTAAACAAAACACCCATTTAGAAGTCACAGTTTTTTCATTATTGTTTCCATCTATCAGTTTCCAGGTGTTGTTTTCCTCAAGTGACTGCAATTCTTCTCTAATAGCCTTCTTCCAATGTTGAGATTTAATGGCTTCTTCATATGAAGTGGGTAGTTCAAATTCTGTAAAGTTGGCTTCCACATGTCTGGCTCGTCTTGGTCGAAGTGTTATGTTTCTTTCTTCATCGCTTGAAATGATTTGCGATGGTTGATATGTCGGATCATCATCCCTGTTAGTGCTTTCAAGACTGGAATCCGTACCACTTTGCTCATTTGTAGATGTACCTGGCAGGTCATCATCATGAATTTCATCAGAAAATGTTTGTTCTAAAGTAGTTAAATCTTCCCTTTCATTTTGATATTCATCAGTTAGGGAGATTGAAGTATCATTCTTTCTCAGAACAGGTACATTGTTTTCATTGAATCGCACATTTCTGCTTATTGTGATTTTCTCATTTTCAACATTAAACATTCTATAGTTCTCATTTTCATATCCCACTAAAATCATTTTCACACTCTTTTTATCTAGTTTCTTTCTCTTTTCATCTGGTATATGGACATAACCTTCTGAACCAAAAACTCTTATGTGCCCAAGGGCAGGCCTGCTGCCATTCCATAGTTCATAAGGGGATATATTTTTAGTTTGACTGGATGAGCTTCGATTTAATAAATAAACTGCACAATTCACGGCTTCAGCCCATAACTTGAGTGGTATATCGCGGGAATATAACATAGATCTTGCACTTTCCATGATTGTACGCATCTCTCTTTCAGCTCTTCCATTTTGTTCAGGTGTATATGGTGCGGTACGCTCATGAACAATACCTTCACTTTCCAAATAAGCTTTAAAGTCATTGTTTATGTACTCACGGCCATTGTCTGTGTGCAAAACTCTAACACCATGTTCAAATTTATTCTTAACTATTGCATTGTACCTTTTAAAACAATCCATAACATCACTTTTGTGCTTTATTACATATAAATGTCTATAACTTGTAGCACCATCCTTGAACAAAACAAAATATCTAGCTCCAGACACAGATTCATGTTCCAAAGGTCCACATACATCACAATAGGTCAGTTCTCCAGGTACTGTTTGTCCTCTGTGGGATTTGTGGAAAAGTAAGCGGCTCTGTTTGCCATACTGGCATGCTTCACAAATAAAATCAATGTTCTCTGGAAATGTTGCCGGAATTGCTCCATTTTTGCTCATATTTTGAATTTCTTTGACATTCAGATGTCCCAAACGTTCATGCCAAATTTTCAAACTTGATTCTGTTAGATTACAGTTTGTTTGCACTACAGTTTTAATATTTACTTCATATAGGTTATTTTCTTTCAATGTAGCACTCATGACAATAGTATTATTTTTCATTATTATGGCTTCATTATTTTGCTTGACAATCACATAACCTTTTCTTGTAGCCATGCCTTCTGAAAATAGATTTCTTCGTAAGTCTGGCACATACAGTACATTTTCTAAAATGCTTTGCTCCCACTGGCTGTTTACATACCTTTTAATCAGAATATTTCCATGTCCATGTACATTAAGTTCCTTTTTATTTCCCAATCTTACAATTCTATCACTGTTATTCTGGTTATATTCTTGTAGTTCATTAAAGTATTCACGCCTATATGACATGTGGACGGATGCACCACTGTCAAGAATCCAACTATCAGTATCAACTTCTGTTTGCAAACATTGTTCCACGCTAAAAGCCAGCATCTTTTGCTCTTGGGGTTTGTTCCCAGATTTCTTTGGGGCTCGACATTCTCTTGCAAAATGTCCTCTCTTGTTGCAATTGTAGCATACAAATCGATGTTGACTTTGTTGGTTTGATCGGGATCCTTTTTTCTCAGTCATATTTTGAGGCTTACGAGTATTTCGTGTTGAAGTCTGTTCCGAAGCTACTAAAGCATTCTCAGCTTCTTCTTCATTTGTTAAGCTAGCTTCTTCATCTAGTAATCTTGCAGTTAGGTTATGAATAGTCTGTGATTTTGGGTCTAAGGACAACCACGCTTGACGCAGCGATCTATATTTACCTGGTAAAGTACTTAATATTTTGGTCATTATAGCCGTGTTACTTATCTCTTCGCCACTTTCTTTTAATTGTTTGGCCAAATTCTCGACTTTAGCGATGTGTTGAGCTATACTATCAGCAGGTGACATTTTGTATTGGTAGAATTTTTCATGTACCATCATTTTATTCAATTCAGATTTAGCCTCATAGATGCTTTCTAATTTAATCATGACTTCCTTGGCCGTTTCGCAGTTTTCTATTAATGAAATTTGACCCAAATCCATCGAAGATGTAATTATGAACATAGCCATGCCGTCGTTCCTTTCCCATTGTGGTAGTGATGCATCACCCGCTGCTGGTTTTACAGTGTCTATTTTCAAACCTTTCGCTTTCAGGGCACAATTAACTTGGAACTTCCACTGTTTGAAGTCTTTGCCGCTGAATTTATCAATCCTCATTGAATTCGAAACTTCCATGATGACGTTTTTGTGAGGTTATGAACACGTTTAGCGGTTTTGATTTTACTACGAAATACTGCTCTTTACTCAGTTTGCGCGAATGAAGGTGCCTGGGCCCATAACCTATTGGGCTCCAGGGATCAAAATAACTAACACTGAGTAAGATTTCTACAAAAAGGTTTATTCGAGTTATAAAACGCGGCGCGTTACACAAGATGAAGAGTAAGTGACATACCAGTATCCCTCTAGCGGCAAAAGCAGACAAGTTTTTTTTTTAAATTACTAATCCATGCAAAGGACATTGGTATTATAAAATTTACTACTTTAACATAGTTCTTAAGTATTTTTATACATTTAGCACTATTTTCTAAATTACTTATTCGTTCAATAATATTGCTAGGATATTCATAGATAGATGACGGGGTGCGTTCCACTTGCCGTCCGCAATGATCGCCACGCGTACGACGACCTACTTTTGCGTTCATAATACGGGTGGTCGTCGCAAACAGCGAGTGAAACGCACAGTAAAGGCATAGTAAATATTTCAAGCTCAGTGCTACTAGTCGCTAGTCAAACATCGTAAGCAGTTACCGTATTTTGTGCTGATATGTATAGCTAATTCGGTCCAGGAGATTTTGAGCCTATAACAAGCTGCTGATTAATTTGATGGATGGCGAAGAGGCATCACATAAAAAAACATAAAACACATAAAAGTCTAGCTAAAAGGATGAACTAAGCAACCACTGCAAAAGTTAATAAAACAAGAAGAATATAGTCGTCTTATAGTCGTAGAATATAGTCAGGCTTATGTATGTCGCAGCAGATGGCTGCTACATATCCAACGTTTGTGGATGGTTATCGAATAAATTTTACTCTATAACAACATAGGAAAATCTTCATCGATAGTTTCAAAGCAAAAATTTATTTATTCACATGCCTACGAATCGCCTACTAATCTTTATTTTTGTTGACAGGCTTGGCTTGACACCCTGTATAGAACGAATGCTGAGCTTCACCGACCACCTGAGAAGGCTACGAGTGGACCGATACGAATATGTTGCGCTCAAGGTCATCGTACTTTTGACATCAGGTAAATAAAAGTTATGAGAAATGTGTGAAAGAGATAATGCTCTACAAAATAATGTCGTTCGATTTTGTAGAGTTATTAAATTTTCTGTATTTTATTTTGATATTATAGTAGTATTATACACTCGCTTTCTCTGCGACCATAAATAATTCACGCGGTAGAGAGTTAACCGTGCGCGCACGCGCTTATCGATAACTTTGGAGTGCACAGTGCGACACTACGCCTCCCCATAAGGCCTGTGAGTGTGAAAGAGAGATAAGTATGCGCTGTCGCAGTCCTATGTTTTCAGAGGAAGCGAGTGTTTAATATTACTATAGGTACTTATTTGTAACGTGTCTGGGTAAACGGCATGAACACACGAATAGTTTAAAGTAAATATGAAAAATAATCACATACATATTTAATAATTTATGCCTTCATTCAACTATGTTTTTTTTCATTAATTATTTCCATAGATACGCCTGAACTCCGAGAATCTGAAAAAGTACGGGCGTCTCAAGAGAAAGCGCTTGCAGCTCTTCAAGCCTACACGGCGACGCACTCGCCCGACACGCCGGCGAAGTTCGGCGAGCTGCTCCTGCGCATACCGGAGCTGCAGCGGACTTGCCAAGTAAGAATCGACTTTATTTTATTTTCTTATTCTTTACAAGGTTACGATGGACACGGTGATGTTTATGGAGCTGCTTTCGCGAATACACACACACACACACACACACACGCACGCACGCACGCACGCACGCACGCACGCACGCACGCACGCACACAAACACACACACACACACACAGTGTAACTGTTTTTCGTACTAATATTATTCAGCTAGCAACTTAATTTAGAAATTGGTTTTGTTGTTCCGAATTATTATTGTTTAAAAATAGCGCGAACTCCTGCCACAAGTATTGCTCTTTATTTACTAGGCCAGCCTCAGGTTGTGTTTTTAGGAAAAAACTTGTTGATGAATTAAAAACTTTTTGATTCATCTACATTATCTACTAAAACTCACAACCTACACAGGTAATTTATCGTAAAACGCTGAGGTCTCTATAATTTTATACACTGATTTATTTGCAAATATGTTTAAAGTTATGAAAGATTTGATTTAGTGACATTTTGCTCTGCCTGCGAACGAAAAAATGACCAATTATGCGTAAGTAGGTTGCCGACAACTAGATCAGTTAAAACAATTAATTTATGTTTTTTTTTACAGTTTTTCATGCAAGTCGGCAAAGAAATGCTCAATCCGGCGAACAAGGGTAAAGACGGAGAGGGTCCCAGCTTCAACCTCCTCATGGAACTACTGAGGGGCGACCATTGACACTAGACCCTGCCTTTGAGGTCAAGTTAAACCTTGAACTCACTTTCAAGGTCAAAATATACCTTAAACTCTCTTTCAAGGTAATCGGCCTGCACGAAACATATTGCTCAAAATAAAAATAAAAAATCTAGTTTTCTACGACGATTAATTTTTAAGACGTCACCGTATAAGAATAGACAATTTTTATAACCTCACTTAAATCCATTAACACCGTCACCGCTTCTTTTGTGAATTGTCTATGACTTGTTTTAGACCGATTCTTGTAGATCTATGTAACAATTAATACTCAGACTTGCATTAAAACTGGAAAAACGACTCGTACATAAATCTTGGTAAAAGATCATTTAAAATAATTAAAAAATCATTACTTGTTTCGGCCTTTACAAAAGACTGTTCGATATATCTACCTACAATCGCTTTATATACTAAGTACTGTGCCAATGTAGTATATGTAATACAATCTAAATGCATTTATTTTCCGATCCATTTTACAGTTTGCTCTCCAGCAGTTAATAATATTTTTGACTCTTTACTCTATACAGTATCTCTATTTTTATGTATTTTTTATATCTCTTGTACATAATTAAAGTTAATACTCCCGTACTAATAAAACTGTACATTATTAATTTTGGTAAAAACATAAACTCAAATGTAGTACAATTTATTTTTCTTTACGTTAAAAAGTTTATTTTGTAAATAAGTACTTATGAATTTCCAAGATTTTATTTATTTTAAACTAGATATAACTATTTTCGCAAGAACATAGTATTTTTTGCAATCTTAGTGAGGAGTAAGTGGTTAAAAAAAATATGGGGTGCCCTCTGATAAGCTTTTTACAAACCGTAAAAATCGCGTAGGTATATTTTTATTAGTGACGGGGCCTTCTCAGTGATATACATGTATTGTTGCACTGCCATTATGCTTTTATATACTGTATTATATAATTTAAGATAAGGCCAAGGGAACAATTAATGATTAGAATGTTGCCTAAACACAAAACGTTGTATATGTGTAGATAGAACTGAATAATATACAATCCTACAACTATAACGTTGGTAGAGACGAATTTTCACGTCTTGACATGACATAAAAATGCCCCAATTGTACATGTACATATTGCTGACTTCATAAAGTTTTACAAACCGAAAAATGTAACTAAGTTGATAATTATTAATGAATAAAATTAATCTGGCGCGGGTCAGTTATTTTATATTAGAGTAGTGGGAATTTTCATTTAAATGCATGTACATACTTATGTTCAATCTTTGCTCCAACAAGAAAGACGTTGATATTTTCATTTTATTTATTGTAATTAGTAATTACGTGTACATTTTTATAAAGCTCACGCTAGTGAGGGCTGTATTGTAATCATTGCCATTTCGTTAAGTGACTTAAATAGGTAATTAAATTTAGGTTTTTGCAGCTTAGATATGATAAGATATAATTTTGCCGAGGGTGAAACTTTCGTGCAATAATAGGTTCAACTTTTTTCTTTCTTCAATATTTTCAACTTTTCTAAAATAATATTTTTTTTAAATACAATTAACGGTTTTTGAACGTAAAAAAGCTTTTTTTTGTTTATTTATATAATTTTTGTGCAATACGTAGCATAAAGTATATTTATCCTATAGGTTTTTACTCTTCGGTTATATTTTTTCGTTTCTTTATGCTATGCTTGCACATATACCTTTTTAATGCTGTCGGTTGACAGTCAAAACCAGTCGTACACTGCCGTTGTATAAAATAAGTCTTTGCTATAAGCATATCTATTTACTATGTTGCAATACTTATTTGTTTTATAAAAAAAATATTCTCATTTATTCATAGTTAATCTTAGTTTTTTAGTTAGAAGTAGTTAAATATTTTAGGGCTAAATAAATATTTCTGGAGTTGCCTTAACGTAGAACGTTTAAACGAAATGTCAACATTAGCATTGCTTTTTTTTTTAAAAAACTAGTTTAGTGTGAATTTGTAAACGATACAAAATTGTGCCAATATTATGTTATTACTAATGATTATTTCATTGTTATCACAACGAAGACAAAAAGCTAATTTCCGCATAAATCGTGCTAAATTAATCCCCAGATGTTCCGGAAAAATTCTGTCTTAAATACATAAGGTACTATGTGCCAAACATGAACAAAACTTGTTTGTTTAAAATGAGTTATTAACTTAGTTTTCAAAAGTTCAATTTTGTAATAAAAGGGTTGATAAATTTATCAAGAATATAGAAAAGTATATTTTTTTTACTAATTTTAAATGCAAACATGTAAAACTGATAAATAGTTAGCTCCTTGATATAACTACAGGTCGTTTCTAATAACTAAGGTGTGTCTTTTACGGAACAGTAGGAACAACTGGGTTTTATAAAAAAATGACTGCCTAGCCTCAGATAGAAATTCAAATACAGTGTAAATAATATCTGGAATATCTTTAATGTACCAATCTTTTGCAATAATATTTCTAAACAATAACGAATTGAAGTAGTGTTATGAGAATAATTCAAGCAATTATGTATGTAAATTTGTAGAGTAAATTTTACCAATGGCAATGTAATATTTCTATTGTAAATTATTTTTTTGTTTTGTTCTCAGAAGACTTGATATTAACTGTCCTTACTAGAAAGAAAAGTAAATAATATTACGAAAGGGCACAAGTACTTGATTTCTAGTTATAATTTAAGACATAAGTTTAAGGTGTAATATAGTGAAAATGTTTTTGAAACAAAGTGCCACACACGAATTATATCAACTTCCTTTTAACGCTTAGTACATTTAACTGTTCAGTACCATTTTTTACCTGAATGTTTTTTTTAAATGCAGATGTAGCAACCATTTATGCATATTATTTTTATTAGTATAAATTCATAGTAATAAAAATAATATGCATAAACTTACTCTATAATAGCCATATTTTTTTATATTATCTTATTCAGTTTTTTCTCTATACGAAACCAGGCAAGTGCTGAAGTGCTGATATGAAGTAAAAAAGTTGATTTAACTCTCAGTTGAGATTTTAATGTGATTGTACTTTCCAATTTGCAAGTTTTTGCCAATAGGTAGTTATGTATGGCATCTATAGCTGTAAACTCTTTACAGAACTGATTATTTAAGATGCTAGCTGTAAGATATTTTTGTATTCAGTAAAGCTGTATGTTTGGCGACATAGGAACGTCTGTAAGAGTCCGAATAATTTTTATATTAAAAATTAAAAGGAGCGTAAGAATGGTATCACGTCCAATAATTTGTAATTTGTACTTTTTGTTATAATCTATGATAAGTATTATAGTGATTTAATATTCTTTTATTTTGTAGAGTTATGAAAATATTTTTTTTCTATATATAAAGCAAAAAATAAATACAACTTTGATTTAACTTTTTGTTTTCCTTCTCAAACCTAAACTTACTTCGTACATTTTTGACAAAGTTTTTCCACGTCAAAGTAACTGATTAGGTAATATAAATATTAAAGTTATTTGCAAATTAACAAACAATCAGTGAAACAAAAGCTAAACACCCTTAATAAACTTGATGTTAAACCGTACCTAAATACCCATCTTATTTGCCTAACTGATACCTGTTTTGAATGCGTATGCTGATTGATTACCTACGAAGATAATCTTGGTTTTCTCATACATGCTAAATTCAATTCCTACGAAATTAATACATAACAGCGCATACAGATATCCACATATGACGGGTGGTTTAGTATGACTTGTCTGTCACCCTTGTTTACGATTGGCCGACGGCAACGGATTAAATTATTATTAATATTATCGGGTTGAAAATTTGGAGTTGAGTGTTACTTGAGCATGCATGCATGCATACTTATCATCATATATTTTTTTCGTTCAAATATTTTTCAGAATTAGATGTTATATAACAAAGGCGTAACCTGTGAAACGACTATTTCCATGTCTTTCAATTACCTTAAAAAACCGGCCAAGTGCGAGTTGGACTCGCGCACTGAGGGTTCCGTGCCAACTTTAACTGAATTAGGGATTCTTACTTTCACCCAGCCAAAAACATAACCCCCCCTTAAATTTTATTATTTTTTATTTTTTCTGATGATGAGAATCGTAAAGCGGTTAACAAGATACATCTACCTACAAAGTTTCAACTGTGTAATGCTAATAGTTTTAGAATAAAGTGTCTGTGACATACGGACGGACAGACATACAGACTTAACGAAACTATAAGGGTTCCATTTTTTTCCATTCGGCTACGGAACCCTAAAAACAAGCGCAATTTTTTTTAAAACGTGTTTAAATATTCTTGCTATGATAAATACCAAAAACACAAGTTTTTTAAATATGTTTATCATGTATTCTAGACTCTACTCGTAACCACTGTCTTAAATTTGGCTCGTACTTTTTTACACCCTGTTTGCTCAGTCTCAAAATGGATTTCAAATCATACCTTTATAAGAATGAAATGTTGTCAATTGTCGTAGTTGCAAAATTGAGAGGAAATACCGTTTAATGAAAAGATACTATGAATTAGCGCCTCATCAAATCGATCTAGAGATATAAAACTTGTTTTTTAGGGTTCCGTAGCCGAATGGCAAAACCGGAACCCTTATAGTTTCGTCAAGTCTGTCTGTCTGTCTGTCTGTCTGTCTGTCCGTCCGTATGTCACAGCCACTTTATTCTGAAACTGTTAGCATCACACAGCTGAAACTTTGTAGAAAGGTGTATCTTATCTACCGCTTTCCGATCAAGATGCAAAAAATTAAAAAAATATATATTTAAGGGGGGGCTCCCATACATGAAACTAAAACCTAAAAATTTTTTTTACTCTAAACCAATCTATGGATAGGTCTTTTAAATGATGTTGAGGTTTTTAAAACCATTTTTTCTAAAAGTCTAAGGTTTGAGATATAGACGCTTCCAAAGTGGTAAAATTGGCGTCCCCCCCCCATCTAACTTTTGAACTAAGAAAGTGAAAATTTTGAAAAAAATATATAATGTAGATCTTAACAAAAACTTGCAACAAAAATTTAAAAAAAAAATGGTTTGAACGAGATCGAACAAGTAGTTTTTGAGATATAGTACATTTTTATCAACCGCAAATATAACTTTGTCTTTCATACAAACACTATGAAAAACAAAGTTATTGTTGCGGTCAAAAAATATTGTGATATTTTCGCTAGGTGGAAGTAAGTGGACCCCGAATTCAGTTTAAGGGTGGTACGGAACCCTCAGTGCGTGGGTCCGACTCGCGCTTAGCCGGTGTTTTGTTAATACATAACTTCCGAATGATCCCAAAAATAAATGACATAACAATAACTCAAAAACCCCTGTCCTTAGTTAGGTACCAAGTAATACCAACACAAGTTTTAATACGTATTATAATTGATTTACAATGATAATAGTGTGGAAATACCGTTAATTGAAATGATATATGAATTAACACGTAATTAATACGTCGATGTAGAGATCAAACTTGTTGATAATGATAAGTGACACAGCTTTTGTTTATCAATTGCTTGATAAAAATAACAATAAAAGATTTCCGCGACTTCGTTTGTTGGAATGTCTGATGAATTAAAAAAAAAACTTTTTTGAACCTCCGACTAAAAAAAGTTCTAAACATTTTTCATGTAATTTCTCCATTATAAAATTCCTCCATATGGGTTTCCATCGACACGCTAAGAAGAAGAAGAACATTTTTATTCCATGAGTGCATTTGCTGTAAGCAAATTTTCAGGTCACACTCAATAATACTCATGCGAGAAGTCAATGTTAACTGATCTAGTTAGTTATTTACAAATAAGCACAGTGATTTTAACCTGTTATTAAGGTCCTGTCCCACTAAAATGTACTAAATGGTTAGATTTATCTAAATCTAACGGATCACCCAATACTCTAATATTCCGCATGAGTATAGCTGCTTACGATTACGAAGTTGGCCTATTTCTTTTTCCTCCAGCGGCTTCTGTTGTATGTCCTCAAAGGAACAGCAACGGTATTTTATATGTATGGTATAAATAGATAACGGCGTCCCTATTTAAGGGCAGAGATCCAAAACACTTGGCTCCGTTTCTCAGGGACGGTCGGGCAATATGTTTCGTCTGGTATTGGTAGCGTGTCTGGTAGCGTTGGCTTCGGCCACCCCGGCTATTGTCCGGTCTAAGGAGGAGATAGAAGCCTTTAGGCACTTCCTGGAGAGCACCCAGACCGGTAAGTACCTACCACCTACCCTACCTAATCTAAGGCAAGATACATAACTAAGTTTGACAGACAGTTGTGTGACGACACGTTTGGTGTAGTGGTTAGCGCTCCTGACTACTATGCCCAGCGGGTGCGGGTTCGAATCCCGCAAGGGGAATAGTTTATGTGATGAATAGTACGAACATTTGTAATTAATTCATGGATGTGTATACGTATTTAAGTTTTAATGGGAGACGCCCCCGTAATCGTTGTCTGTAGGCATTCGTAGCACAAGTAAGTTCGAAACCAAGACAATCGGTGTGCTGTCTGACGCATTTTTTTTTTGTAATACCTAAAAAAGGTTTGACATTGCAATTAAGTACCAATGCAAGACTAGATTCAATGACGTGCTGTAAACTTCAAATGTGAAAATATTCCGACTTTTCGAGATTTCCAAACACATTAAGTAAAGTCGGTATCTGTTGTTGTGTCACTAATGTCCCATCAATCGCCGTTTGTTTATACTTAGGTTTTGTGAGTAAATTAGGCCTCATAAATAAGGCCAGGCTTAAATGAGAAAGAAATTACTCACCATTGAATAAGTTAGACTTCATCAGCATTTTAGAAAATGAATTGTGGAAGCCTGAATTCAGCAGTCGGTATTATTTTGATTATGATAATGATGAACCGCATTTCCAAGTCCACACTTTCTACTCAGGGGCTCTCTTCAAATAGTCCTGCAACAAAATAAAACTTCATTAGACACTTAAATCCTTTTAAGAGTAGAGCACGGTAAAAATTCGAGTTTAAAAAAAAATGAGTTTGGGGTGGTCAAGCTTTATTAATGTATTCGACCTCGCAGACGAGTCAGTTGACGGCTAACCTCGTTTGGGAGTTGCAGAAAGCGCTTGACAGCTACCGTTAACTCGCCTGCTACTTAACCGAGGCCTTAATATTCGTTTTTTTTTTAAGAAAATGGCCAGCGCCTCCTTCCAAGGGCGCCTAAGGCGAACGCTGAAGAGAACAGCGGCAAGTACCAAGGAGACCTCCTGCTTGACGACTGGATGATTCAAGATATGCTGATGGAGTTCGCTGCCGGCAGGAATGCGTACACCTTCCCTAACACCAAGTGGCCTAATGACGAGGTCGTCTGGGAGTTCGGAGAGGGAGAGTTCGGTGAGTAGATTTAAATTAGTCTCTTATTATATATTTTAGAATTGTTTTGTTAGTGCGTGCAGTTACTTTTTGCGGAAATCGCTTTGCGTCTAACGTGCACGCACGTTTGACGCAATCGAAATGCGTTGCCCCGCAAATTGGTAATGATCCTGGCGGCCCTTTTTTGACGCATTATTTCTTTTAATATCTTGATGTATGTTACTTGTTTTAGATTACCGGGATGTTTCTTTTAATTTGATAAAGTGATATCGAGGATATTTTTGACAAGGTACCCCCAGCACATTATAGCAACTTGCGGTGAAATTTAATTCGCTTGCGAAACGCAATGCGTTTTGATAGTGCGTTCATTCTGATATTTTTTCTAACGAAACGACACCTGTGAGTCAAAAGAGTTTATGATAAAAAGGAGGCATAGCTGTTTTTGTTAAAATCGTATGGGTAGTTTTAATATAAAAAGACACGCTAATCGAATTAATTAATGACTTTCCTTGTTAGGGTTTCGCAATCGATGAGACTGGAAAATAAATACTTATCAGCTTTTTGACGTAATTTCAGTCACAAAGCAATGAAAATAATTATTAATTAACTAGTTTGTTATCGCTGATTTATTGAAAATGTTATCAGCTTATAATTATTAAATTAAATTAATCATACAGATTTCAAATTTAGGTAGACGTACTTGTTAATACTATTTAGGTAATTGAATCTTATCAGTGGATTTTGTTTGATGGCACGCGTATACCTAAAGAGACCTAAAGATTAGTAGATATTATCAAGAACAAAAAAAACGAAATTTAATTATGACAAAAAACACTAAAGTGGGTAACGATTTCAACCAGGACTTTGAACTCGTTATAAAGTTTTTTTAAGAAAATTTGTAAGTTTAAATTATTAAACATTCAGTGTCTTATTATAAAACACCCACTCACTAGATATGCATCTAAAGTAAGTCCGTTTTGCTTATAGTCGAATATTGTAAACAATCTTGACATTCCTTTTTAGCGAAAATATTCCTTTTAAAACAAGATAAACACAAAACTTACAACATACATAGAATTCATCGTTCAACACTGAGATCTATTTAAATTAAGTATTTAATTAATTTAATTTGCTGTTATTAAGTTACAAAAATATTGTTTTCAATGTTGGACTAGCAAAGATGAATGGAGTTTTTAATACATAATATAATCTCACTAGACACTTTGAAATTAAGTAAGCACAACTTATAATGGCAACATTTTAACAGTGCAATCTCATGTAAAGTATATCGCTTCGATTTTTGTATTTAGTTGATATTTGTAAGTTAAGCTAACAAGTAGAACTAAATATTTTTCAGAGGAAAAAAATAAGAAGGAGGTCCCCGGCCTATGTTTAGCATTGGACGTCCCTTGGCTGATAATGATGATGATGGAAAAAATAGGGAGTCCCTTACAACTGTTTTAGTATAAATTTTCCTCGACTTATTTATTTGACCTACGTGGACAGAAGACGTTGAATTTGCCCATGATGGATCAAAGTGAACTTTAAAAATAAAATTTTCAGGCCCCCTTCAGCAGGAAGCCATCTTAAAAGGCATCAAGGCCATCGAAAAGTACACTTGCATCAAGTTCCGATACCGTGAGCCTGAAGACACTGTCTTCGTTAGACTGACAGTAAGTACGGATACTACCTACATACATCAAACATAAATTGATTAAATTTTCTGCATTCCCAAGCGGTTGACTGGTAGAGAATGCCCTAAGGCATTAAGTCCGCCAATTGTACAATTTACAGTGCAATAAAGTTTAAATAAATAAATAAATTATAATAAAACTATAGTGTCAGTAAATATTATAATTTAAACTTAATTTCTTTCTTTCCTATTCTGATAATTGATGAGATTATTATTAGTTACGTAAATACACATGTGATCGAAACCACTGACTTATGGAAAAATTTAAGAACAAAACTGTGCTTCCTGCCTTTTTACTGTTTTACTAAATTCACAACACGTATCGTACTCAATGAATATATAAATAAGTGAAGAACTGATGGCCGTTGGGACATAAAAAAGTTCTAGATTGGACACCCTTACCAAAGGCGCAGCAGCATAGGACATCCACCTACAAGATGGTGTTTCAAAGATCGCAAGATCACACTCAAGATCCCTATTTGGGTGTTATTTAGAGGAATATGCCTCATGAGGGACAACAGTTCAATTGCAGTTCTACAAATAGAACCATATTGGGTGCCCCTGCCAATAAAGGGTAATCTAGGATTAAAGGTTAGGTTTGTTGGCAGTGTTAAACAAAGGTTAATAACAATATTCTTCTATAGGGAGGACCAGGCGGTTGCTTCGCCCACGTCGGCTACTGGCAATCCCGAGGGGTGCACACCCTCAACCTGGCGCGCAACACGCCTGGAGAGGGCTGCTTCCGCCACGCCACCATCGTGCACGAGTGGATGCACATCCTCGGATTCCTGCACATGCAGTCTACTTACAACAGGGACGACTACGTCAAGATCGTTGAGGAGAATCTCTTGCCTGGTAAGATTTGAAATTTCAGTAAAGAGCTGCATCAATTTGAGATTGGTTGGATTGGTCCAGGAGATGAAGTTTCCTCTTTATTTTGCGCGTTTATTAATAGTTTTAGCGTTTAGCGCAAAACGAGCTTAACGAGTTATTAACCGTATAAATTTCACTTGTACGAAGCAACTGTGTCAGTTAAGGGATTCTTCAAGGATTCAAGGATTCCTTGTGAGTGCAATTTATATTATTCCGTAAATATAGTGACGAGACACTATAAAACAAAAAATATATATTAACCGTTTGTAGTAGATGGTTTATTAAAAAGATAATGGAAATGATATAATCTTTGGTATAATAAGTACTTAGGTGGTTGGTTACATAAAAGTAAAAAAGTTATAGTTGTGTGACTTTCCCTAACATTGTCGGTCGGTCAATAAAACTGAGTTGATGGCACTCGGTCATCATCTCTTGGTATGCCTGAAAGACTTACCTTACCTACTATCAGTGAAAGTGATACCTATTTTTATAAGGAGGAACGCGCTGACTCTTACGTTAACAATGTAGAGAGGCGTCTTACTTTCTAACCTTACCTTTTCCCAGGAACCGAGCACAACTTCAACATCTACACCTCCGAACTGGTGGACAATCTGGGCGTTGAATACGACTACGTTAGCTGCCTGCACTACGGACCTTTCGCTTTCAGCAACAACGGAGAGAAGACCATCGTTGCTCTACAGGTCAGTTGCTGTAACAAACACAGTCATCATCTTAAAATCACCATTAAAAACAAACGAAATCGTTACGCACCTGAAAGTTATTTGGGTCTTATAAAATCCAAAAAGTTTTTTACCACTGTCTTGCTTCTTTAGTCGCGCTAGACTAACTGCAGAAGTTTAAACCAAGGCCAAGATTTTTATATCAATTGAACTCAATTGCGGGTTTAACTCTTTTACCTTAAATATCAAATAAAATATTCACACGTAAAAAACTACCGCATGAAAGAAATCGAAATGCCTAGAAACCTTGACCCTCATAATAAATAAATAAACGATTTTTGAGAGGATCGTGTGCAGGTGTAACGCAGCGCGAGTTTTCATACATTTCGAACGCCAACAGTCGAAATATGCTTGCGCGCGAACCCGTTTTCCTACCCTAAAACCTATATGGAATGTGACAAATTTGTTCCAATTCGTTTTCATACATCCTGAACTATATCGATTTTAAAAATGGACGAAATTCCGAAGAGTTTTTTTTTAGTCAAAAAAGTGAATGATTGGGTTCATTTTCTGAAACATACAATATTAAAAAAAAAACGTACGAGCATAGTTTTTCAAAATATCTACATTATATACATGTAAAAAAAAATGACTAAATCGGGCAACGTTTAAGGGGTGGAAAACGTTTGTATATAGAAGCTTGCGCGCACACGATCCTCTTAATTCGTAAAAGAAAAATTGATGAACTTTTTTCGAATGCGAACTGCACGAGAATTGTCACCCAGAAGTAATAAGCAACAGTAAATGAATATGACCTAAGGTTTTTCTACACACGTGTCTGGCTACCTATCAAAAAGTCCTCGTATGATTTCAGGAGCACGAAGGCGAGATGGGCCAGCGCGACTACATCACCGACAAGGACTGGCTGCGCATCAACAGGCACTATGAGTGCCCCGGCGCATGGGCCGACGACAAGAAGCACTGATAGACTGAGGGCGAATAAAGAATATAGTTTTGTTATACACCTTGTTTTATTCTAAGTACTGGCGGTTTTTTGCGATTTCTTGCGTGCAAACTCCAGCCATCGCCTTTTCACCCCCATGAGATTAGGATAAATTCTTACATTCTATTCTTCTAGCCGTAAAACCTTTGATAGATTTGATGGCCTACTGTAGTAGATTTGATTTTCAGAAAAAAAAACATCCAATTATTCCAATAAGGATCCAATTGATAACCAATTGCATCGAATCGAATCTTGGTGCCTAACTAATAAGTATTGGAGAAAATATTTTCTCCTGAATCCTGAAACGTAACTACTTAAGTATTTTTTTTATTTAAACCCCTCGTCAGTTAATAAGTATCATTAGCAAAAACACGTGCTCTTTCTCAGTATATTTAGTAAATGATAAGACCACTTTTTCCTACACCCGCCACGCACAAAATTGGCATCAAAAAACCTAACTACCGTGCCAGCGCCGGCTCCGTTCAAAAGGGCGCAAATAAGATATTATTTACAAAACATACAATCTTCGTTTTTTTTAATCGCTCCCCAAGGACTGCGACCTTCTTGTCTACCACGTGACAGCGCCCGCGCATCGCTTTGATGTGCGCTACGAACGCGGCCGTAAATATTGTCAGGACAAATTTCAACTCTTTGAAATTGCTGGGCGCATCACCGATGACTTGATCAGATTTATTGCAGTTAAAGTGAAGATCAGCCAGGCAATAATGTGTGCGTTTTGATAGGTTCGGGAGTTAGAGCGAGCGAGTTTCATGACTAATAGTCGAATTAAAAATATTGTAGAGACTTTGTTATACTTAAGTTTACTCTTCGTATTGACTAACTACCTAAGTCGTTCGATAATCAAACGATAATCGTTTATTACTTATTGTAGCCTTAACGTTTTCTTGCGAGTTTTATGACTAATAGTCGAATTAAAAATATTGTACAGACTTTGTTATACTTATGTTTACTCTTCGTATTGACTAACTACCTAAGTCGTTCGATAATCAAACTATAATCGTTTATTACTTATTGTAGCCTTAACGTTTTCTTCAGGCTCTTTCAAGCACAGTCAACCGTTTAAGCATAACTATCTCTTTGATGTTGGAATCCAGAAAGTTTATTTATTTTAAACTTCATGCACAAAGCATAATAATATTGTACGTATGGCGGACTTAATGCCAAAAGCATTCTTTACCAGTCAATCTTAGATCAGGCAAGAAAACAGAAAAGAAGAAAGTTTATTACTAACTGGAGGTATATGTGACTGCACTTTCCTTTACTTTGATTATTTTATTGCACATCCAAAATTTGCATAAAAAGATGTCAACGCAATGTGGCAATCTCTACCAGTCAGTCATACCTTCTTTTGTATGGGCATTAAAAAAACTGTACCAGGTTTTTTCAATGAACGATCTAAAATGCTCGAAGAACCCTGCCCTCTCATATCCTCAATTCCCAGATATACTCCTGACAGTTGTCATAGATACAGTGGTACGTCAAAAGTGACAGCCGACGCTGACAGGCGGCGCGGGCGCAACGGAAAATGCCGACGCGGGGTGGTCGCTTCGCCGAATCCTAAAACGCCAGATAGAGTTACCATTAATATGGAATACCATAATACTCTCATTGTTTGTTTGAACTTGTATTTGTGATTGACTATATTTTTAATCTATACTAATATTATAAAGCTGAAGAGTTTGTTTGTTTGTTTGTTTGTTTGTTTGTTTGTTTGAACGCGCTAATCTCTGAAACTACTGGTTCGAATTGAATAATTCTTTTTGTGTTGGATAGTCCAGTTATCGAGGAAGGCTATAGGCTATATTACATCACGCTACGACCAATAGGAGCAAAGATATAGTGGTAAATGTGTAAAAAAACGGGAGAAAGAAGTCACTATTCCACGCGGACGAAGTCGCGGGCAAAAGCTAGTTAAGAATAAATCTGTTCTATTAATGTTTTGATAAATCTTCTGGCTACTAGCCTATCACGATCATGAATATAACATATTAAAACAACTCCGAAGTATACATAGGTAACTGCCATTAGTGCTGCCAGACAAACTAGGCGCAAATACAAATAATGTCCAAGCTAGAATTCAAAAGCACAACACATGAAAAATACCATATTATATCAATGTAGAGTAACTAATCTGGGATGATAAGTCTTTAATAGTTTATTGTATGTTTTTCTACTTAGCTACTTAATATCCACTTAACATACAAAAAATAGGATGTGTGCCCACAAAAAGTCATGTCAAGATCTCCAACTCTCCTGAGAGTGACAACTGCAAATGTGGTAAAACGCCACAAAACACTGACATGCACTTAACGAAAGTTTAGAGATAAAACCGTAAAAAAGTGTCAAATCTTTAACGATCGGTTGAAAAAAGAAAACTTTTTATTTCGAAGCTTCAGTTCTAGCCGAGTGTTTCGAATTAAACTTATCTATATACAAATTACGACTGTAAAGATTTTATGCTTCCTCAGGATATATCCAATTATCTAATTACTTTTATCTCGGCTTGTTTGTAGTTTTGTAAACTATGGAAGCTTCTCTATTGAGATATTTGCGGGTACCTATAGTAGGATGACTGTGTCGATTGACAACTTTTACTTGTGAGCTTCTAGCCAAAGCTTCAGTCATTTTATGAACAGTTTTTTCCCGTTTACAGTCCGATACGTTTTTGTTTTCACGATTTGCGTCTTTTTCTGATGTTACATGAGCTATTATAGTGATCATTTTAAAAACATAAAGCATCGAGAATGCTTAAAATAGCATAGAGTGATAAACTAAGTATTGTTTTTTTATTAAAACTTGATCTACAGATATTTTTCGAGATTTGGAGATTTATAAAATTTTACATCCCGACGATTTGTTCTTCTCTTCGTGTAAATAATCAATGAAGTATTCGCGTTGACTACATAAGCAGGAAAGTGATAACCTTTATTATGGGCTCTATTAAAACATTAAAAGTATAACATGCAGAACGCCGCTATTTTTGAACTAAATAAGGGTTTGCGCCGCAGCATCCCACCTACCAAGTCACCGAAACTCTTCGAAAAACTTAATTGGTTATAAGTATTTATCATTATCGTCACAGCTCATTGCTACCCGCCGCCGTGTTGACATTCGCGATGGATGGCTCCAGTCGCTAACGGGCCGTGCGAATCGCACGCATGCTTCCGGATGCGCGGGCGCCGGTTGCAAAAAAAAATGCTTTTTTGCCACCAATGCGGGGGGCAGAAGGGGTATGAATAAAAATATTAGCTAATACCTTGAAATGTGAACCTAGATTATATAAAAATTATGTACTTCATTATTGTATGTGCGTATATAAAGTACTTAACAATGAGAAAGTTATAATTACATTGAATTTTAAAGAAACCCGTCGCAAATTAAAATCGGCTGAACACATTTTCATGAAACATGGCTAAGAACACTCGGAATAAAACGATCTATGACACAACAAGAACTAAACGAAAATCGGTTCATCCGTTTGAGAGCAACGATCACATAGATACACAAACAGACGTTAACCTTATAACTCTCCTTTGCAACGGGAGCACAGTCGGGAGTTAAAAAATAATCTAAATTAATTTCACGCACTGTTCCATGAAAAAAAAAACAAGACAAAAAAATTATAACAGCCACTTAGTCAGTCACCATCACCAATTGCCGTTCTTTGAATTCATGCAACTTTGCATCTCATAATATAACTTTTAAGCAGTTATTTACAAGAACTAATTTAATACTCCGATCTAAAAGACATCAGAAAATCTGTTCCTCAATCGAAAAGTACAAAAAAACGTATCTGGACGGACGGATCCAAAAATAGCGTTCCAGCAAAGCCGAACGAATCGCGAGCACAATCCGTCATCAATTATTCTATTTGCGTGTTAATTGTGTGTTTTGAGCATTTTTCTTGAGCGCTAAAACTGTGCCGTTAATTAATCGTTGGGCGCCCGGCGGGGAAGACGTGAGCGATGGCCGTACTGACTTGCCGTAATTGTCATGCGTTTGCGCATTGGGGTGGCCATGGTGGAGGCTGGCGAAGGATAATAGGGCCTTTTCCTTTTCTATAATTACATCTACTGCTTAGTCAGCCGTAAGTAAACGTGTGTGATGCTAAGCACGTTTCTAATCTGCCGATGCATAAACGAGTATTTGCCGAAGTAGTATACACTAAGTACCCTTGAATATTGGAATTAGATCGAATTAAAATCAAATGAAGGTCTTAACTATAGTTATCTGATTCGTTATAATTAGGTACAAGAAAAAATATACATTGTGTATCTACTCACGAATTTTTTTCCACCTGGAGCTCTATTTTTGAATCACTCGCTTGGATATGGCGTGTGATTTTCGTTCGAAACCGAAAAATAAATCATCTTAAATCACGCGAAATATAGACGTGAGTACTCACAAAAATAAGCAATGATTTTTCAAATCCTTTTTGTGTAGATTACTACTGGTTTTCATTCCAAAATTTGACTTTAAACAATAAATAAAAAATAAATATCACTCGCCATCTTGACGCGAGTGATTCAAAAATAGAGGCCTTGATATTAGGATAGAGTTAAACAATCCTGGGGAAGGGTTGTGTACAGCAATGGTCGTCCTTTGACTAATATTTAATAATGATGATGTAATAAAGCGTGTAAGCAACAATTTCGTTATGGTTTACATTTGTGGCGATGCACATGACAACTCAACTCGGCTCCGCAAAGGCTAGATGGCGCTGATAGCCTAACTCCATACAACATCCGTAACTCCTTACAATCCTGAACCGCGATAGGTTAGTTTTCTATCTGACTAACTATATTATAGAACGACTAGACGGAATCCCTTCGGACTATAGTCCCCGACCAATAACACCTCGGTCGGCAGGAAGCGCTTCCCTTTGCTGCTACCTACATTCCATACGCCAGAGATTCAATTTAAATGTTCACTCGTTTCGCTATAAAGTTGTCTCACCAAAACCCCTAAGCCATGGCCACCGCACCGGATGAACACGTGACAAATGCGTTTTTCCACGGGTTATTGCGTAGGGATGAACATGTTGCCAATAGACCACACCGTGTCGGAACAACCTCGGCAAACGGAACTGACGTGATGATGATTTGTGAGCTTCGTGAGTGGAAGAAAAAATGTGTAGGACGAAATGCGGGGATAACAATAAGACTAAGCACAGAACGAATGATGGTTAAGCCGACTAAGTGTTTTAGATGACGGCAAAAATACTATGAATTTTAACTCTGTACCAATAGTTAAACTGTAGCAGAGTTCAAAACGTGCACTCATTGCGTTTGATGTATTTATGTCGGACCAAGATTGATTCAAAGACGCTGAGTAGGACGCGTCCACCAAAAAGATGCACAGACGACCTTGTAAAGATCGCAGAATCATTCTGGATTCAAACTTGTGATCGGTCGCTGTGGAAAGCCGTGGGGGAGGTTTATGTTCAGCAGTGGACGCCCTTTGGCTGATAATGATGATGCTGATGAAGAAGTGATTCAACATCTAACACGATTTGAGTAAAAAGTAGGTCAAACTTGAAAGACCATTGTATCTGCTTTCATTTTATCTACTTGATCAGACCTTGGTGCGCGTCACTTGCTGACAGACAAGAAAGCGACGTGGCTCCATCGGCATCTAACTTCTTTTAACGAGCATGTGGTTGAGCTTTGATGCACTCGTTTTAGCTTTAAAAGCCACGAAAATCAATGTTCCTTAGTCATGAATACACCATAAACCTTTTGAAAAGACGCAAAAGCCATAAGATATTCTTAAATTAGTGTTAATGATCACAGGTAAAGTTCACGCTCACCAACACAGATCAAAACGTAGGGTACTTCAAAAATACTAGACTCAGATTGTCTCTGAAACTCAATCTGTCTCTTCTCCTAAACCACGCTAGATGCATCACCATCTCTATTGGCACAGCAACAAACACAAATTGAATAACATTTTGCTTTAATGCTGGTCCGTTTATAATAATCACAGAACAAGATGTGAGTTGCTTTCTCGTTACGCGCCGTGCCAACGAGCCGAACGCGCGCCCCGCCGACAACTGTCATCCCCAATTATGGCCGCCATGACAGTTTTGCGCGCTTGCTTTTGAATATAGAACGGTTTGATTTTTTTATTTTATTTTTAAAGAAATAATGACACAGCATCTGCTAACGTACTGCCAAGCTTTGAAGATGTTGCTCCATGTAAAATGTTCAGTTTGTTACGCTTGTTTATAGGTTGTGGTTTGGTGAGTTGAGGTGTTGTATGACGTATTAATTTATTGGAATTTGTGTGACGAAGTAGAAGCCCATGATCTGATATTTGCGGCAGACTCCAAAGTTAGGGTTTACCAGCGAGTATCGATAGTAGAGGGAAATGTTATGGTGTTAAATTATGAACATCGTGCATGATCATGGGAAGCAGCATGGTCGTGCGTTCGTAGTCAAAGGAGAGGGGTGTGTAATATATAATATAACAACATATCATATAAAGTTCAAAACATATACAATCACATGATATAATTTTGTTTAATATAACACTTTTTAGTATAATGATGGAATGATATAATTTTGAATGATATAATTTTAAAACGTATAACAAACGATTGAGCTAAAATCAATTGATATAACAACATTTAATATAACATTGACATGATATAATAATTAAAACAAATAATGTTTATTTAGTATAATAACATTTAGTATAACATTCATGTACGATAGCACTCTTTTATATAATATTTAAAACGTATAATGATAACTTTATATAAACCCCAATTTATATGATATTATATATAACATAAAAACAATTACCTACATCAAAAAAATGCAGCTGCTAGGTTATTCAAGGCTTGCAGGATGCAAGCAAGCAGGCAAGCAGCATGCAAGCAGGCATGCAGCATGCAAGCAGGAATGCAGCATGCAAGCAGGCATGCAGCATGCAAGCAGGCTTGCAGCATGCAAGCAAGCACACATGCATCATTAATTCCACGTCTCCGGCGCTGCGGGAAGTGCAGTGCAACAAATGAGACGCACCCAAAGGAGAGTGCTTGCGAACAGTACAATGGCCAATAAGGACTTATGTATTTAAAATTATAATGAGAGCAATGTCATAAATTATTGTCTTTCCCTTGTAATTAATGTCTTCATAATTAATTTCCCTTGTTTTAGTCATACCTTATATAAGTAACTATAGCGACCCGCTCCGGCTTCGGCATCCGGCTCTAAATATATTACCGAACGTCTTTATTGATAGCGATTCTTCAATTTAGAAAAAACTGATCTGCTTTAATCGTTTTTTTTTTCAACTATACATTTTTTTAAGCACATGTGGAAATTCTTTGTAATATAAATCTTACCATAATATCTGATATTATTATTAAATCAAACATTAACATTTTAAGAACCATTACATTTCCAGAGCTAAGGAACCCCGAAGGACTAGCTGCGCGGGCGCAAAGCGGAGTAGTTTCGGCTGTTTCCCGCTAATTCGAAGCGACGGGTTCTATTCCCGGCTCGCGGCGGATGCCGTGCGTGTTACGCGCGATCGCCGGCGGTGCTTAGTTTGCTTCAATTTGTGCATTTATTCTGACTGAAGTTATATTATCTGTGCTGAAGTATTGCAGTATCGTGGGTAGAAGGAAAATGAAAATTTGACATCTACGCATTTGTCTTCTATTTAGGAGAAAAAAATATTTTGGAGTCGGTGCATAATGTGCATAGCTAGACTGTTGGTGTGCCTATTGGTATTTGACATCATGCACTGACTCCAAAAGAATTTAATATTTTAAAAATATTTTTTTCATGATTTTTAGACATTTCATTTTAGGGCATTTCTACGGACCCGGTTGATTGACCTACTGGAGCAAATAAATTACCTTTAAAATTGAATAATGTATCTGAAAAAAATCACACGTATTTATACAACTCTTGACCTGATGGAGAGCATACCAAGAAGACCGCCAGGTTGTACATATGGCCTTAAAAAAATCTAAAAGTTCAAAAACGGGCAGATTTTGGCCTAAAATGGGGTGTCCGATTCCCAGAATTTACTCATTTTTGTTTCATAACTTTTAAAATTATAACTTACTCATTATTATTTCTACATTCCTGTAACAAGGAATAAATGATGAAGCCATAACAGTGTTAATATTGATTCTGAATCCTTTAATTTTAACACAGTGACACATTAAAATATTGTCCGAGGCATATGCCTCAATTCGGTGAAATTTACTTTGATTTACCTATAGCACTATCTACGCTTAAAAGAAACGCTCACTATGGATTCCCGCCATCTAACCGTTGCGCCCGAGCGGCCGAGCGCTATAGACGGGGGACTTGTTGCATTGAGGAGCAATTTTCAAAGGTTCGAAATCATTCGGTGTTTTTGGTATAGGGTCTTTTCTCAAATCGGTGTGTCACCTCAATTATGTTTCTGAAGTATTTTTTAAGATTTGTGCTAAAATTATTGAGTGTTTAACTGCATTTTGCCGTTACATTTAGTAAAAATTTATGTAACTCATAATATTTTTGAGTAATTTTATGTATTGTGTTATTTTCTCAATTCCGTGGATCTCAATTCCGCGGGAAAATGGGCACCGAATGGTGATTTCACTATGATATTATGAATTTCGCTAATAGGCACTATTAATTTATTTCATAAAACGATTATGCTGGAGATTGTATATGGCACTGTCTTATTTTTTTTTTAGATTTAGGCCAATATTAGTAAAACTCTCTCTCTCACACAATCTAATAAACAGATTGATAAAGTGTACACACAAAACTTCTTCTTCTTAAACCTAAGAGCTTCGCTCTTGTCGGTGGAGAAATTGCCATAATTTTCCTTTGTTTGCCTTTTTCTTGACATCTTGGTATGACATGACATTCCTCATCCCCTCATTCCTTCCACTTTCAAAAACTTCAGATAGGTAAAATAGTGGCGATTTTATGTAATAATGACAATAAATAGAGCAATACACTTCGACAAAGACTAATCCTCTATCCTAATCGTTCTATCGAAAAATAAACATCATAATTTTCCTTTGTTTGCCTTTTTCTTGACATCTTGGTATGACATGACATTCCTCATCCCCTCATTCCTTCCACTTTCAAAAACTTCAGATAGGTAAAATAGTGGCGATTTTATGTAATAATGACAATAAATAGAGCAATACACTTCGACAAAGACTAATCCTCTATCCTAATCGTTCTATCGAAAAATAAACATCATCATCATCATTATCAAAAGGACGTCCACTACTGAACATAGGCCAACCCCACGGCTTTCCACAGCAACCGATCACAAGCGGTCTGCATTAAGTTTAATCCTGCGATCTTTACAAGGTCGTCTGTCCATCTTGTCTGTGGACGTCCTACGCTGCGTCTTTGGTCGAAGGGTCTCCAATCTAGAAGCTATGACCGTTACCTTAGTTTTTCTATGTATCTCCTCATTTCTGATTAGAACTCGTAGAAAAATACTGAGCGTAGCCTTCTCCATCGCTCGTTTTGATATTTTAAGCTTCGTTATAAGGCCCATAGCAAGAGACCATGTTTTGGATCCATATGTCATCACAAACCTTCGGTTTGCCAAAGATATAGTCGTTGTGGCAAAGACGCTGGACAACCTTGGCAAAATTCTCGAAGAAATGGATGGAAAGGACGAACATCATGTCGAGCTCCCATGTTGTACGTACTCCAGTATCTGTTGGGAACTAAATTCTTAAAGTTGTTGACGAGTATGAGTCTACCTGGGAAAAGTAATCCAATTAATTAGGTCCAACTTTGAGAAAGAGGTCAATCGACGAATCCAACTCAGCTGGGCAGCGTTTGGGAAATTGTGCAAGAAAATCTTCTCGTCTCAATTACCTTAGTGTCTGAGAACGAAAGTCTTCAACCAGTGTTTGTTACCAAATATAAACATGTTGATTAGTTTTTTTGTTTATATTTCATAGAATCAATAAAGAAAGGCACAAAAAGCTAAAATAAACCATTACCGATAGACCAGCAGTTATTTATTAAAACGCTTTAAATATTTATTATTTTGATCATTCTAATACATTATAAGGTTACATTTTTTATAAGGTTACATCAATTCTCAATTCATTTTCTCAATTCGGTGCTTTCTCAATTCGGTGCTTAGCTTTTCTCAAAAACTACTCAACAAAATTAAGGCAAATCGTTATTTTTAGATTCAGGGTGGGGTAAACTTAATTTTTTGTTATATTAATTACTTAAAAAACCAACTTAGAAATCAACCACCGAATTGAGAAAAAAAGTACCCTTCTGTAGAAATGTCCTTTAATGAAACTAACAAAGTTTGAATATACCACCCACTTATGTCATTATTGTTTATTTTTTGTATGGGAATCGTTAAACGGTTAAAACATGATCCACCTGCCATTCAAGTACAAAGTTTCAACTGTGTAATGCTAATAATTTCAGAATAAAGTGTCTATGACATACGTACGGAGAGACAGAAAAACTTGACGAAACTATACATATAAGGGTTCTGTTTTTGTCCTCCATAAAAAGGCCTCATCTGGGAACTCTAATGTTCCTTACTATCTGATATTAGATCTGATTACTAATTTCATTTGACCGCCGTGGTCGGATACGGCCAGGAAGACGTTAACTGAAAATAAAAATTCATACATAAAAATCTTAAAATTGGGTAGTTACCTACATGCCTAAACTACTTAGCACTTATTTTAACACGTTCCGGGACAGTGCCCGCCTACAGGCGTGAAAACAATAAAACATCTATTGTGTCTGGAGTAGTGTCCCGGAACGTGTTAAGTTTGGTGTCCGGCAGAATAAAACTGCCTTGTCAGAACGAATCACGGTCAACAGGTTTCCATCTTAATTGTGAGTTTTGGCAAACTCTTCTCTGTCTGGGCATAATCTAATTATCAAATTCTTGGCTCAAGAAGCAGGCGTCATGATCTATCTAGGAGCTGATGATAATAGGCATCTAGACCGACTTCAGTTTGCAGTCAAGACGATGACCGGGAGCCCTATTTTTGAATCACTCGCGTCAAGATGGCGTGTGATATTCAATGTTTAAAGTCGAATTTTGGAATGAAAACCAGTTGTAATCTACATAAAAAGGATTTGAAAAATCATTGCTCAATTTTGTAAGTACTCACGTCTAGATTTTGAGTGATTTCCGTTGATTTTTTATGTGTTTTCGAACGAAATTCACACGCCATATCCAAGCGAGATATTCACAAATAGGGGCCCAGGTCGAGTTTGATAAATTTGTGTGATACTAAAATGCGATAGCCGTTTGATAAAAAATGATTTAACTTTTGACCACAAGATTTCGAGTACCTATGATTTTTTGGTACGTTCTTCGGTGGGATAAAACAGTTGTATTTGTTTTCTATGTTTGAATCAACCATAATCAGCTCAAATGACTTGAAAAAAATATTCTAGTTTTTGGGACTAAATGCGAAGAACTAGGTAGGAGCTATTTTTCACGCTTATCAGATGCCCAAAGAATGTGGCTTCCTGAAGCTTAGTAGTTTATCAATTAACACAAGTGTTGTCATTTATTTTGTTCGTGGTTCAAAAGGATCACTAGAAAGATTAAAGATTGGTCCTGATGAACTCTTTTTCTGACCTAGGGGTGGTACTTTATAATTATGTAAGATAGCAAACAAAAAAATATGAAAAATATATTTAAAACAAACATTATTCAAACAAAATCACACACATAAAACGTACTAGACTACTTTAAATAATAAAAATCATTTACATTTTGTGACAATCATAAGTCCTCTCCAGTATCTTTCATCTTAGAAATTGTGAACGAAATACGGTCGCTCCACAACACGTTTAATTTTGTTGATCATAAAAACTAATTTCCACATCCGCGCTGGAATCCCGGACATAAACTTATCAGAACCAATTACTTTTCAACTTTGTTTCAATTTTCTCTTCGTCTACTATAAATAATATGCGTTGACGTGTCAATTATTAGCTCAAATCAGTTGCTGCACAAAAAACTTTTTTTATATCGCTCTGCGGGCGGGCTGAAGAAAACCACGCCTCACCGTTACACTGTTTGGAGTAATTTTGAAATTAGAACCAGAGGAGGAACACCTATCACGTTGCACATGGATACAATTATGATTTCTATGCGTTTGAATTAACGTTCAATTTCAATTGCTTCAGCAGGAAGTTTCGTAGCAAACCCTGTTTTTTTTATTTTGGAACTTGTATAGCGATCAATAGGGTTGCAATTTGGGCATCTACAGCATTTGTGGGAGTATTCAGGCGGGAAGATGTTAACAAGACATTTTTTGAACCCCACATGTTCAGAACGAAGTGCCAAAGAGAGCCAGATCACGGCACCGACTCCATTAGTTCGCACATTAGCCCGAGTTAGTCGAATTATTTAATTAAATCAAGTAATTCAATAAGTTTGTGGATTAATAACGATTATTCGCTTCGACCGGCTCTCATCCAAGTTGGAGTGGACAAGTGAAGGTTTTATTTAGAAATGAAGTGACAGTGTGATATCGACTTTGTATATTAATTTTTGAGTTGGACGTGAAGAAATAATTAAGATGGAGCAGAATAAAGGTAAGTTAATAATTTAGTTAATTTTGTATCAAATGAATCGGTACCTACTATACAGTGTGTGTGTATCTGGAAGAAGTGCAATCCCGATAGGAGGCGACTGTGGACCGTCGACCTAATACCATTAATAGTCTACTGAAGTACTACACAAGAATTTGTGTAGCTAGACTTTAAAAAAAAGCGATGTAATGCATACGTCAATTTGACTCCCCTCGTCAACCGTAAACTTATGTAACAACTTTTGTGTAACAAATGCATTTTCTTCCATCTATCTGGATTACCACCTACTATTTACATTTTGTAAAGCCACTATATTCAGCAGTCGTTTTCGCTTATTATAATCGCACAAATTTTCATTGACTGGTATTTTTTTTAAATAATATTCAGCGCCAAAATTCCACCAAGCTCCAAACGACATCATACTATCTCTATATTGTGTCTTTACCTTGAATCTTAGTGCCTGGAGCCCTATTTTTGAATCACTCGCGTCAAGATAGCGAGTGATATTCAATGATTAAAGTCCAATTTCGGAATGAAAACCAGTTGTAATCTACACAAAAAAGATTTGAAAAATCATTGCTCAATTTTGTGAGTACTCACGTCTAGATTTTGAGTGATTTCCGTTGATTTTTAATGTGTTTTCGAACGAAAATCACACGCCATATCCAAGCGAGTGATTCAAAAATAGGGGCCCTGACTACATAAAAAATATATTTTTTGATATTTTTTACATTTAAGTGCCCGGAAAGACATCTGCGCACGAAAAAACAGCGGCTAACTAAACCTCAATGGACTAAATAATGTTTTGGTGTTAGAAGAGTTCAGACATTTCTTTCTGTACACCTACCTGCCTTATTTGTGAGTTTCCAATTTACAACATTGTTGTTTATGTGTTCGGTGCAACGCACCTAACACGTAAGTAGTTTTAGGTCAAAGTATAGTTAGCAGTGGCCGCGCGCCGATCATCTATCTATACCAATAAAATGCTTTGTCCTGAATGACTGACTGACTGACTGATGGATCAACGCACAGCCTAAACCGCTGATTGTAGAGACCTGAAACTGGGAGGGTGTGTTCTTTGTGTGACGAAGGGATCCGATAAGAAAGGATTTTCAGAAATTCCACCCCTAAGGGGGTCAAAAAGGGGTGCAAAGTTTGTATGGGACAACCAGATCCCTTGGTCCAATCTACTTCAAATTTTGCATACACATTCTTTTACAAAATTGACGGAAGACTTGTTTTGTATTTTATTTAAATTCATCTCCTAAGGGGGTTAAAAAGGGGTGCAAAGTTATTACGGGGGTGATTTGCTTCGAATTTGATGTCAATACTCTTTAGTGCTTACGATTAAAATATTTTTTATTTCATTTTTGACAGTCATTTGACATAATCTGAGACAGAATATTTGACACATGTTTGTTACTGATGTTGCTCTCGAGAAGAGATTTTATTCCTTAATAGTAAATAATATTTTTTTGTGTTTAAACAGCGTATCAATCGGTCTGCGTCCAGTGTAGATTGCAGATCGTATGTTCATATTGTCGGTGGACATTCTACGCTGCTCCTGTGGTCGAAAGGTGTCCAATCTGTAACTTTTCGTGGGGGACCTACGTTTAGCAGTGGACGGCTTTTGGATGTTGATGATGATGGTGGCGTAGATCTTTACATAGAATTGTCTCTTTCAATTTACGATTTGAATTCAAGAAAGTAGAGTAGGTATTCGCTATAACCAATAACCATAAAAGCTCAAATTCAAACTCTTAAGGTAGCGAGAGAAGACTTGAGGGAATTTGCTTCTCTCACAGCCTGTATGTGACATGATGCTGTGTAAGCGCAGAGAGTAGCCTGGTCATTGTAGTACCTGAAATAAATATACTATTGACGATAGGGCGTACGAAGTATTTCCATTTCGTTGTAAAATAAAATAAAAAAATATTCCTGTGTAAGTTTGACCATTATACCGGGCTACATGTTGTGTCTACATAAAGTATAACATTTATTGTCTGTACGCATTTCTTTGTATATATTTTAAAACTGAATGTTTTCGTTTGTTTGTTTAAACGCGCTACTCACAGGAACTACTGGTAAGGTTATAAAATATGATAGATAGCTAATTTATCAGGGAAGGCCATAGTTTAATGCGTATAGGCTTATAAATTTTCGCTACGATCTATGGGAACGGAGTTAAACTAAAACGCGTGACAGAAGCGGTAGGATAAATTAAAGAGATGTCTTCAGATCGAGTCTCTATAATCAACTCCTCTTATACTACAACAGTCATCGTTACGTCGTCATATTCGTCATCGTTCTACGCTACGAAGGGCGCTGTCACGCGCGTACGAAGTCGCGGGCGGGCCTCTAGTTTACTTTATTTAGAGCATTTTTTCGGAACCGTCGCGACCGGGTGCATTCGAACATTTAAAAATTCATAAAATCTCTTCCGGTCTTTTAACATTCACCCGCAACCTCGTACTTACCTCAACAGTATAATATCTGTGACAGTACGAACAGTCGCCGGCCCATCAGGCTGTTTTACCGAAAAAATCAAGTAATATATATATATTCACGTAAAAAAAACTTCCACACGAAATAAATCAAAATCAAAATGTATAGAATTCGTGACCCGGATAAATCAATAACTGTATTTTCTTTGAAAAAGAAAATTCGATCGGGGAACTTTTTTCGTATACGAACTGCACGAGAATTGGCCTCCAGGTTACCCACTTTTGTTGCACACTAGCCCTTAGGCCTTATAAGTATTACAACTGCATAATATACCGCTGTGTCTACCTCGACGGTTGACGTGCTGTAGTCCGCACAGCTCATGGGTAGGTTCTATTTGAAGAATGGGTAGGATTTCAGTTGTAAACATCATCTCTAAACGAATTTGTAATCTACCTATGTGTTGTTCAATAAAGAGTTATCGATCTATCATGGAAGTCTTAAAGCTCATTATTTTCTCTCACCTTGTTCTCAACACCAGCAGCAAGTTTTTCCGCTTAAAACCACTTTATTAATGTTTTAGATTTTGCACATTTTACTTATCGTAATCCATATTGTGTCGTAAACAAAGATTGGGAGTTAATAATTAGCCGTTATTATTATCACTGCAAAAACTATTAGGTAGTTACGATCAGCGATCCCTGAAATAATTTGCGCACTTTGATTTAATGAGACCAGATAGAAAACATATGATATATTATATTGATTGTTTTTTAGGGTATGTGTTCTCATAATTATAACGTAATGTTTTTTTCTGAAACCTTTATTAAATGAGCTTTTCCTTCCCACCGCGTAAGTAACTTTTTAAGGCTGCGATCGCAATCGACACAGATGAAGAAGCCAGTGTTTTTTCACTGGCTTTTTCTTTGCTAATCAAAGCATTGCACGGGTTTTCATCACTTTTTAGGGTTCCGTAGCCGAATGGCAAAAAACGGAACCCTTATAGTTTCGTCAAGTCTGTCTGTCTGTCTGTCCGTCCGTATGTCACAGCCACTTTATTCTGAAACCATAATCATCACATAGCTGAAACTTGGTAGGTAGGTGTATCTTATTTACCGCTATCCGATTAAGATACAAAAAATAAATAAAAATACATTTAAGGGGGGGCTGCCATACATGAAACTAAAACCTAAAAAAATTTTTGACTCTATCCTATGCGTGTGGGGTGTCTATGGATAGATCTTTTAAAATGATGTTGAGGTTTCTATAACCATTTTTCCAAAAAGTCTAAGGTTTGAGATATAGACGCTTCCAAAGTGGTAAAATGGGCGTCCCCCCCATCTAACTTTTGAACTAAGAATGTGAAAATTTTGAAAAAAATATATGATGTAGATCTCAACAAAATCTTGCAACGAAAATTGGTTTGAACAAGATCGAACCGGTAGTTTTTGAGTTACAGCACATTCTCATCAACCGCAAAATATGTGTACATCCGGGCAGCTGAGCCAGACGCCTAGAGAGATCTGGCCTATCTAGGCTGATAACGAATCGTAGGTGACGCTGGTATATCCAGGTTTCATCGTAGGTGACGCAGTAGTTTTCGTGTAAAATCAAAAAAACTTGGCTCAGACAGCCAGAATTTCACATTTTCTGACACTCTGGATCTCAGCTCTCAGAGGGTTTCAAGGCGCTGTTTCTTATAAAAAGGGATGTGACGCGTAGGTGACGGCCATCCGAAGTAGTTTTATCCATTTTAATCCAATACTTTTCGAGAAATCATGATAAACGTATGGCTCAGACAGCCGGACATCCGGTCGTCTGAGCCAACTTGTTTTTCTCTATATTTCACGAAATACTATGTTTCGGACAAATGTTTTAACGATATACTGATGTGACGACGTTAGTGACAGCTCTCGACCAGATTTGAACCTTCGTGACACACGCTTTTAGGAGCTATTGAGAAAAAGCTGCTGGCTCAGACAGCCGGATGCTGGCTGTCTGAGCCACCCAGTTCTACCACTTCCTGGTGTTCTACGAAGCTGGAAACTCATCAAATCTGATGTGACGCGGACTCTGAGTAAGTATAATCGTAAGTGACGGCTCTATATGCCGGCAATCAAAAGTTATAAGCAATTCAATACTTTTCCATACATTGATGCATTTGGGTTACCACACTTCGCACTTTTTATGGGAATGAAAATACAATATAGTAGAAAATGTAAGCAAAAGCCCCCATTTCAAGGCAGTTGCTTTCTCCTGCGTTTTAAATATGTAATTATGTAGTTAATAACTTCGCCGATGAAGGAAAATATGGTAATTATTTATGGTCTCAGGTATGATGTACTCTTTATTTGGAAATAACTACTAGTTTCAGTTAGGTACTACAGTATTAGAGTATTTCGGTAAGGTACTTCGTACTTACTCAATCCTCATCTCGTCCCATGTGATTACGGCCCACTTGGGACAAGTTGAAAAAAAACAAAATTAATACTAACTTCATTTTGCAAGTCGTCTCCTGCTTTTATGGGTGGAAAATATAGTCATTTATCAACTCGTCCCACCATGCCTACAACTTATATGGGACGAAATGCAGAAATCATAGATTTAATTACTTTCAGTAAATCTTAAACTTTCTCATCGTTTGAAATGAGACATTTTTAAGAATTTCTAGTATAATTAAAATAATAAAAAGTGCGAAGTGTGGTCACCCAAATGCATCAATGTATGGAAAAGTATTGAATTGCTTATAACTTTTGATTGCCGGCATATAGAGCCGTCACTTACGATTATACTTACTCAGAGTCCACGTCACATCAGATTTGATGAGTTTCCAGCTTCGTAGAACACCAGGAAGTGGTAGAACTGGGTGGCTCAGACAGCCAGCATCCGGCTGTCTGAGCCAGCAGCTTTTTCTCAATAGCTCCTAAAAGCGTGCGTCACGAAGGTTCAAATCTGGTCGAGAGCTGTCACTAACGTCGTCACATCAGTATATCGTTAAAACATTTGTCCGAAACATAGTATTTCATGAAATATAGAGAAAAACAAGTTGGCTCAGACGACCGGATGTCCGGCTGTCTGAGCCATACGTTTATCATGATTTCTCGAAAAGTATTGGATTAAAATGGATGAAACTACTTCGGATGGCCGTCACCTACGCGTCACATCCCTTTTTATAAGAAACAGCGCCTTGAAACCCTCTGAGAGCTGAGATCCAGAGTGTTAGAAAATGTGAAATTCTGGCTGTCTGAGCCAAGTTTTTTTGATTTTACACGAAAACTACTGCGTCACCTACGATGAAACCTGGATATACCAGCGTCACCTACGATTCGTTATCAGCCTAGATAGGCCAGATCTCTCTAGGCGTCTGGCTCAGCTGCCCGGATGTACACCAAAATATAACTTTGTCTTTCATACAAACACTATGAAAAACAAAGTTATTGTTGCTGTCAAAAAATATTGTGATATTTTCGCTAGGTGGAAGTAAGTGGACCCCGAATTCAGTTTAAGGGTGGTACGGAACCCTCAGTGCGCGGATCTGACTCGCGCTTGGCCGGTTTTTGTCATTTAACGGCATTAAACGACGCGCAGTCATTCAAGTCAAGTCATGATGTGGTATCCCGCGAGTGCACCACAGGTCCTTAAGTGAGCATGCAAACTGTTTTTTTTTGTCATAGTAAAGCGTAAAAACATACAAATCTTTTGATAAGTAATTCTTTACTCAGTAACTGCAGGCGTCGGACTACCTTAATGATAATCGTCATGATGATAATCGCGTCATTTCCTACATTCTCTAAAACAAAAATATAAAATGCTAAGACATGTGGCTCCAAGTACTAGTTGAAGTTTTTGGCAACTCGCGAAAACCGTGCGATAATTATGAGTGAAAATTATCGCGAGTAATAAGTATTCGTCGAGCTTGCGACGCGCGATTCAAGTATGCACCGTAACTACAAAACAAATGACAAGACGAATCAAAGAGTTTTAATATCCCAAAGAGTGAAACTTTCGGATTCAGTGCAGTTGGTGCTTTTTAAATATTTTCGTTGTAAGATTTTTGTTGTTGGCCTAAGTATAACATTGATTTTTAAACATTACGTAAAATGACTTCCCTGAGTGCGGCCGTTATTAATCGAAGTAGTTAACTATCTACCGCATAAGATAACAAGCTACCGCGTGTCCAAGCAGGCTTAAAATCATTTCCACGTGCCGTGAAACCGATAGGGTTGCGTATGACGGCAGCCGTCTGCCGTCTCGACTCTCAACAATGCTTCACTGAGAATCACCACCGATGCGCACACGAATCAAGATCAAAGCTCTTTGTTTAGACATTATCTACCTACCGAGAATATTATTATAATCATCTCTAGATAGTTGAAGGCGGTGGATTTAAATATCTAAAGTTAATTTGTTATTCTAACATTATACCATTCTATAGTCATGAGCATAAGTTTTTCCATCTATAAAATTTGTTATAGCCAGTTTGGGGCAATTAATTTATAAGTGGTAAAGTTCCAAACATGACCACTGCAATTATCAATACAATTATCCAAAATAAGTGTTCACATATTATTCTTATTTGCAGACGCTCCGAACGCTGTGAGACAAGAACCCATGAAGGGTTACGATTCAAAAGCAGCAGCGCAAGTCAATTACAATCTGAACCACGTCAACTACACGGAGACCAACCACAACCTGTTCCAGATGATCAAATGTCACGAGGACAGCCTTCTAAGGCTTCATCATCTCACAGCCGGACGGCAAATGAACGGCACCTACGACCCCGCCTACCAAAACGACCTAATGTGGTACCCCAAAGACGCACAAAGACAGTACATGAAACCTGGCTACAACTACGAGGAAATGAGAAGGAAGTACGACGAAGCAAAAGGCGCAAAAGAGAGAGACAGCCAGAAGGAGTCAGAAGAAGAGAAAGAGAAAACTGACGATAGGAAGAAGCCAAGAAGGAATAGAACCACGTTTACCAGCCAGCAGCTGGCGGCTTTGGAGAAGGTTTTTGAGAAGACACATTATCCTGACGCTTTTGTAAGGGAAGATTTGGCCGCTCGAGTTCATTTGACTGAAGCTAGAGTGCAGGTAACATTTATTGTTTGTGTTTGTCAATTAATTGTACATACAACTGTGTTTAAGTTTGCCTGTGACCACGGATGGTGTAAAACGTTTAATCTTAATTTATAAAAAATGAATCCATATTTCCCTTGGTCACGGCATGAAAAAAAACCGGCCAAGCGCGAGTCGGACCCACGCACTGAGGGTTCCGTACCACCCTTAAACTGAATTCGGGGTCCACTTACTTCCACCTAGCGAAAATATCACAATATTTTCTGGAGTCTCCGTGAAAAGGAGTATAACTCGAAAATCGTGATTTTTGGGAAATGACGTTTGAAGTTTCAAAAATTTCTTATTTTGTTTCTGGCGAAGATTTTTGAATAAAAGTTTTTGTAAGTTAAAACTACAAAATCAATGTTTATTTTAACGGTGATTTATATTTTTTAAATGTTATAATATATTAAATATTTAAAAAATCTAAAGTTATATCACTTTACACAGTTGAATGAGTATTTATCATCTGGTGTATATTGATATAATTTGACTTAAAACATTTTACACTATGAAATTGGTATTGGTGTCTGATGATACAACTTCCATAAAAATACTCGTAATTTTTCATTGGTACTTTATATCACTAAACCGACAAAATGTAAAAGTGCAGTTTTTAATGCAGATTATTTTGGCTGTACGTTATTTTCAAATTTACTCGGTTTTCATAAAGTTGAATCAACTTTCACATCATTTAGATTTCACACAGAATGTGTAAAATGGTGTAAGTAGTCAGCTTGGTGATTTAAGTAGCCAAAAGTTATGTGTATTCTGATATAAGTATCATGTCATTTATTGTGTTACACTAGTGGACCCAGTGAATTTCCATTTTACCCCCGTACCCGTCCCGCCCCGGCCCCCTTTTATGGTTGATATCCTATTCAGGGCCAAGAAAAATACAACAATGTAAAAAATATGAAAATCGGACCACCCATTCTCGAGTTACAAGTGTCAAATACAGCTTTGTTTTATGTAAATAGGATTTTAATGATGGCTTTGTAAGCTTGCTTAAAAGTATATTATATGGGTATTTTCATACAATTGATGAGTCATCTCCGGTAATTAAATAAGCTGCAATATAATGGCAAAAACTTTTAAATAAAAAAATACTTTGTCCTATAGGATTTTTCTGAAATCTATAAATGGGAGGGGCCCTATGTTCAGCAGTGGACGTCCTTTGGCTGATAATGATGATGATGATGATGATGAACGATGGAAGCTAATATTTATCATTAAGAATGAAAACAATTCTTTTTTTATTAAAAAAACTTAAGAAAGTTGGTAAAACTCGCCTAAAACACTTTTAAAATACCGTACTTTAGTAACCGTACGTCACGTACATTTGTTGTTTTTCCCTTGTTACTATTTTTAGATCATGGATTTCATTAGTACGTTTATACGAAATGAATTTTCGCCTGGGTGCATTAAAATTGCAATCGAGATTTAGTCTAATGACATTACGAAACCAAATTAAATAATGGTTTAATGGTCGTTTCATTTTAAATACTGAAGATAAGTAAAAATGATTTTTGTACTCTTTGATATCTAATTAAAACCTAGATAGTTTATTTGTTTTAGCATAATATTATAGGTATCAAGTTGGCTATTTTAAACGTGAATATCCATAACTTTCATGGAAGCTATGGCGTTGACTAGCATTAATTGTCTTTTTAATAGAAGATATCTGAAAAGCTAGATTTCATCATCATTCATCATGAGATACTCATTAGGTTGCTTGCCGTGAAGAAGATACTCAGATAGCAGCTGGAATCACAATGCTAAGTAGATTGGTTGATAATACGAGCATAAAATTCGTTGATAATACGAGCTAAAAAGCGCAGGAAAACATGCTGTAAAAAATTGTAATGAACGATGGTCGTATAAAGAAGAAAATCACAAGAGGCAAGCTCACTACATGTTGGGGAAATTATTATGTGTTAAAATATGTTAGAAGGTTATGGAGTTTTACGGTATTACCTATTAAGCAATACGAAGTTAATAAGCAAAACTAGGGCGGGATATAAATAATTATGACCCACCGATCTTTTAGCTACTATAGAACCTGGAGATTACTTTGCGTACCAACTGTTTTTCCCGCCATTATAAGACTTTGTTGTGTCATTTCCCTCTCAGTAGCA
Organism: Pyrausta aurata; assembly: GCA_963584085.1. Classification (NCBI taxonomy): domain Eukaryota; kingdom Metazoa; phylum Arthropoda; class Insecta; order Lepidoptera; family Crambidae; genus Pyrausta; species Pyrausta aurata. Next base: position 12,563,592 of record OY757254.1, read on the forward strand.
GTTATCCAATATTATCGTCACGCAAACTTGACCAATATGTCAGTGTGACCATATTAATTTCATTAGTCCAAGGTTAAATTAAAATAGGACTTTAAGCAATAGAGTACTTTGTGTCTGCTATGCATACCTACATTGTACTGTAATGCGTGCTTTTAAAAAAATCCTTTGTTTTTTCTGCATTCGCATTCTTTTTTACTGTAGTATTTTTTCTTTCTCTTCAGTAAGAAGCGTGGAGGTGAATAAGACATGCAGCCTCATAATACTTTTAACATTAACATTATACTTTTGTTATAACTGACTAACATTATACTTCGTTATTCCTTGAATTTACGTTCCAAGTGATATATCTTAATTTATATCAATGACCACAAATTCTACATGGAATTTAATAATTGTGTAAAAAGTTGTAACTCAAAATGTATCATCATACATTTATCAAAAGTGAAATTTTGCTCGGTGCAAAATGTTATAACTCCACATGTATCTATTTACACGCATTTTTTTGTGAAATTCTCAAAAAAAAGTCTACTTACATCACTTTGCACGAAATCTATCTTTGCCATTTTAAGCTCTAAAAACATGTAGATAAGACAGAAAAATCGGTATTTTTTTTGTCATTTGTAATATGCAGTAAAATCAAAAACGATATAACTCGACTTATACCCCTTTTCACGGAGGCTCCAGTTTTTTGACCGCAACAATAACTTTGTTTTTCATAGTGTTTGTATGAAAGACAAAGTTATATTTGCGGTTGATAAAAATGTACTATATCTCAAAAACTACTTATTCGATCTCGTTCAAACCAATTTTCGTTGCAAGTTTTTGTTGAGATCTACATCATATATTTTTATCAAAATTTTCACTTTCTTAGTTCAAAAGTTAGATGGGGGGGGGGGGACGCCCATTTTACCACTTTGGAAGCGTCTATATCTCAAACCTTACACTTTTGGAAAAAATGGTTTTAGAAACCTCAACATCATTTTAAAAGACCTATCCATAGACACCCCACACGCATAGGTTTGAGTAAAAAAAAAATTTAGGTTTTAGTTTCATGTATGGGAGCCCCCCCTTAAATATTATTTTTTCTTACTTCTTGTATCTGAATCGGAAAGCGGTGAACAAAATACACCTACTTACCAAGTTTCAGCTATGTGATGCTTATAGTTTCAGAATAAAGTGGCTGTGACATACGGACGGACAGACAGACAGACAGACAGACAGACTTGACGAAACTATAAGGGTTCCGTTTTTTGCCATTCGGCTACGGAACCCTAAAAAATGAAAAACGGGGGCGAAACCACTGAATAGATAAATAAGGCCTTAAAAATACCTTCTTTATCTATTCAGTGGGCGAAACGATGTTCGCTGGGTCCGCTAGTTACAAATAAATATGCGCGAAATAAATCCGTACAGTGTTTTAATTAATTTGTTTAGGCGTAGCTAGCTGTAAACAGAATTTCCCTACGTTTTCAAATAATGCCTAGCCAAGTTATAACGCATTCATGACGTTATTGAAATGATAATGAAACGTGTTTATAAAAATTAGAGATGCGCCGAATATTCGGTTTGTATTCGGTATTCGGCGTATTCGGCATTATTTCCACTATTTGTATTCGGCCGAATTATTCGGTTTAAGTGCCGAATATATTCGGTTTGAGTATTTCTATTTCCCTGGCTACATAACATGGAATAGAACTGAAAGACAAGCTTCTTATGTAAGATTTATGTTTTTTATAAGTTAAATAGAACTTGCATATTAACATCCCGGTAAGACATGTTGATACTTCAACTAAACAAACACCTGTTATGTACATGACTACATATGTTTTGAGTAAATAAATGCATCTTATCTTATCTTGCAAAAAACGTGTTAACGTGTAAACGTGAACGCTAATAAATGAAAGCATCTAAACTTGAAATCAACATGTATTTTAAAATCTTAAGTCCACATATTTATTTCTCCACCTATAGTATAGTTAACATTCATTTTAAAATGTTATTTAATAGAGATACGCCGAGTAGCACTTTTGCCGAGTACCGAGTACTGAGTTTTACTCGGTTCATTTTTTTTCCAGCCGAGTACTCGGCCGAGTAACTCGGTTCAATCAAATTCCTGTTTCGAGTGTGTAAACAAGTACTAACCAGGTTCGCGCAAAATAAGCTTTCATCGAGCCACTAGAGCGCGATTATCCTAAAAGCCCCATTACTTTTTTTTGTTTTACAAAATCCACAACATGATGATAACATTAAATATAGACGACATTGTAAGACTTACCGCCAATGACAGATTTACATTTTATTTACAAAATTTCAATAAAGTCGCTATTTCAAAGAAAATTTGCTAGCAAAAGACAAGAGTGCTTTCGAATGGTGGGCAGGGCCCCGAACAAGGTATTCAAAACAGGCACGCTTAGCAAGAGTGCTTCTATGAGCACCTGCAAGCACCATTCACAGCGACTGATTATTTTCGGAGGCTGGTAAAGTCTATGAAGAAAAAAGGAATTGTCTGTTACTAGAACGTGCAGAGAACTTTGCATCACCTCAAAACAATCTAACTTTATAAAATTTCACAAATGTCAATTTTTATTAACGTTTTCCTCATTTTGTCTCTACTCATTCATTATCATAATTGAAGTTGTAATAGATTTCCCCTGTCGTTTAGATGATATATACCTAAATATATTGCTTTTCTTAAACCGAGTATACTCGGCATTAAAACCGAGTTACTCGGCCGAGTACGAGTATCAAAAAACCTGCCGAGTATGCCGAGTATCAACCGAGTACTCGGCCCATCTCTATTATTTAACATGTTTTTAAACCCTAGCTCAATATTCATTTTACTATTTACTTTTAAACTTATTTTTTTTAACTTAATTACTCCTTACTCGTGCAATGTTTTAAAGCAAAGTAACAGCGCGGGTGGCGGGCGGCGAGGTACGGCTCGCTCGCAACTAGCCAGCGGCGATAGGCGGCGTGCATGTTTGAACCGGTTTACGCGAGAATGCAGTCTAATGGTAAACCGAATAATTCGGCCGAATATCCGGTTCGGTAAAGATTGAACCGAATAGTATTCGGTATTCGGTTATTCGGTGAAACCACTATTCGGCGCATCTCTAATAAAAATATATTTTGTATTTTTTTAAAATTGAAAACCTAGGATCAGGATGACAAAACTATCTTAGAATCTGCAACGAAACTAAATAAGAGTAAGATAAGAGTCTCGCTTGATTGTTACAGGTGTGGTTCCAGAACCGACGCGCCAAGTTCCGTAGAAACGAACGTTCCGCTCTATCCAGTCACCGGTCGTCCACCAGCCACGGATCTCCAGAACCCATACCAGTTCCGATAGGCATCCCCAACCAGGCAGACCCTAGGCCAGACTACAACAGAAACACCAAAGAGCCCTGGCTACACCACTTCCAAGCGAACAATCTGAACTTGAACATCGGCATACCCATACCGAATTCAAGTCTATATCAAAACGATTATTCGCTAATGGTTCCAAATATGGGTAATAGACAGTACGTTCCCAATTCCAATGCTCTGATGAGCCAAAGTGTAATGGGGTATGGCGGAGCTACAGAAAACTCGTACGGGTCATGCGCACTTATTGGTGGATACAGTGGATCGCTACAGCCCGCTCATCACAGTTCATACAATTTGAATCTGCGATTGCGACCCCACGATTTTAGCATAAATAACATAACTTTATGAGTAAAAATAAAATGTTTTTGAAAGTTCTGACCTCATTATTATTTTATCCGTCCAACCATCCAAACTCAATTACACACACGTACTTATTAATGAAATGCACTGATTGACCGGTGGACTGCAATAGGACTCATAGGAGATAGGTTCCTTTCCATTTCCTAATCAAAATATTTAAAAAGCATATTGTCATTTTTCGCGGTGTCAAATTTTGACTGTTGACAGTGACAATGACAAAAAATGGCGCCGAAGTTGTTCAACAACAAAACAAAGTTGTAAAAATGTAAATTAATATTTTATTTTTGCTGGTTTTAGATTAGTTGATAGAAAGAAATTAGTTTAAAAAATGTAACAAGCTGTCTTAAAGCTGCAATATTACGTAACGTAAGTGGAAAAATGGTTGTGGCATCAATATACAGCAGGCCATTTCTGCTGCTTGTTTCGTTAGCATTTACATCGCATTATCTGTACAATTACTACCAAAAGAAGAAAACTAAGAAACAGAAGAGCATTAAAAAAGAGATTCATGATGCCATTATGTTCGAATACATGGAAGGAGCATTTAGACAAAGCAAACATTCAAGATGTAAAATCACACACAGTATGGAAAAACTACTGAATTACCTTGACAGTGCCCGGCATACACTTGATATTTGTGTTTATGTAATGACTAATATGGACCTCGCAAATACTGTTCTGAAGCTTCACTACCGAGGTGTAAAAGTAAGGATAATAATTGATGCAGATATGGCATATACACAAGGTTCCAGTGTAAGACGATTGGAGAAGCAAGGTATAGCTGTACGCTGGCTGAAATCAACCAACCTCATGCATCATAAATTTTTCTTAATTGATGCATCATCAGAAGATATTAATTGTGTCACTCCATTGGTTATGACGGGATCTCTGAACTGGACTAATCAGGCACTGTATGGAAATTGGGAAGATGTGATTGTTACATCGCAAGAAGTGCTTGTGGATAAATACAAAGCCAGATTTGAAAGGCTGTGGAAAGAGTTCAAGCCTGTTGTGGCGACAGATTTAAAATATTACTAATACACATTTTTTAATGCATACATTAAGTTAAGACTATCATTTTATAAAACAATTCTTACTTACATAGCAGGAGTTTTGGTACTCACTTGATTTGTTACTGTTCTAGAAATTTAAGAATCTTATTACTAATAAGATTAAACTTAACCCTAATAAGTTATTAGGGTTAAGTTTAAGTGATTATTTAGCAAAGTGTTAAGTTTAACAAATTATAAAGCAATAATTATAAGATCAATACAATTTAAAGTTGTTTTTTTCCTTACCCCAACTATAACTATTATACCTACTGGCACCACCACCAGTACCTCTACCACAGGAGATTGGTATACTCACACACAGAACACATTTTTAGGTATACATAATTATGCTGACATCATTTCTTCTTAAATCATTTCATTATTAACAAACAAAATACCTGAAAAATATCTCGTGCATGAGATGGATGAGTTCAGTCTTCTCATTCACATCGAGTTTGAGCCTAGCTAAGTATTTAGAATAATAACGATAACGTTACTCGTTAATTTAAAATTTTCTGAACGAAAACGTCATTGATAGTGCCAATTTGCTAAAGTTCAAAGTTAAAACTTATGCAAGTGTTCTATGAATAAATTCAATTTCTCTACCTACATTGTTTATTATAACTCTACTGTTATAATAAATCACTAGTTTTGAAAAAACCTACAATGGTAACTGGTATTGTTACTGGAAGACTAGCATTGGTTACTGGTGAGCAGCAACAACACAATTTTTCTCATACAAAAAAAGAAAAGAAACTAATTTTAATTAATATAACTTATTTAAGGCGCTGGATCTGGAATTGGGCGTGCAACTTGTCAGGTTCTAGCTAGAGAGGGTGCTACTGTTATAGCTGCTGACAAAAACTATAAAACTGCTTTAGAGACTATCAAAACTCATATTTCACTGGCATCGGGCGCTAACAGTAAACAAATTTATTCCTACTCAGCAAAGTATAAACCTCATTTAGATTTAACTTTTTTTCAATATCCATTCATTATGTTTATAAGGTTTAGGTGATCATAGTGCTGTGGAGCTTAATGTTGCCGACCCAAAATCAGTTCACAGCCTTTTGGACACAGTTTTAAAGCAGTACAAGGCACCAGCGACTATAGTGGTCAACTCAGCCGGAATAACACGCGACAATTGGCTCCTGCAGATGTCGGAAAAAGACTATGATGATGTAATTAACATAAATTTGAAGGTACATATTTTTAAAGTTAAACTATGATTAGGTCCATAATAAAACCAAAGTTTTAAATAAAAACCGACTAGGTGCGAGTCGGACACTGAGGGTTCCGTGCCACCCTAAACTGAATTCGGGGTCCACTTACTTCCGCCTAACGAAAATATCACAATATTTTTTGACAGCAAAAATAACTTTGTTTTTCATAGTGTTCGTATGAAAGACAAAGTTATATTTGAGGTTAATGAAATAATTGTTGTTATAAATAATATTTGTTAATAAATAATACTTGTTATAAATTTCATTTTTTTAACTTTATTTATCTGAATCGGAAAGCGGTGAACAAGATACACCTACTTACCAAGTTTCAGCCGTGTGATGCTAATATTTTCAGAATTAAGTGGCTGGGACATACGGACGGACAGACAAACAGACTTGACGAAACTATAAGGGTTCCGTTTTTGCCATTCGGCTACGGTACCCTAATAAAAACGAAATGCTGATTGAATAAAAACGAAATGCTGATTGATTATAGAAGAAGTTACGTCAATCACGGTATCATTTTTATTTAAGGGTACATTTCTAGTCACGCAGGCATTTGCTGGAGCTATGGCTGCTTCATCAGTGTCTGGTTCTATCATCAACATATCAAGCATCATTGGAAAGTATGGAAACATAGGTATGTATCGAAATAGTATTATGTATATCGTTTGATAGATATAACAATTTTCATCATTAATTTTATTTGAGTTGTTTTTTTTTAATTTCAGGACAATCAAACTACAGTGCGAGTAAAGCTGGTGTTATTGCGATGACACAAGCTGCAGCAAAAGAATTAGGGAGAATAGGCATAAGGTAAAACAAGTTCCTATTTCTCACAATACACTTCTGGCGACTTCAGAATGAATATGTAATTGATAATAATATGACATCATGTCATATTATTACACATTTTCTTGCAGAGTTAACGTACTTTTGCCCGGATTTTTTAAGACGCCTATGGTAGAGACTGTACCAGAGAAAGTCATGCAGAGCATATTGAAAATGGTGCCCTTGGCAAGAATGGGAGATCCGCTAGGTAACCGAGATGATGTAATTTCTTTTTACAACTATGCATAATACACATGCTTCAATTAAAATGATATTTGCAGATCTAAGCAATGAATACTACATAGTTACGAATAACGCTCTAAAATTATGGACTGAACTGAATTAATATATGTATAAAACCGTTTTATTTCAGAGGTGGCTGAAGTAATAGCTTTTTTAGCTTCGGATAAGAGTTCGTACGTTAATGGTGCTGCGATCGACGTCACTGGTGGATTATGAACTATATAACTAAATTTTTTAATTTTTTGGAGATGCTTTGATCGATTTATTTTTGATGTTAATTATTTACAGAACTGTATATTTCTTTGATGTTAAGTAAACTACATAAATAACGAATAGCGTTACGTTATTCATCCAGTTCCTAAACGAAACGTCACTGATAAGGGGGCCCCTCCTCCTGCCTGTCCGTCCACACTCCACTTGTTCATGATAAAAAAGTTCAAAGTCAAACTTTGCAAGGTGTTTCGGAATTTATTTATTTTTAGTTTCTTCATTTATTCTAACATAATGGCCACCGGAATTGTTGCTGGAAGACTCGCCTTGGTGACTGGTAATAACACGGTTATTTAAATTTGATTTTCACGTTCGAAAGATAAGTATCCATCCACCTTCATTCGTTTTTTTCTAGGTGCTGGTTCAGGGATTGGCCGAGCAGCGTGCCAGGTTCTTTCTCGTGAAGGTGCCACAGTTATCGCGGCAGATAAAAATTATGAAGCTGCTTTGGAGACCATCAAGACCCATACTGCACTGGCTTCGGGAGCTAACGGTATATAACTACATAATGTATTTGAGCCTCAATTATCCCAAAAAGATTATTGTAAAACGTATACTACGTAAGCAAAGCATTTCCATATTTTATTCCAATATTCTCTTTACCTATTTACATATTTTTTGTTACTACCAATCCTAAATATGTAATTTGTTTTTTCTTTATGTAGCTATTGGAGACCACAGTGCCGTAGAGTTAAACGTAGGCGACGCAAAATCAGTGCACAACCTTCTAGAAACCATTCAAAAGCAGTACAAGGTGCCTGCAAGTATAGTGGTTAATTCTGCTGGAATCACTCGGGACAATTGGCTCTTGAAGATGTCTGCAGAGGACTATGATTCCGTAATTAATATAAACTTGAAAGTAAGGTGGTGCTAAATAGTATAATAATTAATATGAGGAGTTGTTTGTATGTTGAATATTTAATTCATCTGTTTACAGGGCACATTCCTAGTCATGCAAGCATTTGCTAAAGCTATGGTTGTAGCATCTGTGCCTGGCTCAATCATCAATATATCTAGTATAACAGCAAAATATGGAAACATAGGTTGGTCTTAATGATTTCTAAATAAACATGTACTATTGTACAACTTACAGTGCACTAAAGTATAAATAAATAAGTATAAAATATTAATATTTGAGGATGAAATCAAAAGTTAATAATTACTGAATTTCAGGACAAACCAACTATACTGCAAGTAAAGCTGGTGTTGTTGGTATGACACAGTCTGCTGCCAAAGAATTAGGGAAGAGTAACATTAGGTAGTGTTAAATCTTGTGTCCATTTTTCTTCACAAGTCGAATATTGTAAACAATCTTGACATTCCTTTTTAGGAATAATATTCATTTTAAAATAAGATAAACACAAAACTTACAACATATAGCTAATTCATCGTTGTAAACTGAGATCTTTTTAAATAAAATAGTAAATTAATTTTATTTACCAAGATTCTTTTAAAAATAACAAAACAATTGTTTACAATGTTGAACAAGCAAAGAAGTGTAGTTTTCAAATTACGAACTGAAAGACAAGATATTTGGATCAGGTTATTACAAATATGTATTTTTGCAGAGTCAATGTCATTCTGCCTGGATTTATAAAGACACCAATGATTGAAACTGTACCTGACAAAGTGCAGCAGGCGATATTGAAAATGGTACCATTGGCAAGAATGGGTGAACCATCAGGCAAGTAGAATTAATGGGTTATTCCCAGTTGTCCGGGGACGATGCCCTGTGGGAACAACTGAGAAAAAATGATCTAAATGAAAATTAGTAATCAAAAACGCGTTTGGTGTATTGGTTAGCGCTCCTGACTATTACGCCGCCATCGCAGGTTCCAAATATTTGTGTGATGAGAACGAGCCCATTTATACATAAGTCATGGATGTTTTGTGTATTCAAGTATTTATGGGAGATGCCCCCGTCATTATCTTTGTCTGGTACTTCGTAACACAAGAAAGAAAATTCCTTACCACGAAACCAGACAATTGGTGTGTTTGTCTGGCGCATATTTATTTATAAATAAGGAATCTTAGTAATTGGTAATGAAAAATTGAGCAGATATATTAACAATATCTTTTTATTTCAGAGGTTGCTGAACTTATTGCATTCTTGGCATCTGACAAGAGTTCATTTGTGACTGGTGCTGCCATTGATGTGACTGGTGGATTTTAAAATATTCCTTGCATTTTAAAAGTTAGCAAACGATAGGGATTTAAAAAATACTTACTTATTTCCTGCCACAAGATTCAAATATAAAAGATATCTTCCATCTATCTGTGATATTTTACGGTTACTTAACAGAATACATTTAAATGTTAATAAATGTGTTTTTACTATGAGAGAATGTAATTTATTTTGTAATCTTTTGCATAAATTAAATAGGTACCATATTTGGTGGATATAATGGTTGGGAATAAATGTATTTACCTGCAAGATTGTAGTATTGTTTCTTGCTACTTAGTTACTTACTAATATTAAAAATCAAACTACTAAAATATATTTTTTATTTACTAACTCTGTGCCTTCTTCTTAGAAGCTTTTAGCTTAGTTTTCTTATGTTCTGCTTTATTTTTTTGTCTCTTGTCTTTCATGAACGTTCTGTACACAGATTTTCTCTTTTCATCAATGATATCTTTGTATTTCTTCTTGTTGTATTTCTGAAACTCTGCATCTGCTAGTAGTTCATCAACCATAGTCCGTTTTCTTTCTTTTTTGGTTAATCTCTCATTGACATGGTCTAATTGAGAATCCATAATGCGACCCACCTGTAAAATGAACAATGTTCTTAATCAATATCAACATCATATGAAAACTGCATAGAATATAAATCTGAAGAGTGGACAACCATAGATGAACTTTTGATGTTGATGAACAAACAACACATCAGTCAGAGTAATTTACAAACAAGTAGTATTTAATCAGTCAGGTATCAAACGAATGCCGAGAGTCGCATAACAATGGAATTTTTATTGTGTCTCGTTTACACATACTTGACGAGTTAAACAAACCTGAAAGTATTTGGGCAGCACTTCCATATCATTTTTCTTGTAGAAGTGCTTGGGATCCAGGGCTGATCTCATCTTTAACACTTCAAGATCATTTTTGAGTTCCTCTGTTATTTCTGGAGCTGGCAAGTTGAACCATTCAGGGCCTTTGGTCTTCTCTCGTTCTTTCTGCAAACATGGAAATACCAACTTTAAAATAAGTACATGATTTTGGTACAAACAAAAGTAGTACATGTAATTAATTTACAGATTTATAAATATTTCAAATTATTGTGCTTGCTTAGTATGCTTATTAAACCCTCACATCAATGTTTACAAACAATCAGTAGTTATCACAGCTGGCAAATAAATTCAATAGCATATTACAGGCAAAATCAATAATTTCACAAATAAGACATAAGCTTTTATTCAAGCACTGCTTTGTAGAACTGAGCTTACAAGCACAGATAGTTGTTGTCGTTGTCTGGTACTTCGTAACACAAGGAAGAAAATTCCTTACTTCGAAACCAGACGATTGGTGTGTTGTCTGGCGCATATATTTATATATCATATATATATATAATAGTTTAATGTAGAAACAAACCTTTCTAAGAGCCTTCAATTTCTTCTGACTAACATAATACGAAGGCAGGCTGTGCTCTTTTTCTATTCCGGGATGTAAAACTGACTTCTGCATTTCTTTCTCAACATCAACAGACCCTATATTAGATTTTAGTTTTCCTGTCTCAATGTCTAACTGGTCAAAATGGAAGAGTCTCTGTTTTTTCTCTTTCTTGACTACAACAGAACGGTTCCATTTCATTTCATCAAAGAATTCATCAAACAGGTTGTCTATCTTCAAACCTTTCAGTTTCTTTTGCAACTCCTCTTCTGCTGCAGCCTTCGAGTCGAGTTCTTCTTTCTTAATATCAAACAGTTGCAGAATTGCGTTTGTTCTGTCTTCTTTATCTGAAAATATAACATGAATGCATTTCTCAAGGAAGTCCAGGCCAACAATTCAACCCACTTGTTAGGTAATCATTATTTTTATAATTTATAGTAACAACATTTGGAAAGAAAACCATTTTGATTCAAAACTAACTAACCTATAAAGTATGGTTTCTCATCTTCACCAAGTAATTCCGATTTAACCTGAAGCTCTTCATCCCCAGTTGTGTCTATTATAAAATCCATGGTTACAGGTATTCTAAATTATGTATTTTCAGGAAAATTTTAAGGAAGAGAAAAATTCACCACATGAAAAAATAAACAGGCATGGGCGGGTACTTGACACTGACATTGACAGATGACAGTTAGTGACTAGTGCTGCGTATAATAATTTTAAATAAATTATGCAATACAGCCGTTTGTCTGACACACTCAATCGATAAAGAGTTATTTTACGTAAATGCAGTGAATCATATGGATTTAAAAGAAGCAATAAAACATACAAATTATTCAGTTACACCAAAATTTGCGTAGTCTTAGACAATGTTTAATTTTTTTTCATTTAAAATCCCATGATTTTTAGCTGTATAAATAAAAAACCAGCCCTATACATTTCATTTCATTACCGTTATAATGATAATGTAAGTAAAAGTTGTTAGAACTAGTATTTTAAAAGATGTTTTTATTTTCAGGACACTTGTTGTTTTAAGCCAATTCGATTATTCTGCAAGTCATTGTTTCAATCGATTAAAAATACTCAAGTCGAACATCCCTCACAATACCTGTCAACGTCAAACCGTTTTTTTTCTTTTGTTCCGCAGCTGCGCAGGGGAAAGAAGACTAAGGTCTAAGACTACTGTTTATTCATAAGTTTGTGTCCTTGCCTTTTAAATTACTCTTACAAGTTTCCAGAATTCGAAAGTGGTTCACTCACATTTTGATTCACATTTTTTTTCATCAAATCCTTATGAGACAGTAAAATACGAGTATTAACGCTAAAATTCAAGCCCCATTCATTGTTTATTTACTTGACAAAACTATATTGAGAATCTACGAGTACACCTTCTCTTCCCACTTCTCTTTTCCTTCCTAAATGGCCACCAAACTGATGACGTTGTTACTGAGACGGGTGAGGGTAGATGATTTCAACTTCATTGTTTCGAATAAGTCGAGGATAAGACGTGAAGAAGTATTCAATCAGAAAGTTTAACCAAGCATGATTACGACATTCGCAGAGGAAAGTGGAGAAAGAGTATTTCAGACTTCAAGTTGCGGCCTTGAAGAAACGATACTTCGTCGTAGCTAATGTTATCGAGATATTATCCCAACACAAAATAAGATACTTGTCTGTCGCTCACAGATTTTCCGCCCAGCATGCAATAAACCGCCCTTGAACGGTATCGACCGTTAGAGGTCGCTGCTGGCTGAGACATTGACCCAGTTCTTCGTTTGTTTACTATCTGATGGGCACTTGGATTTTCAAGTGCAGTCTACCGTTTTAATAATGCGAGATAGGTAGGAAAAATAATAAGTATCGACATCACCGAATGCTCTCTTGCCATGAGTACTTAATTCATTGTCTGTTTGCTAATACGAAGCACCACCAGGGGCCCTATTTTTGAATCACTTGCTTCAAGATGGCGAGTGATATTCGTTCGACGTAGAATTAAAAGTCATAGAAAAAACGTCGATTCGAAAAATCGATTTCGAACGAAAAGTGATTAAAAAATGCTTCGTATGGGCCCTTCGTATGGGCAGGCCCCTTAAATGAATGGCATGTATGTAGGTATTTATTGTCCTAAATTGCATACGTAGGTAATAGGTTCTATTCTGCGTTAGCAAAACTGCAAATATCATTTTCCCGTCCTCTCCTTATAGACGTAAGTATTCATATAAGTCAATCAGACATTTCTGGATACGTAATACGTGTATTATACAAGTGCACCTTCACGAAGTTTGAAACAATATCGAACATATTCAACGTACGGATGACAGCACGTCAAGCTAAACACTGCGGCATCTTATGCTGTTGGAATAAGGACTATTTTTCAACAAAAAAATATAGTCTGATGTGATGGCGACTGTACCTATACTTAGCGGGCCACTACAAACTGTGACAAAGCCAAAGCTATAAACAATTCTCCGTTCAAAGAGAAGTTTGTTTAGTTGGATACTATTGGAAAATGCACAAACAACATGTTCAATAACTCTGAACGAGAATGTTTATGCAACTGGCGAACTCTATCCCTATTACTCTACGTATGCCAAGCCAATAGTGGAAAAGATGTTTTTTTTAATCGCTAATGTTCCGTTTGTTTATGTTACTATCACTGGTACTTATTTCATTACAATAGTAAACACTTAGAAGCAATCGTGAAAAACCGGCCAAGTGCGAGTCGGTCGGCCGCGCTCTGAGTGTACCGTGCTAACTTTATACTGAATTCAGGGCCACTTATTTCCAAATGAAAATATTCAATTTTTTTTACAGCAAAATTAACTTGGTTTTTCATAGTGTTTGTATGAAGGACAAAGTTAGATTTGCATTTGAGACCTATCTATGGATACCCCACACGCATATAAATACTTATATATTCGTCTGGGGTGAAGTATAATATTTTATATGTATGGGGGACTCCCCATTATTAAATGTTACTATTTTTTATTTTTTTTATAAAAAACCTGTAGAGCGTTTAACAGGGTAGGTACACATACCTACCAAGTTTTAGCTATGTGGTGCTAATATTTTCAGAATAAAGTTGCTGTGACATACGGACAGACAGACAGACTTGACGAAACTTTAAGGGTTCCGGTTTTTGCCATTCGGCTACGGAACCCTAAAAATGCCCTAAAAATGTAAAAATCTGTGAACGGCTATAGCCGTAAAACTATACAAATTCTATTGTGTCTGGGATACCTCGGAAAGTGTTAATAAAATAAAATATCACATTGATATCATCATTACGGTGATAAGGATTTGGTGCAATGTGTATCAGAAAGCTTTCCTAGATACGGGGTTTTTAAGGGACTGTCCTTTATACTTATAATATTATCACTATGTTACTTCATTGGGCAATTATTTGCTGTCAATATACGTAGAGCTTCAGATGAAGATAAATAAAGATAAGCCTTGTACCTATTAATTAGATATCTCTATACGAACAAACAATAATTAATTACAAAGGTACTTTGTACAATCCTAGGTTATGTTATGTGGTATGTATCTATTTATTTTGGTATGTTCTCGGTTACACGAGTCATGGTCTCGGGGCGACAATAAATCCGTTAAATAATCAATAATCCCGTTAAATTGTGAAATTTAGTTTAAAAATGCAACAAAGTTTAAAATTTTATGTGGAAAATAGTCCTCCTCAATGGTTTTCTCCACACACAGTTTGGTATAGGTTACATAAATTCGATTATATTAATAACAAAACACTTATTACGACTTCCCTGCATGAATAATTGATCTAATATTGTGAAGGGAAGTGTCTACCTACCCCGATTGTAGGTACACCGTCTGGGACATTTAATTCTATCAAACCCTTTCAGAAGTCGCTGTAATAAAGACAAAATTGGTTTTTTTTAAGCCTTCCAGTCCTACAAAACGTTTCAGCTGGATATTTAACCCCGCTTCAGAGTATTGTATTCCCCAAATGGAGTCCCAAAAGGCACATTCTGCAATCCGCAAATCTAATTCTATGTTCACTCATATTGGATTTCACGGCGAAATCAACTTTGCCTACTGCTGCGGTAGTATTAAACTGTCTATTTCGAACATTTTTTTTCATGTGCGGCATAAAATACTGGCAAGCTTAAAAAGTTGCGTTGTTTTCTCACTGGGTAAGTTCAAAAACACATATTTTGAGCAATAAAAAATAAAGTGTTATGAAATACCTTTAAGTATAAGTCAATGTATACTTACTTTAAAATCAACATTAACTTCTCTCCGAAAATTGGCAAAACTTAGACAGTAAAGATGATTTGAATTTTGAAGCTGTTTGAAGCTAAGTATTGCAGCTTTCATAATATTCCTAAGTTTAAAACTCGTAAGTTTTATTTGAAATTTTGCGTTTTTTATCCTTATATACAGTCTAGTTTGTTAAAATAACGAAAATAAGCTAAGCATTTTACATGTATCTTATAACGAGAATATTAAAGTTCATTGGATTTTGGGTGCAAAACGAAGAGCAAATCTCGAGATCCCTGGTCCTCAATTCCAGTAATTGAGTACAATTGATATGTAACCTCGCTGTTGATATGTAACCTGACAGCGGCGTGTCACCTTTCAATGCTGCTGACTTTAAGCACACGATGTATTACAATCGCACTACTGTAGTCCAACACATGTCCAACAGTAGATGCCGAAAATACGTGAATTGACGCCCTGATTAGTTCTTGGTTCTGTTACGAACTCAGTTCGGATTTGAGATGTAAAGACATATACATGTTTGGAAAATACGTGTAACCAAATACTTTTTGGGATTGACTATGGTAATTTGTATTTTCTTAAACGTTAATGTCGGTTGTCATAGCAACCTGTCATAATAAGAATAAATAAAATATTATTTTCGCAATGGAATATGAAATCTAGGAAATTATATTAAAATGAAGTGAATTATCAAGGAATAGACATAATTGTCGTTTCCTGATTTTTCAGGTATGTTTTATTTAGTTAATATAGGGTGTAGTTTATGTTTAGTGACTGAAAGATAGTGTGAGAATTTACATAATAAATTCCTGATTTTTCAGGGCAACACAAAAGTTTGTTTCCTTGGAAGAATACACTTATAAAACGACAATTCTGTTCATAATAATTCAACATGGAAAAGCTACGATTTGAATTCAAACTACTCCCTGCAGATGACGGAAAATCGAACGTATGTTGTTTGACTTCGCTCATAACCAGTGATGAGAAGGTGTATGCAATACCAGAAAACCTTCAGCCAGTAAGCCATCACCAGGAAATCATAAAAACAGCTGCTTTTAGTAAGGTGAAGAATAGTTTGACTAAAAGATATCAGTTAAGAAGAGTTTGGATAACAATGACAGAAGAACTTAAAAATATTTATATCGATGAAGGTGGTAATTTGCAATTTGGTGATCAATATTTAGAAGAATTAACTCAAGAACGATTGGAACGTCAAGCTGAATCAGATACATTAAATAAGATATTTCGGAGACTAGAAGAAAACTCACAGGAAGTGAAACAACATAACTTAAGGAACATTGCAGAGAAGTTTGTGATGGAGAAGTTCACTACCAGAAATCCCAATGCGAACCAATGGATGAATAATTTTGAGAAAGAGTGTATACGTTTTAATGTGACTAGAGATGAAATGAAAATTGAGATTCTTAGATTATTTATGGATAAAAGTTGCGTGGATTGGTATAGCTCAATGATGATGAAGTTGTCAATCGATACAGAGTGGTCAGTATGGAAAAACAAATTCTGTGAATCTTTCGCAAGTAAAGGGTGGAATTCCGTAACATATGCACTTTTGTTTAAATATAAAGACGGTTCCTTGCTGGATTACGCTATTAGGAAAGAAAAGCTTTTACTAGACATGAGAAAATCAATAGATTCAGGTACGTTGGTGGATCTTATTGCGTCTGGTTTACCGGAGTTTATACTGAATAGAATTGATAGAGAGGCAATAAACGAAACGGTAGACTTGTTTAATGAGGTTAGTAAATATGAACATATGGTAAATAAGAGGAGTTATACAACAAAAAAATATTACAGCAACTCGAGATCTGATGATACTAAATATGAATTAAAAACAAAATGCAAGATATGTGAAAAATTGAACAAAGGTACTCGTTATCATTCTGAAACTGCATGCTGGTTTAAAACAAGGGAAGATAACACAAATAAAAAGTATGACATTAAACATGTGAACAATTCTGTAATTGAAGCAGAGTTAAATGAAAATTATCAAAAAAACTAACAGTAACACCATTAATCAATGTCAAACTAATTTTAAATGATCAGATAGAAATATATGGTGTTTATGATTCGGGTTCAAATGTGTCTCTTGTTAACTCTAGGCTTTTAAAGTTAAAAGGAAAAGAGAACAACTCGTATCAAGCAAATTTAGTGACGATTAATGGTGTTAAGAAAGCAAATGGTTTGACGAATTTGAAAATAAAAATATTTGATTTAGAGAAGAAAGTTGATGTATACATTATCGATGAACAAGATTTTAAGTACGACTTTTTGATCGGATTAGACATGATAAAAATATTTAAACTAATACAAGATGAGAACTTGCAGATAACTCAAAAAGACTGTAAGAAAATTAATATCGATAAAAAAGAAGAAGGATTACTTGATTATAAAATGAATAATGATGATTATGAAACAAAAGAATGGCAAATAAATTTTAATGAACATATTAATGAAGAAGATTTTGAGATGAGAGTAGGACATTTGAATGAAGACCAGAAATCTGAAATCAATAATTTGGTAAATAAATTTAACTCAGTTTTCGCAAAAGATAAATATGATATTGGCACAGTTAATGGGTATGAAGCAAGAATAGATTTATTAGTAGATACATATTGTAGCAAAAGACCATACAGGTGTACATTAGAAGATAAAAAAGAGATAGAGGAACAAATAGCAAAGCTTTTAGATAATAAACTTATAGAAGAGTCATACAGCCCATTTGCTGCACCTGTTACTTTAGCATTCAAAAAAGAAGAAAATAAGAAATCTCGCCTATGTATTGACTTCCGAGACTTAAATAAAATAGTAGTACCTCAAGCTCAACCATTTCCGCTTATTGAAGACTTGATGATAAAGACTAGAAATTGTAATTTTTTTTCAACCCTGGACATCAATTCTGCTTTTTGGTCCATTCCTTTGAGAATAGAGGACAGAAAGAAAACTGGATTTGTAACACAAGATGGTCATTTTCAATGGACTTGTTTACCCTTTGGATTGAAGACATCATCAGCAATTTTTCAAAGAATATTGAGCAATATATTAAGAAAATATAAATTGACAGATTTTGCTGTAAACTACATAGATGATATTTTGATATTTTCGAAGAATTTTTCCGAGCACATCGATCATTTGACACAGTTGTTAGAAGCAATTAAAAAAGAAGGGTTCAGGTTAAAGTTTACTAAATGTACCTCGTGTGTTCATAAGTTTTGAGACAAACTTGGTAGTTAAAAAAATAAATTAAATATTACTGGCTGCTATTTAATTCTTTTTCCAATTTTGAATTTGGAATGTTTACTTTTAATACCTTTGACTTTCAAATTTATTTCTGTCAATTTTATCGTGATGGAGGGGACTAAAGAATTGCGTGCGACCGTGATATCGCTATTTTAGGCGGGAAAAACACCAATGGAGATTTTCCGTGGGGTGAAAACTTTTGGCGTAAGCCGTAACTTCGTGTATTACACTATCAAACGATACAATGAGACAAGTTCCTTGCAAGATCGCCAAAGGAGTGGTCGGCCACGCTCTGTAAGGACGCCTGCGAACATCAAAATCATCCGAGAGCGACTTCGCCGAAATCCATGTCGCACTCAGAAAAAAATTGCTCTGCAGACTAAAATTTCGCGCGTTTCAGTCAACAGAATACTGAAATATGATCTTAAGATAAAGGCGTATAGCCGTAGAAAAGTTCACTTTTTAAACGATCGGCTTCGTAAATTGCGACGCGAACGTTGTCCATTACTGCTTAGGAGACACGATGCGAGGAAGATACTGTTCACCGATGAGAATTTTTTTTAATGTCGAAGAAAAGTTCAACCTACAAAACAATAAAGTCTATGCCAAAAGTAGCAAGGATGTCCCAGCTTCAGCACGGAATGTCTCGCGTACTCATCATCCGGCAAGTGTGATGGTATGGTGGGGAGTTTCGTATGAAGGTGTCACTCCGCTCCATTTCTGTCAACAAGGCGTCAAGGTGAAAGCCAAGAATTATCAAAATGACATCTTAGAGCCTGTTGTGAAACCCCTATCTCATACTTTATTTAACAACAAATTTTGGGTTTTCCAGCAAGACTCAGCACCATCCCATAAAGCAAAAACCACCCAAGCTTGGTTGAGGGAAAATGTGCCGGCTTCATCGCGGCGAACGAATGGCCCTCCTCCAGCCCCGACCTCAACCCGCTGGATTATTCTCTATAGACTGAGTTAGAGCTCAGGGCCTGCCAGAAGTCCCACCCAAACTTGGAGTCACTGAAGCGAGCTCTTGTTCGAGAAGCAAAGCGAATCCCGCTAGAAAAGATTCGTGCCGCCATTGATGATTGGCCAAATCGTCTAAGGGCCTGTATTAAAAACAAGGGTGGACATTTTGAATAATAGATATATTTTATTGTTGATTATTATCTACTTAGTGTTCACTGTAAATTTTAGAAATATAAGTTAATTATTTAAAAAGTTATGCCTCTTTTTTTTCGTCTCAAAACTTATGAACACACGAGGTAATTTTGCATCGGACTCAGTTAAGTATCTGGGCTATATAATTCAAAATAACTCTGTCAAGCCTGTGAGGGACAATCTAATATCAATAAGAAACTTTCCTGTTCCCAAAACACAAAAAAATGTAAGACAGTTTCTTGGGAAAATTAATTTTTACCATGAATATATTCCAAAAAGTGCAATATTATTAGATCCATTGCATAATTTACTCAGAAAAAATCAGAAATTTCTGTGGTCTAAAGAATGTCAACGAGCATTTGAGATAATCAAAGAACTTCTATGTTCACAACCAGTTTTGGAAATTTTCGATCAAAATTTGCCGATTAATATATACACCGATGCTTCCATAGAGGGTATTGGAGCAATCTTGAAACAAACACAACTTGATGGGAAAGAAAAACCGGTGGCGTATTTTTCAAAAAAACTAAATGCATCACAAAAGAAGAAAAAAGCAATATATTTAGAATTGTTGGCCATAAAAGAAGCTATTAGATATTGGCAATACGACCGATTTGGCGCAGTGGTTAAGAAATTGGCTACTGCGCCAGAGGTCGCGGGTTCGATCCCCGCACATTACAAACATTTGTGTGCATGAACATGTCTGTTTGTAGTGGTCTGGGTGTTTTCTATGTATAATATGTATGTATTTACAAAAAAAAAAAAAAAGTATTTAAGTATGTTTATAACCGTTGTCTGGTTACCATAGTACAAGCTTTGCTTAGTTTGGGACCAGATGGCGCTGTGTGAAATGTCCAAGGATATTTATTTATTATTATTTAATACTGGTTGATAGGAAAATCTTTCACGGTATATTCAGATCATAAGCCATTAGAAAATATGAATTTAAAATCGAGAACTGATGAAGAGTTGGGTGATTTAACTTACTATCTGTCGCAGTATGAATTTAATATAAAATATGCACCTGGAAAGCAAAATTTGGAGGCTGATTGTCTAAGCAGAAACCCAGTTTTAGAATCTGATGACAATACAGATGAAAAATTGAAAGTAGTAAATTTAATTACACTAAATGATATTATAACAGACCAAAATAGCAATGAAGAAATACAAGAAAGGAAAAATGCATTGATAGAAAGAAATGGTGTATACTTTAAAAGGAATAAAAAGAAGGAAAAGATTGTTTTGTCAGAATTATTTAGCATTGATGTAATTAAACAAATACATGAGCACCTTTGCCATATTGGAGTTAACCAAATGCATAAAACTATAAGTTCTTTCTACACGGCAAGAAATCTAACCAAAAATATCAAAGATGTGTAAGAGTTGTGAGATTTGTATTAAAAATAAATCAAGAGGATGTGAAAAGTTCGGGTTGATGTCACATTTAGGACCAGCAAAAAAGCCCTTTGATATAATTTCTATAGATACGATTGGTGGTTTTGGAGGGTCAAGATCAACCAAAAAATATTTACATCTGTTAGTAGACCATTTTTCTAGATACGCAATTATAATTACATCAAAAACTCAAAGCGCTAACGATTTCATCAGACTAGTAAAGAACATATCAGAAAGCGAAGATGTTGGAATGATTCTTTCAGATCAGTACCCGGGGATTAATTCAAAAGAATTCAAAAAGTTTTTAAATGACAAAAAGATAGACTTGGTATTTACGGCAGTTAATTCACCTTTTTCAAATGGCTTGAATGAGAGACTTAATCAAACAATAGTTAACAAAATTAGATGCAGAATGAATGAAACAACTAAAAAGAAGGCTTGGACAAACATCGCTCAAGAATGTGTAAAGAAGTACAATGACACTGAACATTCGGTAACTGGTTTCTCACCGAGTTATCTTTTATACGGTAAAGATGTAAGCATTTTACCCCATGAATTGAAGAAGGACAAGTCACATAGAAAATACAATTAAATCACATCAGTATAATAAAAAACTGTTTGATAAGAATCGGAAAGATTACAAATTCAATGTTGGAGATATGGTGTATGTGGAGAACAGAAATAGATTAAACAGAAAGAAATTAGATGAATTGAAAACTGGACCATACGAGATAGTTGAGAAGATTTCAGACTCAATATACAAAATTGATACGGGTCATAGAAAAATGGAATCCAACCTGTTTCATATTACTTTTTGGTATTGACTATGGGAATTTGTATTTTCTTAAACGTTAATGTCGGTTGTCATAGCAACCTGTCATAATAAGAATAAATAAAATATTATTTTCACAATGGAATATGAAATCTAGGAAATTATATTAAAATGAAGTGAATTATCAAGGAAGGTTTTATTTAGTTAATATAGGGTGTAGTTTATGTTTAGTGACTGAAAGATAGTGTGAGAATTTACATAATAAATTCCTGATTTTTCAGAGCAACACAAAAGTTTGTTTCCTTGGAAGAATACACTTATATACGTATGTCGCAAACATAATAAATTGTTCACATTAGTTAGGATTAGGCTATATCTTGCTCTTATAACATCTAGATGTGATATTTACAATAATCTTTAGGTAGCCCAGTATCAGGTAGAATAGAATATAAATGGTCGTAGCGGTAGTGATTATTTCAGTGGCTTTTGGCTTTATGTCCATTTAGACTATTCAAGTCATGTCCATCACATCTCTCAGTGCTGCGAATAGCTTATCAATCTGTTAATCCCTGAAACAAGTACAGCAAAATTTTTTGTTATTATTTCTAATAAGATAGGTAGTTACTGAATTTATGTAAGTAAATATGTAAAATATTTTTAGAGACGTAAGACTGATGCGGTATTGCTGACAAAACTCAGTGTTTTTTGTCAATGTCTATTAGAATGTTAAATTATTTTAGGTTTTATAATAGCTAAATAAATGAAAAAAAGTACCATCAGCCGCTCTAATTTTTCAGTCTTGTGGGTAGATAAACGATCTCAAAAACTAAAACGAGGTTGTCGGGTACTTTACGTAGTAGAATTCTTTTTGTTAGAGAAGAGAAAATTCGATATCGATCGACAGGGCTTTGACTTTATTTAGACATTAATTGGTAGCGTACTTTTGAGTTATTTGGCCAAGATAAGACCTAAGAAACTCCCTAATTCAAAAATCATTTCTATGCATTGTGAATTCTTCTATACATTATTAGATTTTTTAGATAAAAGGGTTGGACTCGCAATCGAATTACCACACGAAAAAAATCGATTGACGCGTGAATCTAGGCCACGATACTTATATTTTTTGTAATAAGCCGGAAAGTATTGGTTTTCAGCTTTTCAGACGAAGGCGACTAGGCGTATCGTAAAATAAGTTCATTTGACTATCTGCAAACAAAACAATTCGTTACCTGGATAAGTAAACCATTACTAATAGGTATTATACATAAGAATATAATACCTGTAAAGAATATACCTATAAAGGTCACCTCGTTTTGAGTGATAATATTTAAAGGGCTGATTCAGCACAATAAATTAATCATTTTCTGTAGAAAACACTATGGGGTTTTATCCGCTAGTTTTTGAGAAAATTGTAGACTAAGATAATTATTTTTTTCCGATTTTATTTTTTTATAAATTAGGCTTAAGCTTAGAGAAAAAGAAAGTTGGGCATTGAATTGAGAGAGGCGAAGCCGATAAAGAAGATAACTTTTTAAATTGTCAGAGTGTTGTTTTGAAAAAATGATATTGTCCTTGCGTACGAAAATAATAAAAATGAAATCTCGAATTTCCAAAAAAATATGAATGTGTTCGGTTACTATGATGTTTACAAAGACACTGTTAAAATATTATCACTTAAAATGATTTGACCTTATATATACTACCGGAGAAGTTTATATATATCTCGGTGATGTTTTTTGTCAATACTGGAAAGCAGAACAAATTCAGGTAAATCATCCCTCTGTATAAAAATCTGACACATCAACATCACTATCCTTAATGTACTCGTTTAAGGGATTGGCTCCTAAACTGTTTAGCTGAAACTTTTTGATCCTCTCGTGTACGTAGTTTGCGAGTCACTTTCGTAATTACTAAAGGCATTCAGAACATTAATCGTACCTTATACATACTTATGTGTTGCAAGCCCAAATGTACGAGGACATCTCTCTCTACGTATTTTAAATCTACTGTATTACTGAGATACCATGCAAGTTTATTTGAGCTCTTAGGTACCTGTTTATCCAAATATTAGTTCATTTATTTATTTATTTCGATATTCAGCTGTTTAGAACTAAGCGCTTCTCATCAACATTATAATGCACACGGCAAAAGTGTGGAACTCGCTGCCCGCGTCGGTGTTTCCTAGTGATTACAATCCGAATCTATTCAAAGTTAGAGTGAACAGGCTTCTTCTGGGCGAGCTCGCTCCATCTTCGACTCCGTCTTAGTCGCACTTGGCTGGGTCTGGAGTCAAGAGCAAACCCATACTAAATAAAATAATAAAATAGGTAGAGACAATAATTATGCGTCCACTACTGCAAAAGCTCCTGAACTCCTGAATATTTTCTCTGTTTAGACCTATGATTGACTGGTAGATAATGCTTTGGCATTAAGTCCACAATATGTACAATATTTATTTTATTGCATGAAGTTTTACGGACTCTGTGTAATAATTGCGACTGATTGCGAATTATCTTAAGAAAAAAAGTTACCTCGGAATCGCGAATACACTCACGAGTAGTGTATTTGCGATCTACTCTTTTCTATTCATTTGCAATGCACTGTTCTCTGGATAAGATACGTATACAGTTGACGACACAAGACACATGCGTCTCTTCAAGTTGTCGTTTATGCTAGCAGTTTGTATAAACGCCCTCATAATTTTGAACAAAGTGGGCGTGAAGTATGAAAGCGTGTGCTGAGATGCGATGTTCCTCATATTTACGAGTAGCTGCCTCTTTGTCTCTTCGTCTTGAATGTTAAACAAAACAATAACGGGAAGTAGGCGATGTAGGTGATGCTTGAAAAGCGCAGGTAAATATGAAGAGTCAGTTTATTTTTGTGGAGATTTCTAGTGCAGTACTATAATAGTGAAGTTGTAAAATTGTGTATACACAACTTTACTAAAAATGCATTTGTTCTGTTAAGATTTGAAATATTGATAGTAGTGTACCTGATGGATGAGCAGTAAATGTTATCAGAAATCAAAATAAGTGATTGCCATTTTTATGTAATGGATAAGTAGGTAAAATTTAGGTTTAGGATGAATCATTTATGCTCCTGCACCCACTTATAATCTTTCTGCATGACCTAAAGGTATGACTGGGAGAGAATGCTTTTAGCATTAAGTCCACCTTTTGTACACTGTTACTTGTGCAATAAAGTTCTTAAATAAATAAATAAATCATATCTGACCGGTAACAGCCTATTCACTCTTCTCTTAAAAATGTCTAATTATCGTACTGTTTTAAGAACACTTTCGTGAGACAATTTTAAAAAGAGAAGAAAGAGAGAAATTCAGAAAGGATATGTAGGTAATCCTCTGATTTACTACTAATGAACAAACGAATGTAATTCTCTCGTTGCAAAATTTACTCGTTCTATTTTCCGACGGAAAATAAGTTTAGCAAATATCTACAACAATATTTCGTTTGGTCCCATTAAGTGTTGTGAAAGCACCTGTAGTATTTCGACAATTAATTTATTTATTTATTTAATCATTTGTTTCAGGCAACAAAGGCCCATACAATATATACCATAAAGACTAACATAAATATTTAAATAATAACACAAAAATACACTATTACTAATAATACACTATTTTGTCGGCGTAGTGTTCCGCAACTTGGACAATGGACCCTTACTAAAGGAGTGAGCATACAATGAACCACTTCAAATGGTTAACATACCAGCATGAGTGGTAGGTCTTGTTAAGAATGGAAAAAAGGGTTAATTATGGTAGAATGCTAAAATTCTATGAATATTAATTACTTTCTTGAATTAGTTCATATTCTTAATAATCTGTGAAAGAAACTGTGCTTAGTACAGTTAGAACCGTACCAAGGTATTAACCGACAAATTTAAGAATTATGAGAGCATATTAGAGGTATTATTATGATATGGCACGTCTAGAGTCCAGACTTTACCCATGAAAATACCAAAAAATTGCGTTAAATCTTTTTCAGGAACGGAGTAACGTTTTACAAATAACCTTATTCCCTCAAGGGATTGTTATAAATCCGGGATTGTCTCTGTCTTGGCTATAAAGAAAGGATTCCGATCTGAATCGCTGATTCGCGCAACGATCCGGACTGTCGATACAGAGAACCTGTCTCTCACAGGCGATGGAAGCTCAGGGCTGGTCTCTGTGGACCAGGGATGGCAAACTTTTTTTGAGAAGGGCCATATTTAGAAATGCGACATTTTGTGAGGGTGGATCTATGTTTGTAACGCGAAAACTATTGTATGGATTTTTTAGTTTAATCAGTCAGGTATCAAACGACTGCCGGGAGTCGCATAATACCTAATGGAATTTCTATTGTGTTTCGTTCACACATACTTGACGAGTTAAAAATGCAACAAAGTTAAAAATCCTTCATTCCATCTGCCCTTAAAAAAGATATAAAAAATATTTTAATATTAAATTTAAATTAAATATTAAATTTGTGTAAAATTTTAGAAACAATTTTACAAAGGTTCTGTAATTACTACACTACCATAAGGTTAAATCGATTTAAACCATGAAGTGCATTATAGGTAAACCGCTTCATTGAGACTTCGCCTGCGGGGTACAGGGGTGCGGGCGGAATGACGAGAGCGGGGACTGTAAGGGGTGTGGGCGGCGGCGATACACAAGAGACGAAATTTGCCGCGACAGTTCTTAAGATATGTGACGTCAGTGGTCACAATGGTAGTCGTCAGTGTCGACACTTTATAACATTACATAACATATTGGAAAAAAATATTCGATGCGATACAATTACACTAATGAGAGTGAATTAATTTTAAATATTATTATCCAGGGTCGTGGATTTTGATCAATAAATAAAATTAAATCTTATAATTAGATTAATTTTAAGGCAAAATTAAAAACTTCAAATTACATTCCCTGGTTACTTTTGCGACTGTTTTGTTTCAGTGTATATCTTGTTCATATTCCACTGAATTTGGATCTATATTTTATTCTAAAATATTCGTATATATTTAGAGCCTTTATTAAAACACTGCTTGTTCGAGATCGGCAGTGGATTCAACGTGGTAGGCAAAAAATATAAGGGAGGTTTTGTCTGTCAGGACTCACCTATTATCCGCTAGTAGATGGTTTCCAGGTTGCAGGTGATCACCGAGGACACAGGCACAGTCACACAGGTCTTCAGATAAGTTTAAGGGAAAGCACACGCGAAAATTGAGCCCTGGTAGGTCAGTTTAGTGTCATAGGAACAACGTCTCGGAAGCAACTACTTTACGGGGTTCTCAAACAAGCAAAAAATAGGTAAGTACTCAAAATGATGTGCGTAGGAGCGCGCGCCGCAAGATTAGGATGGCAACACAGGTTTCAATCAAATTATTGTAATGAACATATCGCCCGCCCTAAACACGTTAAGTGTTTACGAGAGAGAAAGGAAGGGTAAAAGGAAAAGTTATATACTAAACTGGAAGACGAACCAGCTTCGTCACAGATCTCTTAAGGATACCTGTGGGAGTTTTCACATCAACGACGCGAACAACTTTGTCTTGTCCAGGGTATAAATGAGCAATGCGACCACGGCGCCATTGCAAAGGTGGGAGGTTGTCGTCCTTTATTAGAACTAGTTCGCCAACTTGGGGAGGATTACAAGGAGACGTCCATTTATTCCTTGCCTGTAAGGTATTTAAGTACTCTAAATGCCAACGAGACCAAAAGTGCTGCGTAAGTTGTTGGATCAGCTGAAACCGTGTGAGGCGATGAAGCTTAACATTCTCATAAGGGTACTCAGGTAAAGCGGTTAAAGGCTGACTTATCAAAAAATGTTCGGGCGTTAATACTTCGACGTCGTTAGGATCTGGAGAAAGTGGACACAGAGGCCGCGAGTTTAAAACTGCTTCTATTTTGGTAAAAACAGTTGTTAATTCCTCAAAGGTAAGAGGGGTTTCTCCTATCACGCGTTTGAGGTGGGATTTTGCCGATTTCACAGCAGCTTCGAAAAGGCCTCCCCAGTGGGGGCAGACGGGTGCGTCTCATTTGTTATACAATCATTTGATATAATTCAACTTTAATAACGATCACTTTACATAAGATACATTTGTTATAAAAACACATGATATAATTTTGTTTATCATAACGTTTACTTCACATAATATTCATTTTATATAATACCAGTTAGTATAACGTTCACATCTTATAAAAACATTTGAAATAAAACTTATTTTATATATCGTTCATTTAATATAATTTTGTTTGACATACGCATTATTTAATATAACTATTATTTGAGATAATAACGTTTCAAATAATGATTAAAAGAAATAACCGTCAAATTAATATAACCTTCACTTGGTATAATTTCAATTGTTGTTTTAAAACTAATTATCAAAAATCTGAATTATGTTAACCCCGACTCGCCGTGGTCACTTCGCCGTGGTACTTGTCTGCCCGATACTAGAGTGTAATTTAGAAGCCGGAGGCGCGGAGGGAGAGCAGCTTCCGCCCGCTGTAACAAGGGGCAGGCACCCGTGCGAGCCGGAGCGGCTGAGGCTGGTCGCCGAAGGCCGAAGGCCGAGGCGACCAAAAAGCCGAAGCTGTGGAGGTGAGCGTGGGTGACTGCACTTTGTTGCGCAAGGGCGGAGAGGCTGCACTTCCCGCAGCGCCGGAGACGTGGAATTAGTGATGCATGTGTGCTTGCTGGCATGCTGCATGCTTGCTTGCATGCTACATGCCTGCTTGCATGCTGCATGCCTGCTTGCATGCTGCATTCCTGCTTGCATGCTGCATGCTGCATGCCTGCTTGCATGCTGCATTCCTGCTTGCATGCTGCATGCCTGCTTGCATGCTGTATGCCTGCTTGCATGCTGCTTGCCTGCTTGCTTGCATCATCGCCTGCATCCTCCAAGCCTTGAATAACCTAGCAGCTGCATTTTTATTGATGTAATTGTTTTTATATTATATATGATATCATATAAATTGGAGTTTATATGAAGTCATCATTATATGTTTTAAATATTATTTAAAAAGAGTGTTATCGTACATGAATGTTATACTAAATGTTATTATACTAAATAAACATTATTTATTTTAATTATTATATCATGTAAATGTTATATTAAATGGTCTTTATATCAATTGATTTTAGCTCAATCGTTTGTTATACGTTTTAAAATTATATCATTCAAAATTATATCATTCCATCATTATACTAAAAAAGTGTTATATTAAACAAAATTATATCATGTGATTGTATATGTTTTGAACTTTATATGATATGTTGTTATATTATATATTACACACCCGGGGCAGACAGGGGGGTCGAAAACCCAGTTAATATTGCGCTTGGAAAGCTCGGAACCATTAGTAGCTTGATTTTGAGACAAGAAGTACTCTAATTCCTGTAAGTAATTACGTGCACCGATATAATTTCGGCCACAGTCCGAGCGGATAAGGCGAGGTAAACCACGACGTGAAACGAATCGGGAAAAGGCGGCAACAAAGGCTTCTGTACTTAGGTCCGACACGACCTCAAGGTGGACTGCCTTGGTGGAGAGGCAAACAAATACACAAAGGTAACTCTTAACCAACCTTTTATTTCTATAGGCCTGAACTTTGGTGTAGAAGGGGCCCGCGAAGTCAGTGCCTACACCATCAAATGGCCTAGCCGCGGTGACACGGTCCTTAGGAAGGTCACCCATAGGAGGCTGGGAGACAGCCGTTTTAAGTCGATAACAAGAAAGGCATTTAAAAATCACATGTTGAATAGCGCGGCGGGCAGACAGGATCCAGAATTCTCTGTTTAAAATAGCCAGAAGGGCATTCGCACCTGCGTGAGCATTTTCACGATGGTAATGGGAGATTAAAATATTCACGAAATTACCATTTCTAGGCAGAAGCAGGGGGTGTCGAGCGTCATAAGGAAGGTCAGAGTGCCGTAAACGGCCACCCACTCGTATTAGGCCTCTGTCATCTAAAAACAGGCTTAATTTCCTGAGGGAGTTGGTGATTGTATCACCCCTCTTCAAACGGTCTAGTTCATCACTGAAGCAGGTAAATTGAACAATTTTCACTAAATATATAAGAGATTCTCTACGCTCTTCAGTACTCAGGAATGAGGAGTAAGTTTTAGGGTATAAAAACCGCCTTAGGTAACAAGTTACATTTATTAACTTGTTCAAGGAGCTATACCGCTCTAATAAAAAGGAAGGGTCCGGAGGAGAAACTTCAGCAGACACTACTAAACAACGTAGTCCCGGGAGGTCATTATTCGAGGTAGGTTCCGCAGTCACGGGCCACTGATTAGGAGACTCGGTCAACCACGAAGGAGAAAACCAAAGAGTGTGGTCTACCAATTTAGAGACGGGCATGCCTCTTGATGCACAGTCGCTAGGGTTCATATAGCCAGGAATATGTCTCCAATGACTAGATGTTGGAGAATTAATAATTTGGGAAACACGATTTGCCTCAAAAGTCTGAAGAAGGTGGGGAGGTGTTTTCAACCAACACAAAACAATTTTGCTATCCGTCCAACTATGGATTGAAGTCAACACAGACGTCCTTTGCAGACAAAGAGCGACGTGATGTAATAATTTAGAGAGGAGGGTAGCTCCTAACAATTCCAACTTGGGAATTGTTAAACGGGTCCTAACGGGTGCAACCTTTGACTTGGCCATAACAAGATGGACGGAGCAATTACCAGACGTATGCTCTGCGCGTAAATAAACGGCCGCAGCATAACCTAACTCGGAGGCATCGCAAAAACCATGTAGCGATAAGGAGGAGGAACCGCTAGAAAGTATATGACGAGGAATAGCCACTTTGCTCACTTTAGTCATATCTTGAATAAAGTTAGCCCACTCTAAAGCGAGGGGCTCCGTAAGGGGATCATCCCAGGAAAGGCCAGATAGCCACAAACGTTGGATAAACTCTTTGGCCTTAAACACGACTGGAGATATCCAGCCACAGGGATCATAAATTCGGGCAATCACAGATAATACCTTTCTCTTTGTAATCACTGTATCACAGGCATCATAGGAACATTTATAGGTAAATGAGTCGCTCACAGGGTTGTACTGAACACCTAACACTGCTATAGTCTGCGGATTACCCTGATCTACGATTGAGTGAGGAAGTTGTAAATGGTCTAGGGGCATATCATCCAAGAGCTCGGGTCTATTAGATATCCACTTACGAAGCTCATACCCACCAGCGGCCATGATCCCTTCAAGCTCTGATTTTAAGGCCCGTGCAGAAGAAATACACGCTGCTCCACTAAGACAGTCATCAACGTAAATATCCCTTTCAATAACTTCAGCAGCTCGGGGAAAGTTCAACCGCTCTTGTTCTGCGAGTTCAAGAAGGACCCGAATCGAAATATAAGGACTAGAGCGAAGGCCATACGTATTGGTGTTAAGCTCGTATGTGAGGAGAGGATGAGAAGGGTCCTCGCGCCAAAGTACCAGTTGGTACCTTCTATCCTCGGGGTGTACCCAGGTCATGCGGAACATCATACGAATGTCGGCAACAAACACTACTTCGTGCATACGGAAATTCGTAAGGATATGGGAGATATCTCGCTGAAGTTTAGGGCCAGTGTGTAAACATTGATTTAAGGACACTTTATTGGAGACTTTATTGGGCTACTCCCATCGAAAACAACTCGTATTTTACCACCAGCGCTCTTAAAAACTCCATGGTGGGGAATGAAATAATGTTCACGGGTGTGATCATATGACGAAAGGGACATGTGATTCAACTCAATATATTCACGCATAAAGGATATGTATTTTTCACGAAAATGAGGGTTACCTTGCAAACGCCTTTCAAGGCTTCCAAATCGCTTAACGGCATTGGCCTTAGAATCACCGAGGAGTGGACGATCTTGTAAAGAAGGGAGCCTAATCATAAAACGTCCATCATTCTCACGAGTGGTGGTTGCTTTGAAGAATGTCTCACATTCTAAGTCCAAAGGGTTTGAATTAGATAGCTGGGGGGCCTCTTCAATCTTCCAGAACCTCTCCACTATTTGGGACAATGAGACTCCAGTCATAGGAGGTTCCATTTCAGAAAGACGTCCATGAACAGGGCCTGACAAGACGAACCCAAAGATTGTCAATATGGCAGTAAGGCCATCAGGTAAAACAAACAACTCAGGCTTCAACAGGCGGCCAATGATGTCAGCTCCAAGTAGTACACTTATAGGACCAGGTTTATGGAACAGGGGGTCAGCAAGTGGTAGATGCTTAGTAGGGGTAACAACACTTTTAGGTACATCTACTTCCGGGAGGGACCCAGCAATCACGTCGACAACTATGGCGGGAGGGACCCAGCAATCACGTCGACAACTATGGCGGTAGTCGATATCACAGGTAGGGTAAAATTGACAGGTTTAAAGAAAGGGATACAGTTCCATGGGAATGGACTGACTGTATATTACCTATTCCACGAACGGGCACATGTGAAGGAGTGATAGGTAAGTTCATTTGGTCCGTAACAAGCTCTGTAGTAAGGAGGCAGCCTTGGGCGCCGGTATCTAATAAGGCACGGGCTTCTGCGTAATATCCAGACGAAGTTTTAACGTGAATTAAGGCCGTAGGTAAAAGAACAAGAGAATTGCGTGATACTGAAGTAAGGGCAGGTACAGGAGGGCTATCTAGTCAGAATTGTGAAGAATCGTTTGGCTTTGAATGGAAGGCACGTTCATCCTGAGATCTTGGAGGAGGAGCGTGATAAACACGATCACTATTTGGTACAGGCGAAAATCGCCCGCCCGAACGCGGGGGTGAAGCTCTGTGGGAATTACGAGGTGAAAAGCTGTTATAGGCTCTAGTGCGTGGGAAAGTACGTTCCGTCAGGTCACGCGGCGGGGACGTCCTCGGCGAGTTTGAAGGTAAGGCTGCGACGTCGCGGTAGGAGCGTTCATGCTGATGCTTCACGGGGGCGTCATCGGCATAACACAGCAACGTATGATGACTAGAACGACGGCAGGTATTGCAGCGATAATCTCGCTTGCATTGAGAGATGGAGTGTTTATCTAGGCATCGATAACACAAACGGGCCTCTTTAACTACATTGACACGTTGACGTGTAGGGAGGCGAACAAACTCGGGGCATTCGCGTACGTAATGCGACGTACTATTACAAACGTGACACTTCGGTGTGGGTGCGAACGTAACAAATGTCTTCGTAGGAGGCGGAGACCGCGCGTTAGATTTCGGGAATCGAGTGGAGCTCGTACTAAGTGAGGCAGTAGTGTCGACGACCGAAGCACTACCTACATTGTCGTGATGCCTACATTCATCCTCTAAGAAGGTAATAAGTTGATCAAAGGTTGGAAGTTTATTAGGGTCATCACCAAAACGACGCTCAAAACGGGATTTTAATTCAGAAGGCAACTTCGCAAGGCATAGGTGTACCAGTAAATATGACCAAACAAGCAAAAAATAGGTAAGTACTCAAAATGATGTGCGTAGGAGCGCGCGCCGCAAGATTAGGATGGCAACACAGGTTTCAATCAAATTATTGTAATGAACACTGCTATTTTACATTGTTAAACGGTGGCGTTAATGCTAAGAGCATTCTCTTCCCCCGTTATACCTACCTTAGCATAGAATATATAAAAGTACTACAAAGATTCATGAACAAAGATTGTAACAGGTGCAGGGGAATGGTGTAAAATAGAAATAAAAAAAACACGACAAAAAATACAATAATATAGATTTTGTGTCCAAATATACTGCGACTCATCTTCAGACTTCAGTCAGACAGTATTCTCTTGTGTACTTCTGTCAAAGCGTCCGCAACTGACAACAGATGCTATCGCTACCTGTGTAGCGAGCGTACTGAATTTTGAAAATAATGTGCCTGCCGCCCGCACCTCTCACAAGCCCCGCTCTCGTCTCCCCCCGCGCCCCTGTACCCCGCAGGCGAGGTCTCAATTTCGCGGTTTACCTATAGTAGCTCTAACAAACACAGCCTTAGTTAGTGGCACTGGTTATTGATATGCCAAGAATTTTCTTTAGCGTGCCAAAGGTTTACCTTACCTGCTGTACAGACTTTTAGAGGCGGAAAACTTAGAATGCTTTTTGCGCCTGTTTGTATATTCGCTTGGGAAACCGACATGACAGCCTGTCTATCAGAAGCTGTGTATTGAAAGGAAATAGTTTTTAGAAGGCTATTTTTGTAGATGATCCATCTGCTGGCAATACTTATGTGATATTACAATAATTTCATAACTAGGTATGATTTTTTTTTACAAAACAGGTGTGTAGTACTTAGTACAATAGTTATCTACTTTATTTTATAGACCTTGCGTCATTTTATTGATGTGTGTAATTGTCAAGTGCCTCTACAGATATTATAATTAATTAGCAACTTGTAAAGCAAGTACAGAATACTTATGAATATGTGTACAACTGATTTCCATTATGTAAGTAGAGTATATTAACTTACAGAAAGTTCAACTCATCCTCCGTAGCCGCGTCACTGGCACACGAATAAAAGTTGTATATTTACAAGCGCACGCACACATAGAGCCGCGCGCACAACGTGGCACAATCATAAAATTAATATTCCTGATAATAATTCTATGTGCACAACCGAGTTGCACTATCTGTACCGATTGGCTACCTGCACCCTCAGCAAGGTGAGTATTCCCACTGAAGATTGTGTAGGACTAATCATTTATTACTTTGCTTTGATGAGTACGAATGCAAGAAAGGGGCTCTCCCCTTTCCTGCGTTTTAAAAAAATATATAAGGTCACCTCGTTTTAAGTGATAATATTTAAAGGACCGATTCAGTACAATTTTTTTTTTTTGTAGAAAACACTTTGGGTTTTTATCTGCTAGTTTTTAAGAAAATTTGAGACTAATGTAATTTTTTTTTCATATCTTTTTTATTGATTAAGACTAAGATTTGAGAAAAATAAGGATTGTGCGTTGAATTGAGAGAGGCGAAGCCGTTGACGGAGATAACTTTTTAAATTGTCAGGGCGCTGTTTAAAAAAATGATATTGTCTATGTTAAAGAAAATAATATAAATGAAAATCTCGATTTTCCAAAAAAATATGATAGTGTCCTGTTTTTATGATGTATATAAAAGCCACTGTTAAAATATTATCACTTAGAATGTTGACCTTATATTTATTACTAGCTGTTCTCTGCGGCTTCACCTGCTGAAATGTTGGATCTTAAAAAATATCACTTTGAATTCTAGCCTATGTGTTATTCTGATGTATGAGCTATATTATTGTACAGTTTCATCAAAATACATCTTACAGTTTTTTCGTGAAGGAGTACAAACATACATCCATCCCCACAAACTTTCGCATTTATAATATTAGTAGGATTAGTGGGATAGTAGGAAGAGGATGTTTATTATGTATATTTACTGTTATGTGTACGAAAATACACTATGAAATAAATATGATATTTTTTTACAGACAAATATGTTGTACTTTGATTTTGACTAACCTTTACCGCTCGGTTGCTATATTGCAAAAATAAATGGCAGACGGTTATTATTAGTAAGATGGTGCTACTAAACGTACTAAACCTATAATGACACGAGCTAAGCTAGTCAAACAGTAGCCTAATGAGAGGTTTGTAATCAATGATGATATTCGATATCACAATTATTGTTGAGTCGAGTAGGTAGGTATTTGTTAAGATAAGCATACACTTAGACCGTAACATTTGCACTTCGTTTTAGTTAGGGCGTCGTTATATTGGAACAATCTTACTAATATTATAAATGTCAAAGTTTGTGAGGATGGTTATTTTTTAATCATTCACGTAAAAACTACTGAATTGATTTTGATGAAACTTTACATTAATACCCTATGTATTCATGTAAAGTTTCATCAAAATCCATAACATAATGATAATGAACGTTAATAACATAATGATATTTGACATGCATTATTTACGCGGATGATGCAGATTCCGCTAGTGTCTCATAAATGACGCCGTTGGTTGTGATAACCTAAATCTTTTCCTAAATTTCGTTCATAAAGTTATTCCTATTTGAGTTCGTCGGTCGTTGACACCGTTTCATACACATGCATCTTCAAGATAGCATACGGGATGGATGATAGATGGAGTCTTTAGAGCGATTTGTTGAAAGACGATCTCTCTACTGCACTAATATTGAACTCTTTACGGTTTACGACTTTAAGCATCGAACAGAAATCAACTTTGTGACAATCGTTTAACTTAAGTATCGTCAGCTTTAGGTAAAATCTGTAGTATCCACTGCGTTATTACGAAGATCTGTGACATGATTGGAGTTTTAAGCTTTTGCAAGTAAAATGGTGGATACGTGTCGTCTCTCTCTTCTGCAACACTGGATAGTGGACTCTTCTCCAGATAGTACCCAGTATTTAAATTATAAACTAATAATAAAATTTAATTTATAATAGTTATTTTTTAATTGTATTTAATTCTGCTAAATTAAAATAAATTTTATTTTAGTTGTCCTAATGTATATCTAATTTTCTTCTTGAATTACTCGAATAAGATTAAATACTTAATTAATATCAATGTCTTAATTTTAGATACATTTATTTTGTTTGCTGTAAACTTTTATAGACGTAATGTTCGAAATAAATGTATTTTATTTAATTTATTTATTAGTTTCATTTATTCATCGTCAATGTCTCATGTCAAAAGCTAGTAAGCGCTTAAGTACTTCGAAGTTTTTTTATTAATTTTTTGACATCATTGCAATGCGATATCAATCTTGTAAGAATAGCTACAATATCAATACTGTAATTGGATTTCATTTGCACCGTCCGGACTCAAAACCCTGAATAGAAAATAAAATCAGTCTAAAAAGCCTTTACAAAACCGAACAAAAACGCAGGTCCTTAAACCTCGACCAATCGAGCAAATGCATTGTTAGAAAGATAACAATCTCTTTGAGAGTTTATCTTTAAGAAGGGTATAAAAGCGCCAATAATTTCAGACGCAACATACAGGCTATTTCTGATCCTTCACTTCCAATAATAGTTTTTAACTTCAAAATGATTTCTATTTTTGTATTTGTTGGTCTTTGCGTTTTGTCTGCTCATGGTGAGTCTAATAGCTTTGATATCTTTAAAACAGTGACTATTTTGATTTGAAATGAAAATGGACGTTTGGGCAATTATAATTCAAACGGTTTTGTGTAAAAAAATGATATTTTTGGCTACGTTGTCCTTTGTGTAATAATAATTTAATTTGACTTGGGATTGGATTTGAGTTTATCTATGATGAATGATTATTTTTGTTAGGATACTAAAGAAATTGTAGTTTCATTTTAGATAGAACATAATTATTCTCATTCCTTGTTTCCTTTCACTTTCTTTTATACATGCGCAGATGTATTACTACTATAGTAGTATTAAACAGTCGCTTCCTCTGCGGCAATAAATCATTCATGACTCAGGAAGGGAGCCGTGAGTGCACGCGCTTATCGATAACCGTGCAGTGTGCAGTGCAGCACTACGCCTTCCCATAAGCCCTGTGAGTGTCAAATAGAGATAAGAATGCGCTGTCGCAGTCCCACGTTTTATTGCCGCAGAGGAAGCGAGTGTTTAATACTACTATAGTAGTTCACAGACAGTGCAAATCTTTCTGCGCAAATGTGTTATTGTTTCTCTCCGTAAAAACCTTGCTTAACGTATCAGGAAACATTTGAAATAAAGGGAGGTATAGGTAGACAGCAAAATTGAGACCTTGCCTAGTTGCCTGCAGGGCAAAGGGGTGCGGGGGGAGACGAGAGTGCGTTTAGTGAGCGGCGCGGACGGGTGTTTCCGCGCCGCCCGCATCCCTCGCGCGACCCGCTATTGCCTGCCCCCACGCCCCTGTACCCCGCAGGCGAAGTCTCAATGAAGCGGTTTACCTATAATTGAAACTTTTGACTTTTTAAGGATCTGTTCTACCTACCAACGACCTCAGGTTACAAACATCGCGGATAGTGGGCGGTCAAGATGCCCCTGAGGGTCGGTTCCCGTACCAGGCGTCGTTGAGGTCTCTCTTCAACTCTCACTTTTGCGGAGGTTCCATTTTAAATAAGCGGTGGATCTTGACAGCTGCACATTGTGCTGTTGGGTAAGTCAGCTCCCCAACTAGCTCATTAGTTGAAAGAAAGAAATTTTATTTATTAATTTAGGACACCACAAACACACACACACACACACATTTGAACGAGTTCACAAAATAAGTTGTCTACTGAGGAAATCAAAAGTACACACACATTGCTATAACTGACGTCTAGTTGTTTGTCCAACTTTTGAATGAGGGCTCATAGTACGGGTCCGTGAAGGAAGATATTTTCTTCAATGGAAAATCTACCACCTTGTTTCGTAAAACTAAAAACAATTTATACGGTCTGTTCCACATTGTCTTTGTAAGTTATACCTGCCTGACACTTTATACAAAACGACGTTTATATTTGAATTATTAATTGGTTGGTGCTTATTTGTCGCCTAGCCTTTATAATAAAATATATTCAAACCAGCCAGGCTTTTGACAGAACATGGTTAATATGCCCTTTACTTATCGACCCGAACTTTACCAAAAGAATTTTTGCAGTACCTACCCTACCCCCCGGTATGATAAGGTCATGATGGTAATAAAATACTCATAGTTGCTGCCTACCAATAAATATTATTTATTAGGACTTATCAATTACTTTATTCCAATTATTTTTAAAAAGTTGAATTAAAATAATATTTAACTACCTTATTTAATTATATTGTCTAGCATTTGGTTCAGATAGCGTCACATATGAAAGTAATTTTAATTATTTCATGTTTGATCTAACTTAATTTTATTTTAGAAATCATACCTACACAGCATTAACAAACTCATGTAAGTTGTGTAATTTATGATGTGTCTTTGTTTTCAAAATAGTGTTCTGTTTTACTCATATTTTTATGAATGTCATCAGGTAATAGTAAGGAAAAAACTGCAGTCTTTACAAAAATTACACCATCTTCCAGCCAATCCACATACTTCATCCGCGTGATAGTAGGCACCAATAGCCTGCTCAGCGGTGGCCAGTCCTACGGTGTGGAGAAGATCATAGTTCACGAAGACTACGACGGAGGACTGATCAAGAATGACGTCAGCCTCATCAAGCTGGCCCAGGACATCCAGTTCAATGAGAAGGTGCAGCCGATAGACCTGCCTGATGAGGATACGCCGGCTGGAGCTGATCTTTTGCTCACTGGATGGGGAAGAACCTCGGTTAGTGGATAAGGATTTCTCTAAGGCTCTAGCCTTTTCTTGCAAAACCAATCTTACAAGTTATTTTATACTGTAACCATCGCTCCCATCGTCAACTCTGTCAGTTTAAGCTTGGTATAGTCAAGGGTCAAGAGAAATGTTTTGGTGATTGGTGAGTAAGAGATATTATTTACCTTAGTTTTT
Source organism: Pyrausta aurata (assembly GCA_963584085.1). NCBI lineage: Eukaryota > Metazoa > Arthropoda > Insecta > Lepidoptera > Crambidae > Pyrausta > Pyrausta aurata. The sequence continues at coordinate 12,602,795 of OY757254.1, forward strand.
ATCGGAGACCAACTGACTACTGTCATGTGACTGATGTACTCATTCATTTATCGGTGAGTACCACCACCTCCTAACCTAATTAAGCAAAGTATAACATGTATAACCAGATTATGGCATGACAATTTTTATATCTAAAGTTCTTAAAAATCTGTCTAAGCTGGCGCGAGTCGAGTCTTCAATCAGCGTTGCAGGCTGTACTTCAATTGTTTTTTTTTATCCACAGTATCCAGGAGACCTTCCCAACCAGCTGCAGATGATCAACCTCACAGCACTCAGCGTGGAAGCCTGTCAGAGTTTGTACAACGGCATCAACCCTGTCTACAGCTCACAGATCTGTTCGCTCACCAAATCGGGTGAAGGGGCTTGCCATGTAAATAGTTTATAATTCCTTTTTCATTTATTTAGCAAGGAGTCCATATATTTTCCAATTATTTAGGGATTATCGTTGATTTTCAACGTATCTCAAGTTGGATGTAGAATCTTACCACGAGGTTAAGCAAAGAGCGAACCGCTTAATTTAAATTAAGAAGAATAATAAAAACAAGATGCTGCCTTCATGCAACATCAAAGCATATATGTAAATCTTGAACTATTTAATAATAAAATAACAGTATCTGTTCCTATAAAAGTATCCTTATTTCAGGGTGATTCCGGAGGCCCACTGGTCGAGGGCGGCAAAGTGGTGGGGATTGTCTCGTGGGGGATGCCCTGCGCTCGTGGCTACCCTGACGTCTACTCGCGGGTCCATTACTTCAGGGATTGGATTGTGCAGAATCAGCAATAGATAGCTCGATACATGTAAAGTCATCATAAGTTGCTTAACGACATAACGATCATAAGTTGGACGACTACCTGACACCAAGTTGCGCAACACTACGCCGACAAAATAGTGTAATTTGAATTATATTTTTTTTGTGTTATTATTAAAAATATTTATGTTAGTCTTTAAGGTATATATTGTATGGGCCTTTGTTGCCTGAAACAAATGATTAAATTAAATTAAATTAAATTTAACACTTACGTAGGTACTATCATTTGGTATTCAATGTTATCGAAGTAACAAGATTATTTGTTTTCAGTGCTAAGTTCACAGCAAAAATTGTGTCACAAATACGAAGACAAGATTGGGACGTATTCCTTAAAATTTGAATTTCAGGTACATAGTGTTAAGCGACTTATGGTTTAAGGTGTTATCAACCAAATGATGTCAATGAAATAAATGTTTTTTAACAGATGGCTTTATCTTGACTCCATTAACAAACCAATTGCTTATATTACTTTCAAAGGAGCAAGGCACGCAATGCAGTATACACTTTCATACTTTTTCGCATTTTCCTCCATGTCCTATTTTACATACTAAAGTCATATATAGGTTATGCTAAAGTCATTTTCTTATGGACATACGAATCCCTAAAAAGTGACAAAATGTCGATACCCACAGCCATATTGGGTAGCTAAATATGTAACGAACCCGACTGTGTTTGCTATCGAAGTAATATCACTCCAGGCCTCTTCGTCCCTATTGTACAATAAGCCCAAAGGATAAGGTTTCACGGTATTTGGTTTGTGAATATAAACCTGCAGTAATAGAGGTACATTCAGCCTCTCATTGACGTGACCGAATTTCAACTGAATGTAGTTTGACAGATTTGGATTGCGTAGATGCGCTGTAGCGGCGCTCTGTGAGGTAAAGAAACATATGGAGATTTTAGCTCCGACATTATTTAATGACAATTTTGATGACTTTTCATATCAGTTTTTTTAGGTTCTTTTATTATACTTGAAAGTACATATTAAAAAAACTACCACCAACAACCTCGTGGAAGTTCTCGTGAACAAAAGAAACGATGAGCTTTTTAAATATAAATTCAAAGCCTACTTGTGCACTCATTTCTGCCCTTCAGAGAGTTTTTCAAAATGGTCATTAGCAAGAATTGTACATTTTTATTTCTTAGAAATATGTTTCAAAACTTTACGTAAACTCTGAAGAAATGTTAAGTTGTTTTGGAAGAAACAAGAATAACAATATTACCAAGATAAACCTACTGAAGTAGATACAACATGACGGTGCATATTGCGATGTTGCTTTGACAGTTAAGCAGCTTTTGAACTGATAAGCAAATTCGTATTGCGATTTCGTTTAATTTACTCAGCAGATTAGCGTGGGAGTGAGTGAAATATAAATACATACTTTTTTTTTCTTAAAAGTTGCATCGCAATGTTAGTTTGGCGCTTCAACTAGTTAAGTGTGAATTGACTGGCTGGACTTTGAACGGATTGGAGCAAGATCGCAATACGCCCCCTGTACATCATTAGTAAAAATATAAAACCTTTGTATTGAGAAAAAGTTATCACTGACTCATATAACTACACGTATGTTAAAATGTTACTATCCAAGCTGATACTTGTATCAATTATTTGATTTAAAGTGAAATATTCATTTAAATACTTTATTGCACAAATCATGGTGTACAAAGATGGACTTAATGCTAAAAGCATTCTCTGCCAGTCAAACCTTTAGGTCATGCAGAGAGATGGCAATGGGTGCAGCGAAAATAATAAACAGAAAAAGAAATAAAAAAGCAACAATTAACTTATATTTATAGTAACAAATAAACCTACATAAACTACTGCAATAAAATCTATAAACATACTTAAACTAACACAAAATAAATACATTTTAGTAATACACATATCATACATACATAATATTATGCAATTATCTATTCTTTGAGGAATTGTCGGACTTTGCTCTTGAATGATAACTTTGACTCGGTCCTCCTGACATCCAAGGGAAGAGAGTTATTTCTGAATTAACGAACAATGTCGTTTCTAGTCTAGCCAAAATTCAATAACCAGTATGGGGAGGACAAAAGTTTAATATTATCAGCACAGTATTCGTGCCTGTGGCCAGTTGTAACGTCTGGACAAAAATCTGCCAAGTACAAGCCTTGGTGCATCAAAGGTTCTGTATCTAAAAGATTAAAATAACAACCCGACGCATGAAAAGACGAATTCCATTAAGTAAATTAATATGTAATACATGCGTTAGTGAAATCAGGCATAGGTCTAAGAAAGCTTATGTTCTATTTCGTAGGTCATCATAATGTGTAAGAAATGAAATCAACCGGTCTACCGGTTTTACTCCTGTAGGAGTAAAAGATGTGTGTTGTTGCGTAAAAAATTGGATTATTTTCTATTTGTGTATAAAAACTTTATTGCAAATATTATATGAGTGATAAGTAAGGACAACACTAGCATATAAGATAGAGCCTTATCAAGTGGTGTTTGCGGATACTGGAGCTTATGTAGAGAGCTTACGTAGATCTGTTTTTACTGACTTAAAAAAAGGAGGTAATCAATTCGATCTGTATGTATGTGATATCGTTAGAATTAAATAAAATTAGAGTATGTATGATCTATAAAGGCTTCCAATCCAAATACGTGTGCAAAATTTCGTAAGTGTATGTATGTTTGTATGTTTGTTTTAGGATTTCTCGAAAACGAGAAGTCATAGGGACATGATTCTATTTTAATTGGATTAGGTATAGTTCAACTTAGGGCACAGTGTAAGTTTCATCAAAATTGGTCCAGTAGTTTTTGAGATATAAGTAAATAACTAAAAATCATGAAATAAACAAAATTAAAAAATTCAACCGCCTTCAAAAACTAACTCAAAAGCTTTATATAACGCATTCGTCTTCTATTTAGAATAAACATATTCTTTTGGAGTCGGTGCATAATGTCAAGCTTACACCATCAGTCTAACTTAAACATAACACATCATGCACCGACTCCAAAAGAATTTGTTTCTCCTAAATAGAAGACGAATGCGTTATTCTTCTAGTTAATTTATATTTTTTAGTTTAGTTTATGGTTAGCTTATCAACAAATAAAAAAGATAAGTAATCTATTTGTCAGGCTATTAGGACGGTGCGGTGCCGCGGTGGTTTGACCTTCAGTTTCTCAATGGCTTGAGGGTGAGGGGATCTCTAGAATAAGGCTGTCTAGACTAAATAAAACAAGTAACGGCTTAATATTTGTCGAGCCAATTGCTACTTGTGGCGGTCTCGAATCTCGATATTGAATAGGTTTTTTTCCATCAGTAAACCAATCCAAATGACTTTATTAATTTCCCATGCTAACTATATTATTGAAGATATTCTAATAAATCGTATATTTTTCAAAATATTTGGCTGAAATCTATGTGTGATAATTCTTGATGAGTATTATACATATAAAATGTTTTTAATTGTAGGAACTGTAATAAATTTAAGAACCACTTAGAAACTGTAAATAATATCAGGAAAATACGTTATACAAACAATATTACTAAACAATATTTTTTTCATAAAAAAAGTTACTCCTTGAAAAGCAAAACAGTTTTCCCAATTTTAAGGTTAAAAAACCTTCATAGCACACGGCTCTCTGAAACAGAAACCTTTTTAGTCCAAAAGGCAAAGTCAACACTGACCTTTGCACTTTCATATTTCATTTTCATTAACCGCTTTGTGGACTTATTCCATTTGCCTCCGTCACTTTTAAATAAACTAGAAATACGCGGTTCTGGCAGCACGCAGACGTTATTATAAAACGTGAATAAAATAAAATCATACATATTACCACCATATTACCAACAATTTTGATGTACATTTATTAGTAATTAACGAAGCTACTTATTTATTTAGTCTAAATAAGGTTAGGTAAATAAAAGCAGCGTCATAATCATGACAAAACTGAAGAACATAATTAAGTTAACCTCCTACTTTTTGGAGTCGGTTAAAAATTAATGCGTATTTCTTTGCCTATCCTTATAGTCGTAATAGTAGTAGTATATTTTAGATAGATATAACACTTTTGCATATTGATTTCACATAAACAACCACAGGGAACTTTCACTGGAATGTAATTATTTCAACAGTTTTCTCGTAATAGCAAATTTTGGTCAACATTTTAGTGTACCTCATAATCCTCACAAAAGATGCAAAGTTACCTCGTTAAGCTATGCCCTGCTGTGACGGCTTAATAACTCTGTATACAGGGTATAAAAGCAGGGGCACTAAACCTTGTGCATGTTTATAGTAGACTAAGGGCCGTTTCCCACCGGTCCAGTTCTGCCGGATCACTGCATTACTGGATACCGCAAAGACTATGATGTGTTCACACGGAAGCTTTTTGCGGGTACGGTTGTCCATTCCATTCTTTCTCGACATTGCAGTTGATTCCCTGACCTGAATGACCTATAGGTCACCTATAAGTTTCACAAAATTATGCTTAAATCTTTTTACGTAGTAAAGTAAACGTTATCTTTAATGGAAATTGATTTTGTGATTGAAATATAACTTCATAACTTGTATGCCTTTGGCAAAGTTTTGGCAAACATAACAGTGCATATAAGGCTCGCTAGCCTCTCGAAAACGTTTTTAAATTTGTTTTTGAATACAGGGTGTTACTTATTCAATATCCAAATTGAAGAAATAGAATGTATGCCCATATTGCCCATCAAATTCAACAACAGATTTTTTTAAGACACAATATACGAAATAGACACAACTTAGTAAGTTTTTTTACGTCCATACCATAAGCTAACAATATGCCTTGACAACTCAAAATAATAAAGTACACGGTCACTGTGTGTGTGGTCACACTACAATCTGTACTATACTATATCCTTTTTCCTAGCCAAGTTAATTCTATTACTACCAACAACTTTCTCCCCGCATGGCGTGTAAACCTTGAAATTGTATCAAAACTATTTTTAGTTCCAGCAGATATTACACAGACCGCACATAGTTTGCCTCACAAGGTTCTCATGTTATGATTAGAGTGGGAATAAGAGGGAGTGCGAATCCGTGTATGTGATAAAAGGCACCCCAGGAGATTGTGTTTGTGTTGCGTTATGTGAATAAACAATGGGAAGATTAAAAAATACAGAGATGCAGTGAGATTTTTCTAGAGTACCTACATTTGTATTGTGGTGAAGGCCGGTTTTGTTGTTTGGACCAATGCCAGGATTGCTAGGTTCCGGTATTTTATATGTGCAAGCACTATGAGGACGAATAGAGCAAGCAGGGCTGAAATCTTTTTGATAGGTTATGTGTTGTGAATAAGCTGAATCTGAACAACTGAAATAATATATTAAGTTTACTTAGAACCCAATAAAATTAACTCTGTCCAGCATTTTGATACTAAATTATTTCTATTTTTACACTTGAGGGACAAAATCTAATTTGATTTCGTTTCAACAGGGAACCTCGTTATTATAAATTACTTTTCGGGATATATTTGCTGCTGCTTTCGGCACATGTTTTGAAATATGAAATTGTAGGTACAGCGGTAACTAAACTTAATGATGAAATGTCGTTACCAGCAGGCAGCAGGTAGAATATTTTAGATTGTGCGTGTTTTGAAAAAAACGATACCCTAACCAATGGGCAATAAAATAGCCATTCTGACATTTGGTAAAGGTTTTTTTTAAAAACGCACAAGGTTATATTTAACCTTAAATTTAATTAGTTAAATGAACTGTTGATCACGCAGCCGGTCCTTAGTAGCTTGCTGTAGAATGACCGGATCAAAACCGCATGTCTTTGATAAAGGGACGTTATAGAATTATCTTTTTGTAGCCAAGAAGTAAAATATTGGGCTGATAAAAATCGGGATTTGACAACGGCTACCAGCCACCTTAAAATGGTTGATTTATAAACACAGTTCGACTTTGCAAACCTAGCGCAGAAATTTAATGATCGCTCAATACAGGGTGTAAAAGGTACAATTAATACAATAGCACAGTTTTATTGTACACGTTTTAAACACGTATGAAATTAATGAATACGAAACTATTGTAACAGAAACAAAATAGATTCCTGTTCATTTCATACATGTTAATACATTCTTTTGCAGCAATTTTAAACGTTTGCGAGTAGTAAAAATGCATTTTATTTTCACAAGCTTCATTTGAATCACACCCGCGTCGTTTTTTCAGTACATTGAATCAAAATTGAATTTTAGTTGCAAAGAATTTCACTCGAAATACTAATGGTAGAGGTAACAATGAAATTTTCGTGTTCCAATACACGGAGTATAACGAAAGGAGCGCAAAATCTACAGCTATGTACAACTTTAAACAGATACAAATCAGGTCAATTCAATTACCTAACGAATCCTAACTCAATCATTTTCTAATCTCAATATTGTCACAATAATGATGTACTGTTGCTAACATTGCCGTGCCATAGGTTGAAGCCAGATTGCTTAAATAGCCGGCTAATTTAGCAATGTTAGGTAACATTACATGTTTATCATTTTTTAATTAAAATATAGTGTGTTATTTGCATACTTTTGTGTATTCTGGCAAAAAAATGCTTGATTTGATTTGATTTGATGTTTTCAGTTACTTACGCTTACAATAAATCGCTTTAAGTAACGTAATACCCCTGCAGAACTGTCTGAGGAAGTCCAAGCAAAATGTCGAGTGAATGTTTTAGCGGAGTTCCTAAAACTGAGCGCTTACTTTGTCTATAAAAGATAGTTCCAGTTTTTAACTATAGTCGTCTGTCTCTTTTACCTGTAGCTAAACAACTGCTAAAATGCTAAAGGAACTGTTGAAACTCCGTCGACACGTCGAGTTGACGTCGATACGGGCGACGCGTTGTCGGTCGCGACGGCGTTCTTTGGTTGTTGTATCAACATGTCTCGCCAATAGCCGGCATGTAAATAAATTATACCTCAAAGTAAGACCCCTGTTTGAGACTGGCCACCTGAAAAGTGGGAACTCTTTTAAAATTCACCACATCTCACAGTCGAGTCCGCTTCAATCTTTTATTTTTGATGAACATACGGGGTGAAAACAACTTTTCTTGGTTTAAATTGTTACTACTCTATTCTAAAAATGTAAGAATTGGTTTTGAGCAGTCACAAATCAAATTCCTTTGTTGCTTATAGTTATTTTTACTATACGCCTGCAACTTGTGTTCGATGCAGTTTAAGAATGTGGAATGTATAAAAGAATCTAAAGTATACACTCGTATCTCAGTATACCAATCCAATATTTTATATGGAGAAAAATATTATTACGTGGTATTCCGAATTCCATAGTATCTCCATAATAAAATCGTTACTTGAATACTGACAGACATGATTCAATTTCTTTCGCGTTGCTTTACCATCATAAATCTTATAATATGGAGTCTTTGCCCTCGGCAATACGTCTGTGGTAGATATATTATTGTTTTATTACTGGCACCCTATGAGCCTCTGGCTGGAAAGATTTTCGTACAAATAACAGAAGGATAATTGCTCCAAGGGTGAATTTTTAACTTGGAGTCTTACCTTGAACTGACTACACTTACGGATGAGTTTGTCAACTTTCTTTTGGCTACGCGATCGCCAGCGGCCTTTCGTCCCTGAGCGTTAGAAACGGAGCATCGGTACCAGAGTCTGATTTGATATCCACACTTAAAAAAGTAGAATGTAAAGCTAATTATTTATTTTTTATTTTTTTTAACAAGAAAACAAAGCTGGATTCGAACCTGCGAACCTAATGTGACCTTTTGGACTACCGAGACTTTTTAGGGTTCCGTAGCCGAATGGCAAAAAACGGAACCCTTATAGTTTCGTCAAGTCTGTCTGTCCGTCCGTATGTCACAGCCACTTTATTCTGAAACTATAAGCATCACATAGCTGAAACTTGGTAGGTAGGTGTATTTTGTTTACCGCTTTCCGATTCAGATACAAAAAGTAAGAAAAATAATATTTAAGGGGGGGCTCCCATACATGTAACTAAAACCAAAAATTTTTTTTTTACTCAAACCTATGCGTGTGGGGTGTCTATGGATAGGTCTTTAAAAATGATGTTGAGGTTTCTAAAACCATTTTTTCTAAAAGTGTAAGGTTTGAGATATAGACGCTTCCAAAGTGGTAAAATGGGCGTCCCCCCCCCCCTCTAACTTTTGAACTAAGAAAGTGAAAATTTTGAAAAAAATATATGATGTAGATCTCAACAAAAACTTGCAACGAAAATTGGTTTGAAGAAGATCGAACCAGTAGTTTTTGAGATATTGCACATTTTTATCAACCGCAAATATAACTTTGTCTTTCATACAAACACTATGAAAAACAAAGTTATTTTTGCTGTCGCAATATATTGTGATGTTTTCGTTAAGTGAAAGTAAGTGGACCCTGAATTCAGTTAAGGGTGGCACGGAACCCTCAGTGCGCGGGTCCGACACGCACTTAACCGGTTTTTTGGGTAATGATATCTAAAACATTATTACATTTTGGTGATATGATGAAGCAATTCCAACACATCGGTATTTGAAAAGGTTTTATTTACATTAAGCTTTGATGCCTAGTGGTAGTTTTACTACAATTTGGACCCAATTAAGATGTTAGTATTTCGTTATTTCAGTTTAGGCAGAATGGTTACCTATACGAGTAAATAATATATTATCATAACATTTGCAAGCCCAACAGTTTTGTTTCAATAGCTGTACAAATACAAATAATGCACATTACCAATATCAGATACTATATTTGCGGTTCAGTTTGTACTTATATTGATTTATTGCGTGGATTATAATAAGATAAACTCATTGTTCAATTGGTTTCTTTGTATAAAGCCTACTCGATTTTATTTTTTATAATTATTTAATGGAAGAACTGATATTGTGAACAACACTATTGTGTTCAGAATATCATTTCTTCCATTCCATAAATACTTGACTTTCTTTTATTTCAAAGCGAAAGAAAAATCCTTGGCATTGTTCATCACCCTGTGTAGTTTCCAAATATTTGTTGCCATTAAAAAACAAAAGCAAAAGAAACCTTACAAATCTCGTAGCAGCCCACATCGTAGCACCTAATGCTACGAAAGTCTCGTAGATAGGTCCGTAGCATGCTACGTGCTACGCGTAGTAAAGCACTGTCAAACAAAAATATGCTTTAATTCTAGATTGTAAGATTACATTATTTATTTAAATAAAGTACTTACTTTGATTTAGATTTGATTTAGTCTGTGTACGAATCTAAATCAACAACCTTTAAACGTCTTGATTTTCTTACCGTATATTTCGTTTATTATGTGAGTATTTCACACAATCACATAAATACATATTTTGTGTCTTTCGTCAGATAGATAGGTCTATGTTAGCAATAGAAAGTTTATACTTTCTTTTGTAACGTTCACTAGCTGGCTAGCAAGCTGCACAACGTACAATATACAGGGTGTTATTGCAAGGGGGTGCCAATTTTTTGGAGGAAAGGGACCATCAATATGAACAACTTTAATATGGGACCATCGTTCAACTATTAATTTTTTTTCTGCCTCTCCATACATTATTGTCAACGTAGGTGACTGATTTTGTATGGGGAACCTGAAATTTTATTTAAGATTTTGACCATGACCCCATAGTAAAAGTTGTTCATATTGACAGTCTCATTCATTTTCAAAAATTTGGCACCCCCTTGAAATAACACCCTGTAGAGCGGTGTCGTGACACGACTTGGCTGTCGGAACCAATGCAATATTTGATGCCTGCTCACTTTGAAATGGAGACGCTTCCGCTTACTATTGGTTCGTTCGTGTGTTTGATATTACGAATGGATAGAGTCCGAATTTATGGCTGTGTTCTGTATTTTATGAGGTTTAAAATGTGATCCTTGAAATAACGATTGGATTGAGAGTTTTATTTTTTTTCTAATAGTGTAATATTAATAACCATAACTCTACTTGATAAACCAATCCAAACGTAAAATCATAAATAGCACTTGTAAAAAGCTGCTGTCAGTTGCTTTTGACAAGTGCAATTTATATTATTACGTTTGGATTGCTTGATTAAATAGAATTATGGTAATTAACAAAAAATAACACCAAGATAATTGAAGATTTAAGAAATTAGCATATTTGGCGTAAAAGCTAAGTATGAATTCACAATGATAGCAAATAAATACTTGACATTGCAGCCGATTGATTGGTTTAAAAAGTAAATTAGTATAGCATTGAGGTATCTACAAAAAAAGTTTACTATAGATATAATAAAGCATTATCTGCTAGAAGAGGCCGTATTTATATAACCTCTCACACAATAGTACAGTGTGAATGCATGAAGCTCGCGTTCAGAATATCAGAGTTGCAATAATGCTGGTTCCGCAAAGGTATTAGCTTTCGAATTGCAATCGACATGACACTATTTTAAAAGTTCTACACAAACATTTTCCAACGTAAGCCATCGATACCGCAACGATGGTCGTGCATCTAAACTTTGACCCTTTAGGGTGAAGATATAAAGAGGCAGGTAATCGGTACCGACCTGCACCGACTGACAAGTGATGTGCCAAGTCATCTTTTTTTGATCTTGAAACATTTTGGAAAGTCAATACAAAAATTCAAATAAGGACTGACTAACACTATAATATTTAAAACAAGATTCATATCAGGGTTTGAGTAGGAAGAATCTCTATAAAGAATTTCAATTCCATGAAATAGCCAACTCGACACATCACAACGTAGTCGGTGCAGGTCGGTACATGTTGCCCGACTCTGTAAGTTTTCACCCTTACACACTGCGACTTTTAGAATCGATGCAGTCGCAAAATGTTACCTACACTACGCTACTTTTAGCATCGTACACCCCGCGTCGTCTTTTGTTTCATGTGACACCTATTTTTGTATCGTATGATAGGCGCGATAGACCTCGACTGACGTCACGATGTCTCGGCGTCTAGCGTCAGCGCTGCGTTTAATTATCTTCATCGAACGCCAACGCTGGAAAAACGCTTGTATAACGGGGCCTTAGATAACTTGCAAACTAATTTCTTGTATACCTATATAATATCATTGTTGCTGGTAACGCTGACGGGCAAAAAAATGGAATTGATAATTTTTACGGACGACATGACTTGTGCTATATTGTATAATTTTGTGCGTTTTTGATACCGTTTTGGCGTTGGCAGTTGACGTTCGACAGCCACTGCACTCATCAGAGACGATTCACGCACGGATTGCTATCGTTGATTGCTTTAAGTCAGTTACCTAATAACCCTGTCGATATCGATGAGTGCCTCGACTTTATTATAGTACCTACTATTGAAGGTTTTTATATAAAATACGGAAAACCCGGCTGTGAATATGAATGGGTCTGATATATTGGAAAATGCATTGTACGCGGGTGACGTGTAGGAGAAGTTATCTTGCATTGAAATATTTGGTTGCACCTAAATTAAATTTTATCTAATTATATTTAAAGTTAAAAAGTTATATCTATGAAAGAAAAAACACTAGCATTAATGAAAGAAAAAACACTAGTATTAGGCATTAAGTAAGTTAGATCCTATGCCATAGCATATGCATATGGCGACTTTACTCGTCAACACAACTATTATAAGTTTAGTATTATAGTGTTTCACATTATAATTTTGAAGATAGAAATCTTGGTAGTTTCAATCAATCAATCATTTATTTGCGTCAAATATGGTATACAAGTTGTCCAATTACAGTAGGTAAATAAAAGAATCACATATTTGGGCTACATAAATTAGCATGCAAATGTCAGGATACAATAAAATACGTTAATTATAATATGTAGTTCAAATGTCAAAGTAAAGAAATTGCCTTTCAAACCTAAATTCCTTTTTTATTAAAAAAGTCTAGATATAAAAAAATATGATGGTTAAGCCAGCGGAACAAATGTCTTCTAAATACTGCTAAATTATAATTTTTAAAGGCATTAGGTATTCAGTTCAAACTATAAAAAAACTACTATGCACAATTTTAAAATTTTACGACTCCCTATGTTATGTCACTCACATAAGTTCACACAACAATGCAATTCGAGGGAACGCGATTTACACCGAAAATGAACATGTCCTCACAAAATAGAGTTACAGTATGTAGTACTATTATAATCTATATATATATAATGTATATTCTGTGGTTACAGATTTATTTGCTTATCTAAATAATACGATGTTTATGCATCATCAAAGTCGAGTCCATAAAAATAATTCAGATGAAACATTTTAGAACATAAAACGCGCTTTACAACGAATCGCAAAGGGCATTTGATTATGTTTTGTGTGCGTCATGCGAGCAAATGGGATTAAGATAAATTATACCGATAAAAATGCCCTTTGTTTACTCGCTTTTGCATGACAATTATTGTTGAGTACCTTTCCATTAGGGAGATAAAAATACGTGGACATTAGCAATGGATTTGAGTAATCTGTACCTACCTAATGTTTTGTAGCAGAAACTCCTCTATTTAAACCGAATAAGATACCACAGTTAGTGTTTTTATTGATGCTGGTTGGATAAATGCAAGTGCGCCATAGCCGAAATCAGCGCTTTCCAGCACTTGGCATCTCCTATGAGTACTGATCGTCTAGCATGTCTCAGAAAATTTGTCTGCTTATAAATTTTGCTTGGGTAGGTACAATACTAAACTGAGCTGTGTCCTCTATGTTACTGAATAAACCCTGCTTGACTGTTACTATTAAAAAAACGTAAATAGTGTTTACTTGTGCGATTATGTTAAGCTTTTATCTCATAGTACAAACGAGTCAGTATAGTCATAAAAGTTGGTCTACATTACGAGTATTTTTATTGCGGAAAGACTTTGACTTAGACTGCCTCGGTAGCGCAGCGGTTGGAGGGTCGCATTTTAAAGTAATGGTTGCGCCAGAGATCCCGCGTTCGATTCCCGGGTCGGGCCAAAAATATATACCTGGGTTTTTCTGTTTACAAATTCTCAGGGTAGCCCGGAGTTTCGAAGTTGGCTGTGTTTCATCCCCGTGCCTCGGAAAGCACGAAAAGCCGTTGGTCCTGCGCTTGATCTCTCTCCGGTCGTGTCAGATTGCTGTCCCATCGGACTATGAGAGTGAAAGGAATAGAGAGTGCACTTGTGTTTGCGCACACCCTTGTGCACTATAATATGTTCCGCGCAGTCGGTTAGTCGTTGTGACTGTCTACCAAAGTCGAAATCGGCTAGGGGGACTATATATATTTTTATTGCAAAACTTAATATTCGCTTGGCTTCACTTCGTTTTATTTAAGCGTTATCATAATGTAACAGCGAATAAATTAGATTATATAATTACAAAAATAGGTAGATATAACGTTTCTCACAAACACAGTAATAAAGGAGATCCCTGTCAAATCTCACGGCGTTGAATACAATTCGTAAAGTCCAAAACATTTCGTTTAATTCAATTTGCTACTTTCTGGTAGGTTTTACTGACCATAGCGAATCAAGTACAGTTTTCTTTTAAGTGGTATTATGTTCATGACAACTTGGGGCTGTGGCATTTGCCAACTAAAAAGTTCCTATGTATTATTATGACTTTTTAGTATCCAATTTTTTTGGAGTTTTTACAATATAATATTTCAGCTATGAATGTTACAGTACCTAAGAAAGAAATAGCACTTAAATGGTGAGATTACTAATTATAAAAGTCAGTTATCAAGTCCTATTCCACAATGCTATACTATATAATATTTTTTTGAGGATTTTTAAGATTTAATATCATTACATTTTGGCAAACAGCGCAATTTTCCTCAAGATGAAACTTTTTATTATTTCATTATTCTGGTAGGTGGTTCTCGTTGAACTATGGGCCATCTGAGTGAGGATTAATAAAATTCCATTAGGGACGTATGTCTGCATGGTATTAACTCTAATCTCATCTACGTGTAACGTGCTGTTCATGAATTATTTTTACCTTTATTACGACACTAATGACTCTTTGAAGACAAATGAGAAGCATTTGATACGATTTTCCTCCCAGTTTGACGTGAAAGTTTGCCTTTATTTCTAACCCCCGACGAATAAAGAGCGGGGTGTTATATGTTAACGATTCTGTGTGTTTGTGTATCTGTCTTTGGTATCGTAGTGCCCAATCGGATAAACCAATTTTCGTTTAGGTTTTTTTATGTCATAGATTTATCTAGAGTGTTCTTAATCTTAGCCTGTTTAGTGAAAATCTGATCAGCCGTTTGAAGATTAACAGCCGATCGATTCGAAATTTGGTGCCGATGACATTGACAGTATTTGATAGGGTATACATGACCCGATCGGCAGTTTGTAGGTCATTAGCTCTTTAATAAATTGATGAGGGGATCTGAACTTCCATATTTGTCATTTCACTCATTATGGCTTTTATCTCAGAGTGAGCGTTTCCCCTAGACTTAATTCGCCCGCTTATGCTAAATTTTTCATCTGTGTTCCACTCGTATTAACACGTTCAATGCGGATCACTCATAATCAGCCCGACGCGGTGTTAAATCAGTGTGCGTACTTGAAAAATAGGTCTGTCGCACTGGTGCGGCACCTGTTTCTTAGTCGTTTTTACGAGTATGAAAGAGACAAATATAGGTTTCGATTTGTGACTAACAACATATAAATATAGCAATTTAATACCACGTCGGGCTTTTTTTGACCTCCGCCGCATAGAACATTAAAAAAGTTAATTCAGTGCGGGAGAGGGCCTGTTTTGGTGGATGACCGCGAGCGACCTGTTGTATGTGCTGATGCGTACGCGTCGAGCCGCCAGTAGTGTTGTGCTTGCAACGGTAGGCGGACGCGCTCTTCGCGCTCGTCGATTTCTTTGCGATGGCATACGTCGTAAAAACAAAATAATACTAGACAATGATAGTGATAACGAAGAAGAATACGATGGTTCACATTTTGGAGTCCCTAAACAAAATAATAATAAATACAGAAAAAGAAAGTTAAGAAAATAAAAACTGTTTGTTTCAAATGTAATCAGTCTCTTTGCTTAAAATGTTACAAAGATAGGCATATCTAAATATCTAAGTAATTTTTATAGATAAGAAAAAAAAACTTAATAATAAGTTAGACCGCTTCATTGATTTAATTGATTAAAAATTTATGACTCGATATGTTTCTTTTCTTTCACTATCCCATCACTAAAAAAATACACTTTAGTGCGGTGTCGGGCCCTATTAACCTGACATTTTCGATTGCTAATTTCTCATTTTCTATTGGGAGGATCCCGGGGCGAGGCCAATGTAAAGTCAAGTGATTCATTAGGATTTTAAGAGCATAAAAATTTTCAATATGCGATACGCTTTGACTAAGATAATAGAGCTTGAATACCACCCCGAGGTGTCGGGTCGAAAGGGCCTGCCACGCACAATAAGAAAGTCAAGAGGGTGCATTTTTGGACTGCTACCGCACCAGCTGAAAGTCACTGTTTTTTTTTACGCAGTCCGTCGACAGTAATAATAAAAAAACAATATTTTTTTTGTACCAGAGTTGCAAATTCATTTGAAATCGAGCGTACCCAGGGATTTTAAATACATCTTTTACTCACATTAATATGATTTCAAGCGATAATTCTGGACGTCGTTTTTCACATAAAGAAGGTCCGTAAAGAAACAACATAATGAAACAGGCAGGCAGAAGGGTAATTTTATAAAAGTAGAACGGGGACTAAACTACAGTGCGACAATGATCTTCTGGCCAACGGATGACATTGTCAGGAGGGCGCTTTTTCATTAAGGGTAGACAGAGAAAAAAAATCTCCCTTGATTTAGGGAGTCTATTATTTATTAAGGTATTTTTATTTATCACCTTTTCTAGCGATTTTTTTTACTCAACCACGGCAAAGCTTAGCTTAGGTTTAGCTCTACGGTTATTAAAAACAATCATATTAATACTTTACACAGAATACGTACGAAAATAAAATGAAAGGAAAAATCGGAAAATCTCTTGTAAGATTGGGGAGACTTCCTAAACTCGATCTGGCAACCGGATTTTTGAATTTGACAGCGTTAGTTCAGACTGTCACCGTTGGCCAGAAGATCCATGTCGCACTGTATGATTTATGATTTTCCTTTAATTTTGAGTGGAGTTTTGCGCGGGAAACGAAAAGGGATGGATGGACCATTTCTCCATTTTTAGAAAATGTTTTTTTCGGGTTTATTATTGTGATTTTGTGGTGGAATTGTCATGATAATTTATAAAATAAATAAAAAATAAAATATTTTTATTTTATTTCGGATCATGTCCATATCACGTTTCTTTCTTCGAAACTGTTTCCTTATTTTTTGTGTGTAACCAAACAAAAAATAAGGAAACAGTTTCGAAGTGCTTTCGAAGAAAACAGTGAAGTTAAAGTGAGAGTTATGGTAAAGCGGTATCGCACCGTTTTACCCGGATCGCTGTTCCTGCGCTTAGCTTCCTGAGCAATAAAATGCAAACCACCTCGCACATCAATGAGTTAGGTAAAGATAGGCTAGTTTAGTGTTAGTTTCAGTTATAAGTGTTAAAAAATGAACATTTAATGAATAAATTATCCGTAGGGCGTACAGCCGAGGACGTTAAACTGTGATTAAATAAAATAAAAATAAAACATTTGAGTGGCCCGCCAGCCTGATCCAAGAATCCATTCGAGACTTGCCAGGAATCTTGGCTTAAAGGGAAAATGGGGATCAAAATATTCGCGATTGCTATGCTCGCGTTCATATTACGGTTTTGCAGCTTTTTGGCATAAATTAGTGACTAATTTTTAGGCACTCGTTACACTCGCGCTAGTTAAAATAATGCTTTAGCACTATCTCGCATGATAAATCGCCAAATCGCGGTTGTTTCGATAATGTTAGAAGTATGAAGGGTTTAAAAAAATGCGCTTGCTACACTCGCGCTTAAAATCTTGTTTTGCCGCAGTCTGATCTAATCGAAAAACTATGTATTTGCTTTAGTCTGGCATAGTAGATGGTGATCAATTATTTCGCGCTCGCTGCGATCGCGCTGCTTAGTGGTGTGGATAGCCAATAGGGGTTAAATTTTGACCCATGCGTTCACCTTTTATATTGCTTGCTATCTATTTCTGCGCAAATTTTTAAATTTATTAGCACTGTTTTGTATGAAATTCACACATCTTTTCTCACGGCCCCTACGCTATAACTGAACGAAATAATGAAACTTATTATTATTATATGGTTGGATCAAGCGAACCCACTAATACTCTTTGCGTTTGGTAGCATTTTATATACCTCTCCTTGGGTTTACTGTCCCTTTTACCGTTCCTCTGGCCTTCGTCGCGATACAAACTTGTGATCTTCATTGAATTATATTTTTATGGTGCGATAAATTTCAGTTTTAAACAGAGATTAGAAGCTTACTCGTAGCTATGATCCAGAATAACCTTTAGTGTGATAAAATGTATCGTATTGTCCCCGAAGGCTTTGAAATAAAGAGCAGTATTGTAAAAATAATCCCAAAAGTTTATTTTGTTTTTAAGACTAATAATAATAATATTCTCCTACCAATTTTCAATGGCGGCCCCTCTCAGCAGAGATAGCCAGGTACACAGGAAATATTATAGTGCCCATGAGTGCGCAATACACAAGTGCACTCTCTATTCCTTCTCTCTTTTTAATTTGCGTGAGACGGCAGTCCGCCATGACCGATCAGAGATCATATCTTAATAATGTAATTATTTGTATACTAGCTTTTGCCCGCGACTTCGTTCGCGTGGACTTCAGGTTCGTCCCGTCTAGTAGCGCAAAAAATGTGTTTTTTTACGACCTCACATTAGAAACCTCAAAAATTGTAGCCTATGTGTTATTCTGATGTATAAGCTATATTGTGGTAAAGTTTCATTCAAATCCATTCAGTAGTTTTTACGTGAAAGAGTAACAAACATCCATACATCCATACAAACTTTCGCCTTTATAATAGTAGTAGGATGAGAAATAAATTTTAATAACAAAAATAGAAGAATTCTTGTTATTTTGTACATGTAAGATCTCCTCATTCATGATGTTTTTTCAGGTTCAAATTTTTGTTCACTTTCACAATTTAGAATTACTTTCATTCTTTAGCAATATGAGATTTTAAAAGATTTACCCAAGAGAGATACAGTGTTGAAATTCTCATAAGCAATGCTGCCATAAAACATGTAAAGACTTGGCCAGTTTATGAGTTTTAATAAGCGTCTAAACGGAATTCCGAAAATAAAATAGAATGAAAAAATCAGGGTTTGTAAAGCGTTTGATGTATGATGGCCAGTCGGCTGTTAAAAGCCGCACATTCCTGCCTGGGATGGTTGCGGTGTTGGTTTTTATAGAGATGTTGAGCTTTCGATAGTTTGTATATCGATTTGTTAAGGTTAAAAAGTTATTTGTAAAAATTATAAGTTAAGATTTGTAAAGGCCTAAGCCGCCCATTTTTGCGATATTTTACATCGGCGCAACTCTCTGCTCCTAGTGGTTGAAGCGTAATTTTTTATACATCTACAATTCTTTTTCGATAAATCGACTATCCAACACACGTTTTCAATTTCAATTTAATTAGGAGTGTCTGAAATAACAGCCGCCCTTCATAGCAAAGCACTTAGTTCGTTCGTAGTAATGAGATGAATGTAGGTACCAAAACCGTAGCACGTAGTTCGTAGCCGTAACGCAAGTACTAACAGTGACTGTAGTAGTATAAGTTCAGTTGATTATAGAGACTCGATCTGGGAGCGCATTGCGATGCAGTTATGACAATTAAACAGCTCTGCTTTACTGTCAAATTAGCAATTGTTATTGCAATTTCGTATTTAGGTATATTAGGATAATATTACTATAATATAACA
The DNA here is from genome assembly GCA_963584085.1 of Pyrausta aurata. Taxonomy (NCBI): domain Eukaryota; kingdom Metazoa; phylum Arthropoda; class Insecta; order Lepidoptera; family Crambidae; genus Pyrausta; species Pyrausta aurata. The sequence goes on from OY757254.1 coordinate 12,622,394, forward strand.
ATATAAATATTAATACTCATACCATTGTAGTATTATTATAATATTATTATATTGATAATATTCGTTTACACTGAGTGGGAATTGAACTGCCTTGGAATATAACGGATGAGGTTGGATCGCAATACGCCCCCAGTTGATTATAGAGACTCGATCTTAAGACATCTCTTTTTACCTCGCCCCTTCTGACAAGTGCGTTACAAATTGATATCATACAATGATAGTCATTTAAATAATAAACATATCATAACCTAAATTCTCGATGAATATTTTATGTAAATTAAATAATGACACAGGTTGCTTGTTAAATGACTAGCTAAAATAAGAGCTAGCCATCTATACATATAATAAAACTGCAAAGTAGGTGAATTCTGTACATTGCATATCTATATTATTAATTACATATAATATTTACATATAATAAAACTGTAAAGTAGGTGAATTCTGTACATTGCATATTTAAAAAAAAATGCATTGAGGGGGCTTTTTACACGTAATAGATACTAAAAATATTTTTTTTGAATTTTTTGTCTGTCTGTCTGTCTGTCTGTCTGTCTGTCTTTCTGTCTGTTTGTTCGAGCTAATCTCAGAATCTACTGGACCGATTTTGATGGGGCTTTTTTTATTTGACTCAGCATCACCTGGAAAGTAAACTGATATATAAATAATCACGCTAATTGACTTAGGGGGTAGGCAGAAAATTGGATTTTGTTTGTTTTTCAACCGATTTCAATAGTTCTTTTTTTGTTGAACTAAGTGTTATTTGGACTTATACTTATGACATTGCTAATCACGCTACCTGACTCAGGGGGTAGGCAGGAAATAGAATTTGGGTTGTGTTTAATTGATTTTCATGGATATTTTTTACTCAACTGTGTGTTACCTGGACTCAAAGTTACCATACAAATAATCACGCTACCTGATTTAGGGGGTAGGCTGGGAATTAACTCGTCAAGTATGTGTAAACGAGACACAATATAAAATTCCATTGTTATGCGACTCCCAGGTGTCGTTTGATACCAGACTGATTACATTCTGAACGCTATTGAACCAATTTAGATGTTTTTTTTATTCAACTGTGTGTAGGAACCTAAAGTCGCAGGTAGGACTGTTTCAGCTGTGTGTACCTAAAGTCGCAGGTAGGCCTGCATTTGGATAATGTTAACCTCTAAACTAAACAGTAGCATAAGCTGGGCAGGAATTGGTGGAGATGAAGTGGTTTACACGTCCTATAACAGTGTTGTACATGAGGACGCTGCTACGAACTACCCAATAGAGTTTTTGATCTCTCTAACAGAGAGTGGTATTCCTGCACATAAAATCACACTGAAAGTCGGAGTGCCCATAATGCTTTTGAGAAATCTAACTCCACCGAAATTATGTAATGGCACCCGACTTAAAGTAAGTGCTTTGCAGAAAAATTTAATCCATGCTGAGATTCTTACTGGATATGGCGCGGGCGAAACTGTTTTCATACCAAGGATTCCACTCATTCCTAACAATTTCCCTTTTGAATTCAAACGCACACAGTTTCCTATAAGTATCTGCTTCGCAAAGACCATTAATAAATCCCAGGGCCAAACTCTTAAGGCTGCTGGGGTGGATTTAAGATCAAACTGCTTTTCCCACGGCCAGCTGTACGTGGCATGCTCACGAGTGAGTAGTGCTGAACAATTGTTTGTTTTAGCCCCAACGGAAAAAACTACCAATGTAGTTTATAAAGACATTCTTTGATTTTAGTCACATACTTCAACGCGAACGAAGTCGCGGGCACCAGCTATTTTAAATAAATGTGTGGGAAATGAATCTGTTAAGTGTTTTAATTCTATGTGTAGTGTTTTCTCCATATTGGTTTGCATAAATTAAATGAAATTTTGGTACTTTACTTTATGGTACTTGCCAAAATATATCAAAACATTGCCATGAAAAAATATATATTTAGATCATTTTTTTCCACACAACAAAGTAATATGTTAGTAAAGTAAATAGTAGTTTTTTTTTGTGGCAAAGTAGTAGTTAAAAAGTAAAGTAACCATATAATCCTCTCAAACAAAGGAACTCCTAATCGAAATACAAATTGTGAACGTCCAAATAATCGGTATGGTCATTAATTGATCACCTTTGATGTAATATTGCTTCTTATTGTTGTAATAATAAAAATACTGATTTTGTTTCAAAATAAGTTGAATAAAGCTTACTAAGCATTCTATATCGCCCTTTAGTTTTAGTTAAGTACTAGCGGCCCGCCCGCGACTTCGTACGCGCGTTTTAGTTTTACTCCGTTCCCATAGATCGTAGCGAAAATTTATAAGCCTATACGCATTAAACTATGGCCCTTATAAACAGGGCCCTATTCCCTGATAAATTGGCTATCTATCATATTTTATAACCTTACCAATAGTTCCTGTGAGTAGCGCGTTCAAACAAACAAACATAAAGTATAACATTTATTGTCTGTACGCATTTCTTTGTATATATTTTAAAACTGGATTAAAATATATACAAAGAAATGCGTACAGACAATAAATGTTATACTTTATGTACACACAACATGTAGCCCGGTATAATGGTCAAACTTACACAGGGATATAATTTTTAGGGTTCCGTAGCCGAATGGCAAAAACGGAACCCTTATAGTTTCGTCAAGTCTGTCTGTCTGTCTGTCTGCCTGTCTGTCCGTCCGTATGTCACAGCCACTTTATTCTGAAACTATTAGTATCACACCGCTGCAACTTGGTAGGTAGGTGAATCTTCTTTACCGCTTACCGATTCAGGTACAAAAAATTTGAAAAAATGATATTATAGGGGGGCTCTCATACATGAAACTAAAACCAAAAAAATTTTTTTTACTCAAACCTATACGTGTGGGGTGTCTATGGATAGGTCTTTCAAAATGACATTGAGGTTCGTAAAACCATTTTTTCTAAAAGTCTAACGTTTGAGATATAGACGCTTCCAAAGTGGTAAAATCGGCGTCCCCCCCATCTAACTTTTGAACTAAGGAAGTGAAAATTTTGAAAAAAATATATAATGTAGATCTCAACATAAACTTTACAACGAAAATTGGTTTGAGCGAAATCGAACAAGTAGTTTGTGAGATATAGCACATTTTTATCAACCGCAAATATAACTTTGTCTTTCATACAAACACTATGAAAAACAAAGTTATATATGCGGTCAACAAAATATTGTGGTATTTTGGCTAAATGGAAGTAAGAATCCCTAATTCAGTCAAAATTGGCACGGAACCCTCAGTGCGCGAGTCCGACTCGCACTTGGCCGGTTTTTTTATTTTACAACGAAATGAAAATACTTCGTACCCTATCGTCAATCATATATTTATTTCAGGTACTAAAATGACCAGGCTACTCTCTGCGCTTACACAGCATCATGTCACATACAGGCTGTGAGAGAAGCAAATTCCCTCGCTACCTTAAGAGTTTAAATTTAGCTTTGTTTATGGTTATTGGTTATAGCGAATACCTACTCTATTTTCTTAAATTCAAATCGTAAATGGAAAGGGACAACTCTATGTAAAGATCTACGCCACCATCATCATCATTTGGATGTTCCAAAAGCCGTCCACTGCTAAACATAGGTCCCCCACGAAAAGTTTGCAGAAAAGTTACAGATTGGACACCTTTCAACCACAGGAGCAGCGTAGAATGTCCACCGACAATATGAACATACGATCTGCAATCTACACTGGACACAGACCGATTGATACCTACGCTTTTTAAACACAAAACAATATTATTTACTATTCTAAGCAATAAAATCTCGAGAGCAACATCAATAACAAACATATGTCAAATATTCTGTCTCAGATTATGTCAAATGACTGTCAAAAATGAAATAAAAAATATTTTAATCGTAAGCACTAAAAAGTATTGACATCAAATTCGAAGCAAATCACCCCCATAATAACTTTACACCCCTTTTTAACCCCCTTAGGAGATGAATTTCAATAAAATACAAAACAAGTCTTCCGTCATTTTTGTAAAAGAATGTGTATGCAAAATTTGAAGTAGATTGGACCAAGGGATCTGGTTGTCCCATACAAACTTTGCACCCCTTTTTGACCCCCTTAGGGGTGGAATTTCTGAAAATCGTTTCTTATCGGATCCCTTCGTCTAACAAAGAACACACCCTCCCAGTTTCAGGTCTCTACAATCAGCGGTTTAGGCTGTGCGTTGATCCATCAGTCAGTCAGTCAGTCATTCAGGACAAAGCATTTTATTGGTATAGATTACAGGGTGACTTGGTCACGGTTGTCGCCACGGTTGTCTTACGAAGTTTCACTATTTTTCTTAAATACTTATTATGTTTTTTTATATAAAACCTAAACTTTTACAATTAATTGCTAATAATGGCCAATTTTCATGATAAGTGAGTACTAAAATGTACTTTAATAAACTTATATACTTTATATCTTGCGTACTTATAAGTACTTATACTTAAGTATCTTATTTGTAAAAACATAAGCATAAATAATTAAAAATTCTACCCAAAGTCACTATTCCACGCGGACGAAGTCGCGGGCACAGCTAGTGTTTAATATTTTTAAGTTCAATAAAATAGAAAAAAAATATATTTTTAAACGCAATCGACTATCGATATTTCGTATTGAAAAACAACCCTACCATGACGTAAAATTTACCTACCAGCGACCGCAGGGTTGTGGGTGTGACGGACACGGGGAAACAGCCTTTTTATTGACATTGGGCGCTTTCCAATTAGACAATGGCTGCTGGCCTTGCAACGGGTAAGGATACATTAAGTGGGTAAGAAAGCTCTTTTTGCGGCATCTATTGTTGAACTACAGTAGTCATTCAATGGTGCTATTATGACACATCGTGTGTTTTAGGTCAACAGCATTGAAAGTTGACACGCCGCTGTCAGAATAGCGGGGTATATCAATTTTACTCTCGTGTCGTAGTACAACAATGGACAACTCAGTGACGACTTAATTAGCGAAATTGAGGCCCTGGTACGTACGGTCGAAGTCTCTGATGCTTTACCACTTTTCAATAAAAATCGCTTGCACACACGACACTAAATAGAGCGTCACTTCAAACAAGACGACGCGAGGTGCAAGCGATATGGGCTCTTATGGTGATTAGGCGACAGTTACCTCTAGATAAATAAATAAATACATAAATATCCTTGGACATTTCACACAGCGCCATCTGGTCCCAAACTAAGCAAAGCTTGCACTATGGTAACCAGACAACGGTTATAAGCATACTTAAATACTTTTTTTTTTGTTAATAAATACATATTATACATATTACACCCAGACCACTACAAACAGACATGTTCATGCACACAAATGATAGAACGTAGCTTATTTATTTTTATATGCTGGTGTAAAAATACCGGTTTATTACATATATATACATAAAGTTCTAGAGAATTTGGATCGGATGTCTACCTGCAAGTTACACCAAGCTACATAAACCGTTATTTTTAATCTAACTCTAACCAAAGAACCTCAAAATAAATGTTATTTCTACTAGCTAGCTATTTTCTCGCTATTATGCGCAATTATAGCGTTTTTTTTTTGCTTAAATCATGTCACCAAGTAAATTATATAGGTAAATAATTATCTGGCTTCGAAGGAAGATTTTTTTCCTAGTATTACGAAGTACCGACCAGACCAGACAATGATTGCGATGACGGTGGCGTCTACCATAAATACTTAAATACATATGTATTTCAGTACATCAACATCATCCATGACTTAGATACAAATGTTCGTGCCCATCACATAAACATTTGTCCATTGCAAGATTCGAAATATAAAACATGTCCAACAAGAATTTAACACACTATTTTGCGTAATTACTACATAATAGAATATTACTCAAAGACAATACTAGACCGCCTTATAATCATAACATGCAGTAGCGAAAATGCTCTCCATCAGACATCGTTTGAAACGTCATCTCTTGAGTGTCATGACGATAAATTAGGTGTATTGTGTGACTTCGTCGACGTGAGCGCTTGGCTTAGACACAATAGCAATTTAATGCAGTATGTTCAAAATATCAGTGTAGCTACGGTAAGCGACTGAAATGGTTATACAGGCTGTGACCTGTATAGGAGCAAAAAATTAAAATGTAGGCCCTTGTGACGAGTAGGTAATCCATATTAAATGATTTTAATTTTAAAATTGAAAAATTAATTTGTTGTTATTTTCTAACAAAATAAATCGATCCAGCAATGTATTGCAAACAAATGAGTCCAGTCATAGAACTTGACATTGTCATTTTACTACAACGAGTTAGCGATTTTGATATACATTGACTTGAGATTATAACTTTGGATTACTATATCTTTTAGTTAAAGCATTTTGGAGCACTATGACCAGGTCAAGGTAACTACGAATACTCTGTAGAATAAATTTTTGCTCCAATTACTGGCCACACGCTGTATACAGCTAATAACGATAAGTAGCTGTATACTTAAGTTCCAGTCATTCACCTTCAATCAATCTCTAACCAACCAGTCAATCTCTTACAAACAAATAAATTTGCGACTTCGATAAGGAATCTATCTATTAGATGCGACTGATTTGTAATTAGAACCTCAGATAATTAGTGACAAATGGTTTGGAGGATTTTAAATGCTGCTAAATAATAAAAATCATCAAAGCGGCCCTACTTCTTTACACTCCCATTTATTTGTGACTCAGAAGTGCGTGACGTGACACATTCCCCTTATTAATAACATTCATCACAGCCCATTATCCAGGTAATGCTGGATTATAATTTGTGTAAATAATGTAAAATTAGAACCTACCTCAAAACATATGAATGCTAGAATTTAGAATTTATTTATTTGCTTGTCACATGGTAAATTACAGGTGTTATTACAATTAAAAGTACATTGCACACATGACACCCCGTAGGGGCACCGCAAATTAATATTGGTAGGAAAATTATACAAATAAAAAAACAAAAAAATAAATATTATACTACTAAATACATATTACGCTACTTTCTGGGGTGCGAGAATTAAGGGATCGTGCACACACACACACACAACCTAGTGACAGTTTTCCGTCGACATTAAAGCTGCCGTCGTATAGTGCCACAAACTTATCAAATGGAACTACAGATGTCATTTTGAAAACGTCACTGCTGCCGGTACAAGCCAGAGTTATGTACCATTATTAATATTAAAAAAATCACGTAAGCTTTTGTAAATAGGCGTATCACTTAACACCGGCTAATTTTATTAATTATGATTATTTTCATGAACTTTTAATTTAATCGGTGATAGCAAGTATGAAAAACAATGGAATCAAATGGACCACATCTCATTTGTATTTAGGTAGGTATTATAACTGGTAGAAATTGCCATTCAGCGTTAATTCCACCTAATATTATGCAATAAAGTTAAAAAAATACGTTTTTAATTTTTCATCATGTGGTTACGGAGAATATAAAAAACCCCATAAGTGTTTATTTTTGTAAAAAAGTTAGCTATCACGTACAATAAAAAAGTTAAACGTAGAACGAAGAACATCATATATTTAAATAACAAAGCTGTAACAACTGAATCCACATTATCAGCAAGATAACTGTAGTTTGACATGACAACGCGTCATCATAAATATAATATTAGCTACCACGTAGGATAAAAAAAGTTATACGAAGAACATCATTGCCACCTTTCCTTCCTAAATCGCCTACGAGCCTATGAGCTAACTAAAGGCACAGTTATATTATGTAGTAAAAAATAAGTCAAGAGCTTTATCGCGCTCTCACAGAGTCCTTCGTCAATCTGTTGGCGAGATTGATTATGATAAATGCGGATGGAACCGCGAGGGCCGTGCAAACATCATTAATTATGGAATTTAACGTTTCGAGTACGCATTAAATTATACATTTCACTACGTTATATCGATTCTACCTTTTGACTATCTTGAAATTAAGGCCATGCAAAAATATATTATCTACATATTTATAACTAATTTTTACGTGAAATCGTGCGATGTCTAGTAAAAAGAGGCGAATACGTCAAATTTTCTTACTTGTAGCTTGTCCTGTTCTATAAAAGTTATGAGCACTTACTTGAACCGTTGAAGGAAGTTCTTGAATCGTGGTATTCAGCAGTATTACTCTTTTCTGTTGTCTTGTCATACGCATATACCTATACCTATGCCACAACATACAGTGGTATACTTACGACTAACAACAACTTACGACGAACATACACACGTATACTTATCACACACTTCAACATAATTTTATAAATGACGTTATAAGTAAGCGAAAGCGAAGCAAGCGAAGTTTATTTATTTCGCAGCGCGGCGAACGTTTGACGTTTGAACAAAGAGAAGATAAAACCACAAAACTTTTTCAAGATGGCAGCTGGAAATTAAAAATAATAGCAGCTGGAAATTAGAAAGAATGTCAAGTTTGTTTACAATATTAGAATAGCAAAGAAATTGAGACCTCGCCTGCGGGGCAAAGGGGTGCGAGGGGAGACGAGAGCGCGGTTAGTGAGCAGCGCGGGCGGGTGGTTCAGCGCCGCCCGCACCTCTTGCGTGACCCGCTATCGCCTCCCCTCACGCCCCTGTACCCCGCAGGCAAAGTCTCAATGAAGCGGTTTACCTATAGTATAGGTCCCATACTTACACTTTATATAAACAACCACACCACTCTCGCGACGTCAACACGTCCGTCATACACAGAGTTTTCCCGTTTCCCTCGAGAGCAGCGGCCGCAGTCTGAAGCTAAATTTTTTGACATTTTGCCTCGATAAGTCTGATTTTCTAATACCTATAATAATAAGTTTTTTACTTTTTTGATTTATTTCAATATTATTCTCAATTTTAATAAAAACACTAAAACACGAATTTTGGTATTCTGCTATTCATTTTACCAAAATAAACCTGAACGCAAGCCATGCAGTCTTTCTGTGGGTTCTTTTTCAGTTGCGGTTTAGTCGACCTAGACGTCAAAACATTAGTAGACTATGAATCGGCTAATCTTCGATCGATAAAGTTGAGCTGAACCACAGCCCACCCCAACTGTTTGGATTAGTAGAATTAAAAAAGTTGATTATCGGCACCGGTGCAGTTTACGTTCGGTTCCATTTTGACGGTGTTTTAGGTAAACCGTGTCGAGACTTGCATCACTGGCTTCACAACGATTTTCCTTCCTTGGCGAAGGGAGCCGCGGGCGAAGTCATTTGTGTCACATAAATGTTTCAAAGGTTATGGCGTGGTTTATTATATTACTTGATTAGTAAGCAATTGCGTCTTATTTTTTCCTGGGTGCAGCGTTGACAGCTAAGCTGCTCTGCTTTACCGTCAAATTAACTATTCGTATTGCAATTTCGCATTATGTGGATAATAATATTGTAATATAACAACTTAAATATGAATATTCATACCATTGTAGTATTATGATATTGATAATATTAGTTTACACTGAGTGGAAATTGAACCCCATTCCACTAAACCGTTATTGTGTAACTGTGCAGTAAGATTTCAACGACTGTGATTTTCAGAAACGACTGAAAATGTGCGTCAACTGGTACGTGTGAGGATTTAAGTTATGATCAATTTTCAAATATTCCCGTTAGATAACGAAAAACGAATATTGTTAATGATTTCAAGACATTATAAGGAACAATTTAATATATGTTTCATTACTAGACGTTACAATTTATGGGCGGGCCCATCCTCCATACAAGAAAAAATGTCTCCTTTCATTTCCTCAACAAAGAAAGAAGGCCACTTGCGCAAACCCGGGTTACCTAACTGTGGGTTATGTTTACCGTTATTCTGTTAGGTATTGACAATTTCAAATGTTGACAGAGAAGGAAAGACTTTTAAATAAGATATTTAAAATATTGTTGACTAGCTGTGCCCGCGACTTCGTCCGCGTGGAATAGTGACTTTGGGTAGAATTTTTAATTATTTAGGCTTAAGATTTTACAAATAAGATACTTAAGTATAAGTACTCATTTGTACGCAAGATATAAAGTATTTATATAAGTTAATTAAAATAAATTTTAGTACTCACTTATCATTAAAATTGACTATTGTTAGCAATGAATTGTAAAAGTTTAGGTTTTATATTTATTTATTTATTATTTATTATATAAAAAAACGTAATAAGTATTTAAGAAAAATAGTGAGACTTCGTCTAAGACAACCATGGCTCAACTATACTACTTCCGCCTCCAAGCTTTGCACCCATCTTCAAGTCACCCTGTATTACTTAACTAAAACTAAAGGGTTATATAGAATGCTTAGTAAGCTTTATTAAACTTATTTTGGAACAAAATCAGTATATTTATTATTACAACAATAAGAAGCAAGTAGTACATCAAAGGTGATCAATTATTATGACCATACCGATTATTTGGACGTACACAATTTGTATTTTGATTAAGAGTTCCTTTGTCTGATGGGATTATATGGTTACTTTACTTTTTAACTACTAAGTACTTTGCCACAAAAAAAAAACTTCTACTTTACTAACATTTTACTTTGTTGTGTGGAAAAAATGGATCTAAATATATATTTTGTTATATTTTGGCAAGTACCATAAAGTAAAGTACCAAAATTTCATTTAATTTTTACAAACCAATATGGAGGAAACACTACACATTTAATTAAAAAACTTTACAGATTCATTTCCCACACATTTATTTAAAATGAAATAGAGGGCCTGACGTTTCTAATTATTATCAGCATCCGTGGTCACAGGTAGACCAAGAAACTACCATCGCTCATTAATATCTATTGACGTTCCTAACCACCTAGAAAAAGCTCATTGTGTCTTGAGATCTTGCAGTATGAGATTTTGCTTATGTTGGTCTAAACATAATTATGAAGTGGTTCTTTGTTACATAAATAAATATAAATAAATCAGCTATTTATATTCTTTAATCTGCATGCCTATACTAATTGTTGATTCACCGATGTAGAAGATGCCACAGTCACATTCCTGTCTGTACTCCCCTGCATCTTGGAGAGGTATGTGATGTGACACTTGAAAGGTGGTAAAAATTGGTTAATCTTCTTGTTCAATTGTAGCGGGTTTGGCACGGGGTATGCAACAACCTTCCGTACATGTTGACAATCAGCAGCCACTTGTCATCACTTGTGGCTTAATCCTTCACATGTGGCGTTGTTGCTATTATATTTACACAGGCAAATTTCCATAATTTCCATGCTTTCAATCACAGATGATTATATATTCAATACTTTGTTTCACTTTGTTTTATTTTGATAGGTTGAATGACTTGACATTTGTTTGACAATGACTTTAGACATCAGTTATAGATTGAATGACTTGACATTTGTTTGACAATGACTTTAGACATCAGTTATTTGAAGGTTATTTGTATCTGTGTACCATTGTACTGTTTTTCAACCATAGACCATTGTCTATGGTTGAAAAAGTGACACTTGGCGCGTTTCGTTCTACTGAAGTTTGTTTTTAATATTTTTTTACATCGCACGGAAACTTTTATTTACAGGCATTGTAAGTATCCTAAATGTTGCTCGATGGTTTAAGCTACCAATGTTTATTTGAGTGGGCAAGCGAAGCCCATTTTCCGCAACCGTATCATCGCACCATAATTTTATAAGCAATTTCAAAATTTTGCAGCGAATTGCCTTAAGATAATGGCGGTACCCGCCGCTAAAGTAGCAAAGTGCTGCCATTCCTGCGTCCCAGGTGAATAGTGATGTAACGCTTATTGATAGAGAAAGGCATTTACTGATGATATATTTCATTAACTTTGTTTATCTATATAAATTGCACTTGTAAAAAGTCACTGTGACTCTGTGACAGACGAGGAATTCAACCCCGTGTCTTACGCTATCCGGGCGTATGCTTATTTTATTTATTATTTGTTTATCTACTTTCTCTCATCGACAATACTTTCTACTAGCCAGAGATTTTGGTGTAATCTCACTGGTATGTTAAATATGATGCGTTTACCTCAACATCATCATTATCATAATCGGCTGCAAGATGTGTCCACTGCTGAATATAGGCCTCCCCATATACGTGTCTACAGCGAGTTTTTACCAATTTTAAAAAAGTACCCAGTTACTGTTTAATTGTCTCGAGCGACAGTTATAATACTTAAATCTTTTTAATTTTTTACTAGATGAAAAGGTGCGATGCTTCTCAAACAATGCTAATAACTTAAAAGATGAATTAAGAAACCAAAAATTTCGCACGGGCGGGACTCGAACTAGCCATCTTTCTGGCTTACCGGGCCGGGCGGTTAAATATGACACTGTGAGTGTTAAAAATCAATCTAAACAATGCTAATAACTTTCAGTCAAGTACCAGCTGAATAAAAAACAAACCAGCAGCCATGTGTTGTCGTTATCGATTTCTAAAACTACCTACTTTTTAATTATGATTAGCAATCACTGCAACATTTACACAACATAAGTTTTTTTTATTATTAAAATTTGTCCTTGCTATTTTTTAGTATAGCAAATTGACTTATTATTTATTTTTTTGATCTCTTTGCATCAAAAAATCAAGCATTCATTCATTCATATTATACTTTTGTTGACGACGTAGATCGCATAACGATGCTACAGCACGTCACTAAAAGCGAAGTAGTAATTAAGGCGGACCACGTGCCGTGCCTTGAAAGCGAAAGGTTTCATAACCGTTTTTACTGCATTTCATACTTTACGGGCTTTAAATGGCCCTTAAGCCCCTGCGCCTGGAAAAAATTGCAAATGTATCGATGGTTAAAATTATTGATACTGTTTGATAAGACCCTAGAATATTACGGATTATCACAGTCATATTGATTGTATGCATTCAAAAATTTATAGCGAAAACGTGACAATAAATAGTAATTATGACTGTCGATAAACGCTGAATTTATTGTACCCAGTTCCTTTAGGATCGGGATTAGCCCTGTCTGTTTCTATTTAGCTGATGTTAACAGTGACAGAATGGTAAAAATAACCATTCTGTCACTGTTAACCAGAACTAAGCTAATCCTGACTTGTGCAAGCGTGCCTAATTAAGAGTATTAACTACCACGTGAGGGATTAAACGAAAAGTGATAAAATGACGACTCACTTTAGTTAAATAAGTTTGACCTTTTACCACTACGAGAGTGGGATACTTACAAGTCAAAACTTCCCTGATGAGGAGAAGCGTGACAATTTTGTTTACAATGTTTTCTTTGACCGTAGGCGTCGATTTGATATCTTTGAAACACCGCTTCACTTACTTTAGAAGTAAATTAAATGGCTAGAGGTCGTATCAAATGGTTTGGTGCTAGAATATTAAAAGAAAAACTATCTTCTTATGTAGGTAGGTGCAAAGATAAGGTATTTACATTAGGTGCTTACACTCGTGTTTGGGTTCTCTCTTTTTCCTCACACACGTGTCGGTAGTACGGACGACAGCACGTCAAGGTATACACTGCGGTATCTTATGCAGTTGTAATAGAGGCTAGTTTGCAACAAAAGTGGGTAACCTGATGTGCTGGCGACTGTACCTAGCTAATACCATATTTTTACACAGTAGTTTTTGAGTAACACCTGTTTGATTGCACGTGAGAAATGTCAACTGTCAAAGGCGAGAATTGAAACTACATTTTTTGTTTTAGCAAATAACTTCTCTAGATCTCTGGGTCTAGCTAGACGACACAGCACCTAGGTACAATATATCAAGTGCTTGCCAGCCTTGTCTGTTTTCAAATGCAACCTCTACCTTCTAGCCGAGTAGATGTAATTTAACTTCTTAACCGGAAGAGAAGTAAAACGAACCAAGGTAACAGTTTTAATGAATCCAAATGGTGAGTCCGCGGAGTAAATTCAACTTCCACCGAGTTAACAACCGAGGGAAATAATTACAGCATAATTGTGATCTACGCTTTTACGCGACTGTAACTAGGCTCTAGAAAATGAAACTATTCATGCAGACTGTAGATATCTCGTTGTGGTTTAAAAAATATGTACTTACTCTATTACTTTTGTAAACATGTTGTTTTCAGATCTTTCACCAATACACGCAAAATGTTCAAACAAAACAAACATTTGCTTCCCCAACACAAACTTATCAAGTTATGTACACAGAAATTGCTACCTCACACGGAAAGCGTATTATAGTTGCAGCAAATAGCTAGTTAATATCAACATTAGAATCACGTAGTGACAAGTTTATACCGTGTGACTGACTATGTGTTTGTTTTAGACCCTTTACACACTGCGACTTTTAGCATCGATACTAACCCGTTTGGAAACGCGATGCGCATCGCGACTCACGCAGTGAACAGGGGGCCAATTCCACTATTTACAACACGAATCGTTTGAGTTTAGTTTAGGTAGCAGTTCGTTTGGAGTTACGCTCAAAAATATGACACTAAACAGTATTCCACTATTCATTCTACCGAACTTAAGCTAAACGCAAGACGAAACGCAGCGTAAACAAACAAGCAAGCACAGATTAGTAAGAGTATGTCCATAGACAGATACTTAGATTGGAAAGCTCTTTGAGCGTTTAGGACCTTAAGAAAGATTTGAAATGCAACCTGTGGTGTCGCTAGCGTCGTTTTATATATATTTTAGCAGATTTTGTGCAGATTTGTTTTTTTTATAGAATTGTATTTCTCATTAATAACATGCTTAGATTTTAAATAACACCCTAATTGAAACTAAAAAATGAGCTTTATAGAAATACTTGTAACTTGCAGATTAAAAAAAAATTGTATACATTCGATCATAAAACATAATCTAAATAATTTGAGACATCAATGTTTTCGACGGCTCTTGCTTGAGGTATTTAAATTATTTAAACTTTTCAATATTTCACTTGATCCTCATGATCAAGTATTTGTCAGTGACTCGACTGTTGGTAAATATTTTTCTTTTCTTATTTTAGTTGGTTTTTAATGAGTATAATAAAGCCTTAGTCTTTTAGCTAACGCAATATAGTATTCTGTGGTACAAGTACAACATGTACACTACGTATTTTCTAATATTCTTGACTCAGTGTTCTCATTAATGGCAGTGAAGTTGGTCGAGGAATAGTAAAAAATAGTTAATTACAAAGACATTCAATAGGCCCAATGGCCTCAGTTTTGACAAAACTGGCCGGCTATAGGAAACGGCGATAGCGTGGCGCACGTGGCAATCCCAGGTAGATAAAAAGACAAAGGGAAGGGTTTGAAAGATATTGTTCTTGTTTGCGTACCTTTACCGCTTGCGTGACGTTGCCAATCTAGCTAGCTATTGTGTTATCCTAAACAGCTTTACAGCTGGCAAGTAATAAATACCCTAAACATTCCGTTATCTATTTTGAAAAATACTCACGTGCTATTTATAGAATAACTTACCTATTGACTTGGCAGACGGTAAAATCAATGAGCAGTTTTCTTGTCATTAGATGTTTATATCATCGAGAGATGGCACTAGCGTTACTTTAGGAACTAACTTTTAAAACTTTATTCAAGAATTATAGCAGAGGGCTATTGCTTTTTGCCAACGTAAATAATAAACAGTAAAACAATATTAATGTGAACTTTTAGTACATAAAGGACATAATAATGGCAAAAAAATAGTATCCTAATTAATACATAAGTCAAGTCATTAACGCATTTTACAATATTTAATTACGCACTTTTATTCTTTGTCCATGGTTTTCCGCCAACGTGAAAAAAAAAAGTTCCTAAACTGACCTTAACGCCATCTAGTAAGAGCTGTAAAACGGTGGTAGAAAAGTGCTCATTAAAGGTTTACACATCAAATCTGCTATGGTTCAAATATAGTCGTGTTGTCGATAATTATTGATTGATTCATATCTATGGTATGATGAGCGGTTGTTTAATATGGTTAATTTCTTGCTTCTCATTAATGGTTTTATTTTAACATTGTAAATCGTAACGTGATGAATCGATTCATAACAAACTCGATATATTTTTTATAATCTATGCTTGCAACTTTCGATTTATTAAAATTACATCGGAGCACCACTAACAGACGTTCAATGATTGGTTGAAATAATCGTCATCTATTGGTGGATTCGTAAAGTTCTTCTTCAGTTGCGGTTCGGTCGACCTAAACGTCAAAACATTAGTAGAATATGAATCGGCTAATCTTCGGTCGAACGATAAAGTTGAGCTAAACCACAACCGAACCGCTTTAGTGGAATAGGAAATGTGACGTTTAGTTGATTATCGTCACCGTTTGAGTTTACGTTAAGTTCGATTTTGATAGTGGAATTGGGCCGCAGCAGGCTTAAGATGCACGCCGCGATAAAAATTTATAGAGGCATTTTAGAGCGTTTGTTTGTCAAAAATCGACATACCCGCAGTTGCTAACATGGCTGCCATGAAAGTCATGTCGTACTGTCAAAATTCGAAATATGACAAAATTATCATTGAACCCTAACATGCCACACATAATTATCTATTATTACCGCCTAAATTGTACATTTCCTTTAAACAAATTTGTAAATTCACTAATTTTGTGTGCAATAAAGAGTTATCTATCTAGCTATCTATCTATCTATTAACGAATTTTGACATTTCGCCGTGTAACATTATCGTCCACCATTAGCGACGACGACAAATCATAAACAACATATTTAGAGCAAAAATATATGACTGAGTCGTGCCATATTTTATCCTAGGCTCTCAAAAAACAATGAAGTGTAAAAATATTGAAAAGAAAGTCCCCGTGGAACATTTTTTTATCCCTAACATTATTAATTTGAATTTATTATCTGTGGGCAATATTAGATTTACTCTTACTAATCTGTGGGCAATATCGAGTCAATCTGTCATTGTGTCAAGTTGATCATTTTGAGCCAAATCTGACGTAAAATTGAGTGGATGGTTAGAAATTGACATAACTCGTTATCGTTGTGGATAAATTTGTCCAATGTGGTTGGCATGTTAGGGAATATGATAAAATAGCATAGATCGACTAATTTTGTCATGTCGATCGAAAGAAATAGTGTGTCATGCATGTTAGGCCTACAGATTTATGTAGTCGCGATGCGCATCGATTCTAAAAGCAGCGCAGTGTGTAAAGGTTGACATTTTGCGACTGCATCGCGTTTGCATAGCTGCTAAAAGTCGCAATGTGTAAGGCTCTTAAAGTCATTAGTTCCGCGTGAGCGAAGTGAGTGAAGCGAGCGGGTGCGAGCGTTTTATACACGTGACTCATATGCCATGAAATTAGTTAGAAACCAACGAGTAACAAGGTTTCTTGCTATTGTAATTTAATTTGTGTTTAATTAGAGTCTTGTGCTAGTAATTGTAATGTTATTTATTAAACTTAAATACTGACTCACCACATAATATCTGAGTAGGCATAAATGTCCCGGTCCCGGAAATAATAGATGTTTTATTGTATGTTTTTAACTTAAATCAATTTTATTTGTATGGAACATAATATTTGGAAGCAATATATCATACCTACATTCACTCTTAGGGCGGTGTTAGTTAAAGTATGACTTTCAATATGTCAAATCGTGTAAAAATCATCGCAAATAGGCTTCAGTATTTTTGCTTTATTTGATCCGCCAACCCAAAATGATTTAATTTTCCGCCAACTATCTGAATGGCGATCATTAAATAGGTAAAATCGCATCACATTCTAATGTCTCGGTGGCAACACGTCATTAACATCAATTTCAATTTTGGCGATTCCACATTTTAGTCCGTTGTTCGCGCCAAATCGTTTGGACGAGGTTGATTGATCGTTTGCGATGGTTATTGGTTAACAATTAGCTATGCGATGGGTAATTATTAAAATTGAGCTTAAGCTATAATCTCTAACCCGTAATTTATCGTTTGGAGCTTCAATGACAAGTTCAAGCAAAAAAGTGAAACCAACCAAGCTTAACATACTTAACTTTTGTGTGAAAATGTCAACGAGAAGTTTTCATTCCAATCCATTATTAATTTACAAACGATAATGATTATATATCCCATACCTACTGTTGATTACTTGGACAATACGAAAGCCACGAAATTAATTTATCAAAATCCGTAAGTACGACATAAAACAAGATATCCAACAATTCACTCAGGTACCGAAAATATCTTGGAACTGTTGCGACGAAACTTTTCCGATAAACCCGAAGTTCCAACAACTCTGTTCCACTCTGATCTGATGACTCTGAAGGGGCTACCATGACCATAGAGAAAGAAAAAATCTTCGCTTTAAAAAGAGCGTGCTACTTATAGAAATTCTATAGGATTTGACAGCGAAAGACCATATTATGACAGCGAGACCGTTTTCTAAGAAATAATGGATTTAGTGGAAACGTCAAGTTTCCGTCGCTGGAATTTTTGAAAAATTATGAATGGATAAAGTTATAATTTAAGTTTTGTATACCAATTTCAAATGAAATGGCTTGTGCTATCAGCAACTGTGAAGTGCGCCGAGTATACAATACCGAGAATCATACTTTTCACCAGTAAATATGAATCATTAATAGAAAATTTAATTTCAAATTTTTCAAAAATAGTGAGTGAAATTGACTCCGATGCCAAATTGTAGAGTAAATTTAGGATTTCCTTTGTGATTTGCAGCCATATATGAAGGTTTCCAATATAATCATTCAGATATTTTCAGTAAAACAAGAAACCGTTTCTTTACACTAGGGCTTGACTAAATGATGACGTCATCAGTATCGATAAACATTTTTACTGATTTTTTTAGGTAACCGTAATTCTTGCACAGCTTCTTCTCAGCAGTGGCCCACACAACTGTCCCGAAGCTGTGCTGTGGTAAGGTCTATGTTGGAACGTGTATAAGTGCTACTAGCAAGTCTACATACAGATATAAATAAATTTGTATTAAAAAAAAAATAGTTATTTTGTTTACCAAAAACAACGTCTTATGTTATTAAAAGTGCATTAGTTTAATTATTTTTGTTTCAATTTACATGATTATCGTAACCTTGCCGATAAAACTTGGACCACCATAAGATACACATCACTATTGAACGCACACATGCACACAGACTTTTTGGTTTCGCTGAAAATCCGCCTTTGTCATTCTATACTATACTACATTCAATGACCATGACTAACGATAATTGTAGGATTTTTTTTTATCTCTCCTGTTCGGAAAATAGAACTTTCCTGTGTTGATAACCGGGTGGAAAATAGCTTTTCCATTCCTAGGGTAATAATTTAATTGAGTCCCATCATATTATTAAAAAAATAATCATTTTTTGTGTATTATGATAGTTGATATAAAAAATACAATTTGTCAAAATATAGTTCAATCGACAATTAAATTTATAATATTTTATGTCTTAGTTTAAATTGTTTCTTGCTTGTTTGTTATTAATAAAATACGAAATTTATTGGCAATTTAGGTTTGATTTGGGAGTCGTGGGGAAGGCCTATGTTCAGCATTGGACGTCTTTTGGCTGATAATGATGACTGTTTGGGTCCTTTCGATATTTAAATAAAAAGCGGACTGTATATATAAGGTTGCTGTAATTTCGCCTTCCTTATAACAAAAATTAAAAATACGCGACAGTGAATATGACCGGCGACGGTGGGTTCCTGAAGTCGAGTCCAGAGCATTCGCTGCGCGCTCTCGTGCTCGTGCTCGTGCGGGGTCGTGCGATGTCGTCGGTGCTCGGGGCTTTCCGCCGGCGCTCCCCTCTTGCGCCCGCGCGCGTAGAATTGATGATGTACGCAACATGCTCCCCGGCTTGAAGTCTGATGATCAGAAGAGGACTTCAATGATCTGGAAGAGGGCAAAGGTTAATAAAAGACCTTCGGATGGTGCCGCTCTTTGTCCTGAGTTCAGCGACTCGAGAGACACTGTCGATGCCAGGATAGAGATTGGTGACACGGCCCATAGACCAAAGCAAAGGAGGAAGAGCTCTATCCTTGATGAGCACAAGAGACCCAATCTTAAGATCCTTCGTTGATGATCGCCATTTCACCTTCTGTTGCAAGAGGGAGACATATTCAAGAGAAAAGCGTCTCCAAAAATGTTGCTTGATCAGCTCTATTCTCTTGAACCGTTGAAGCCTGCTGCTGATGTCGGTCTCTTCCGGAATCTGTGGATGAGGCACAAAAGACAGCGGTCGTCCAATGAGAAAATGGGCAGGAGTAAGGGCTGTAAGGTCATTTGGGTCGGAAGACAAAGGTGTAAGAGGACGTGAGTTTAAGATAGCCTCAATTTGAGTGAGACAGGTAGCCATCTCTTCGAAGGTAAAGTTAGTAGTTGTAAGCAAGCGTCTAAGGTGGTGTTTAGTGGATTTAACAGCTGCTTCTGCTAACCCATTAAAATGAGGGCAGTAAGCGGGCACGAACTTAAATTCAATGCCTTCTTGAGCGACATGGCCTTCAAGGTCCGACTGAACCAGGAATCTAGCAAGTTCATTATAAGTGCCAACAAAATTGGTTCCGTTGTCGGAAGTTATACTAACGGGTTTTCCCCTACGTGAAATAAACCTATTTAAAGCGGCTATGTACGCTTCGGTGGATAGAGCCGTAACGAGCTCAATGTGACAGGCTTTAACTGAAGTGCAAATGAAGATTGCCAAAAATGACTTGATGAGTCGGCAACCACGTCCTTTACGGTCTGCTATCAGCACTGGGCCTGCGTAGTCAACGCAGCAATGTAGAAAAGGGAACTCTAGCTCTGTTCGTGATGTTGGCAACTGACCCATGATGGGTTGAATAATATCTGCCTTGAATCTGCAACACCGAACACATTTATGAACTGTGGCCTTGGCTAGATTTCTGCCACCTAGTGGCCAATAAGTTTGCCTAATGTTGGCTAAAAGAAGCTGAGGACCAGCATGTATGAATTTTAAATGATAATCATTGAAGATGATTTGAGTTAAGTGATGTTTTGAACATAGCAAAATAGGGTGTTTAACATCATAGCTATATGGGGAATTCTCAATTCTCCCACCAACTCTCATAATATTGTTGTCGTCAAGAAATGGAGACAAAGACAAGAGACGATTCTTTTTTGGAAGTGCTGTTCCTGATTTCAGAAAGGCATATTCAGAAGGAAACATTTCCAACTGCGCCTTGTGAATAATTAAATTTAATGAGTTTTAAGTTCTTGTACAGATAAGTGACCAGTTAATTTATTATTTTTATTTTTGCAATTATGAATAAATCTTTGTAAATATGCCATTGATCTTTGTAAATATGTAAAATTTGATTTGTTTTTAATTAATTCAATGATTGGATCAGCATTAGAATCAGCAATTACAGTAGAACACACGACTAATTCAGGTAGATCATGTTTCTCATTTTTAGTATTAGGATGTTTCGGCCATTCTGACTCGTCTTTAAGCAAAAAACCAGGGCCGGACCACCACAACGATGAAAAGCAGATGGAATCGGCCTTCAGCCCCCGAGAAACATGATCCGCCGGATTGTCCTTGGAAGGTACGTAGCGCCACGAGTAACCAGTAGTACTTTCCTGAATTTCGTTAACACGATTGCGAACGAAACTTTTAAGTTGAAGAGGTGGAGTGTTTAGCCATCCTAACACGATGGTAGAGTCGCACCAAAACGTGCAACTGGAAATTGGTATACTCAACGAAGACAATACTTTGCTACACAATCTTGAAGCCAGCAAAGCTCCACAAAGCTCAAGACGTGGTATTGTTGTTGGCTTTATCGGCGCCACCTTACTCTTGGATGTCAAAAGATGAACTGTCACGAGACCTGACGAACTTACCGAACGAACATACAAACTGACGCCATATGCTCGCTCTGACGCGTCTGAAAAGACATGGATCTCATAATGATCCGAATGATTATTAAGAACCCAACGGGGTATTTGTAAGTTATTTAAGAGAGGTAAAGTATTAGAAAATGAATCCCACAACTCTTTAATTTCCGACGAGACGTCATCATCCCACTCATATTTATCCACCCACAGCCTCTGCATGATGAGCTTGGCTTCAACAATGCATGGGCTAACAAGACCTAGTGGGTCGAAGATCTGACTTATTACAGATAATATGTGTCTTTTTGTAAGTTTTTTATGTGTCTCTATGTTGATTGAATAAGATAGAGTATCTTTATTGCAATCCCAATGTAAACCAAGAGTTTTAGAAGAAATGTTTTTATTAACGTCTGAAAATTGTAATAATTTATCCTTTTGATTTTGTGTTGTGTCCGAAATTTCTTGTAAAATACTTTGATCATTCGATTTAAATTTTCTAAGATTAAATTGTGCTGACTTTAAAGTTGCAATTACTCCTTTACAAATATCTATTGTTTTTTCTTTGGTAGACGATCCTCCTAGGTAGTCATCGACATAAAAATCTCGCTCGATTGCTTGTTGCACATCGGCGTTTTGAGCAGTGGGTGCCAAACTGACTAAGCACTTTGTTGCTAAGTACGGTGCGGATGACGTCCCGTAGGTTAATGTATTGAGTGTGTATGTTTGAATGGGTTGAGATGGGTCTGAGCGAAACAAAATCTGTTGAAGAGAGCGTTGCGAGGAATGAAGTTCAATCGCTCTATACATTTTTTCAATATCGCCAGGTACAACATATTTATGCTAACGAAAGCGAAGCAATATCGAAGTCAAATCTTCTTGTACTGTGGGGCCTATCAACTGGAGATCATTTAAGGAAACTCCTGAACTGGAAGTGGCCGAAGCGTCAAAGACAGTACGAAGCTTTGTCGTAAGGCTCTCCTCACGAATTACGCCGTGATGAGGGAGAAAATAGTTAAGGTTTTGAAGAGGGTTGGGTGAAAGTTCCTTGTTTAAGGTCATATGACCCAAACGTTCATATTCGTCCATGAAGGCTACGTAACTGTTCTTAAATTCAGGCTCACGAAGAAATTTTCTTTCTAATGATAAGAAACGGCATTTGGCCTTTTGATAAGAGTCGCCTAAGACTGAAGGATCTTGCTTCAGCGGCATTTTGACAACAAAGCGGCCGTCGTCCTTACGAAAGGTGTTTTCTAAAAAATGTTGCTCACAATTACGCTCCTCTAAAGACAGGGTATGCTTGCCAGGAACACTGTCAAGCTCCCAGAAACGAGTTAGGTCTGGGTCAGATTGTTGACATACGAAATGACAAGCAGGAGTAGATGGTTGTGCTTTAGGCCGCGCAACATAACCTGAAACGAGCCAACCCAGTTTGGTCTCATATAATTTGGGTTGATTTTTTCCTAAGTCAATGGAATTGTTACATAAGACTGACCAGAATATATCGGCGCCGACCAAGATGTCGATCGCTGACGGTATATTAAAAGACGGATCAGCAAGATGAATTCCTAATGGAAGAGGAATATTATCAATGTTTATGAATGAAGTCGGCAATGAATTTGTAAGTGCCGGTAAGATATGACAGTCAAGAGTGAGTCTGAAACTATCATCGTGAAATGACATAATAGTAAGGCTGCAAGATTGTGTAGAATAAGAAGTATTATTATTAATACCTGTTACCGGGACGCTAGCACTCCATGTAGACAAACCCAGCTTACCACATAACGATTTCGTGACGAAGTTCGCCGTGCTACCGTTATCGAGCAGTACTCGAGCCTGGTGCACGCCGCCCTTGCTGTCCACCACCTTCACCATTGCTGTGGAAAGCAAAACATGTGGAGAAGTAGTAATCTGCTTTTTACCATCAGTGGAGTTTGCAAAATTTTGTATGGGGACAGAAGGTCCAGGGGAAGGAGATGATTCATGTAAATGCAAAAGTGTGTTATGCAATTTCTTACAATATTTACAAGGCACAAGGCTGCATTTATTTTCTACATGTCCTGGTCTAAGGCAATTTAAACATACTTTAGCATTTGAGGCTTTCTGAATACGAGTTTCAATGGGAAGAGATTTAAATGATTCACAATTGAATAAATAATGATTTTGTTTACATAAGGGACATTGTATTGTTTTTTTATAATTATTGTTGTTAGTTTTTAAGTCTTTTTTGTCATTATTATTATTCTTAAAATTACTTTGATTGATTTTTGTTGGTGTATTTGAGTCTGATTTGCTAGTATAGTTGTTGTTATTTTTGTTTTCTTGTAAAGTTTCTAGTAAATCAGCTCTGTTATTTAAAAATTGAATGAAAACATTTAAAGAAGGAAATTCACTTAATGTGTTTCTGTGCTCTTCCCATTGCCTATGAGTAATAGGATCAAGTTTTTCTGCCATCATATAAATAATGAGCGTGTCCCAATGTTGAGTAGGTTGACCTAAAGTGGACAAAGCTCTAAGATTCTTGTTAGTTAAATCAATTAAATGACGAAGTGCCGAACATGATTCATTCTGAATGCGTTCAACTTTAAATAATGCGTTAATATGGTTGTTTACGAGCAGTCTTTTGTTATCATATCGCTCGCAAACTAACTTCCAAGCCGACTCATAATTATCTGCGCGTACATCTAGGTTATCAAGGACAAGAGAAGCGCAACCTTTTAAAGACGCGCGAAGATAATGCAACTTGTTTATGTTGTCTATGTCAGTTCGAGAATGAATAAGTGAAATGAAAGTATCCCTGAATTCTAACCAGTGCTGATAGTTGCCGTGAAACGGGCAATTCAATTTTAGGCAATCTTACACAGTTAGATTTAAAACCACCCGCCTGTTCATCATTGAGACCCGTCGCTGCTCCTCCTCGAAGTTCGCGAAGCTGGCGAGGCCGGGCGCCGAGCAGGACACGCGCTTCTGCCACCAGAGTGTGGTAGGTGTCACTCGTCGTCAGTATCCTCGGCCAACTCCTCGATGCTGCACTGTAATGCGTCAAATTTGGCATATAAGCTCTCAAATTTACTAAGACGGCTTTCCAAGTCTATTAACTGCAAGCTTCCTGGTTCGTCATTACTTTTAAGCACTTTTAAATAATTGGAAAAGATAGTAAGCTTGCCTTTCATACAACTACGTTTTTTAATAAGTTTTTGATCAGCCATGATTGAAATTACGATTTAAATAAGCCAAATAAAATGTTTGAATGAATAAAGTGCAGAAAGATGTGTATCGTTTATTATGCGATGATTTAATGGGCTAGCAGTGACAACAAAAGAACAGCTGATTGCAAGGACGGGCCGATTGAACGGACACCGTTAGCTTTGCTGATAAGAAGCGGGTGCAATAAATGAATGCGTAAAACAGGTGATCGTTGGAACGTAATGAATGCAATAAAATGTTGTTTTGATTATTATGTAACAATGAAGCGGCAGCAAGATGATTTAATATTTAATCAGTCAGGTATCAAACGAATGCCGAGAGTCGCATAACAATGGAATTTTTATTGTGTCTCGTTTACACATACTTGACGAGTTAACTAGTGAACTAATTGAAGCGCAATAAGAATTATATGAAGTGTGGCTATGAAGAAAGGTTGATGTTAAATTTTGAAAATAAGAATATCACTCAAAATAAGGCTTCTTAAACAGTGGAAAGAAGAAGATGAAGAAAGGAAAATTGGAACGAACTCACGTATCTTAAGGCTTCCACTGAATCTTTGGCTCAAATCACCAATGACGATGACCATGCGATTTTGATGCCACGATGCCACGATGACTCGCTAAGTATGGCGGGGTCCAAAGTCCGTCGCGCGCTGTCCTTCAAATAACTTTTTCGGGCGATCGTAGATGCGTGCGTAGTATCCTTGACCGATGAATATGAAGTCTCCGGCAGGTGTCTAGCGTTGCTGAAGTCCACAACTTGAAGAGCTCCGAATGATGAAGTCGATTTACAAGATTTTGCGTATTTAAAAAATCCGAAATAAGACGGCGAATCCTAAAGGACCATTGTTTGGGTCCTATCGATATTTAAATAAAAAGCGGACTGTATAAATAAGGTTGCTGTAATTTCGCCTTCCTTATTACAAAAATTAAAAATACGCGACAGTGAATATGACCGGCGACGGTGGGTTCCTGAAGTCGAGTCCAGAGCATTCGCTGCGCGCTCTCGTGCTCGTGCTCGTGCGGGGTCGTGCGATGTCGTCGGTGCTCGGGGCTTTCCGCCGGCGCTCCCCTCTTGCGCCCGCGCGCGTAGAATTGATGATGTACGCAACAATGACTTTGATTTTGGATAGTCGTGGTTAAAGATAGTTGTAGGTGCAAAATGTATGGACTTATTATCAAATGTGCTCTATTTAAACATTGAGGGACACTAAATATCAGATTAAAAAAAAAAAAAAACTAACAAATTATATAAAATATGAAAGTCAAGAAAGGACACGGTCGACCCGCCATACATTGCTTGCCCCAAAAGTAAAAATCCATGCGTCACGACCAAAACTAATTTTATGGGTTCGTTTCTTCGCCTTTTAAAATAATATAAAGTAATATAAGCCGTAAATAGCGGGGTTTTCACATAAAACGAAATAAAATGTGTGGGGTCAATCTCTTGCACAGGTCTTTCTAGATCATAGCGCCATCTGTGTCGAAAACCCGCAATCTAAGCCACCAAAACTAAAACATAGAAAACTGCCCCGCTAGGGTGCGTAACGCGTGAAAATTACGATGACGCAAACAATAGCCAACGAAAAGAAGTTCCTTGTCACAGTTTTTTTTTCAAGTTTTAGGAAGAGGTTGGTAGGTTTAAAGGTTAGTACCTATGGGAGGCAAACGTCATTTTCCTTCTTAAAATAGCGATTGCGAGCGCTTACTTATTTAACTAACTGCCAGTTCTATGACACAGTATGACACAATATGCCATTTCGTTAAACAATTGTTGGGGACAGGAAATTGTATTCATTTGTTGTCCTATTTATTTTTTAGATTTATATGCCGCTAGATAAAAGCAAAGTAAATTAACAATATTGTATTAAAAATTCAATATATATTTTCTCTCTTAATGCTTTTCTTTACTCAAACATAAAACGACTCTGGGGCAGGATACGAACGTCTCCTTTCCGATATGCCACATTCAACGGCCGATTTCAGCGAATAATGACTGTGTATACAGGGTGTTTCATGTAACGTGTCTAGCCGATGCGTGGTGATAGGTGAGTACCATATTTATCCATTACATGTATATTATACAAATATTTATACATAGTTTTCGAGTAATATTTTTTTTCGATATTTTTCATGATGCGCCTAGACGATAGCTTTAAAAAATTATAACTTTTTTTTCCACTTTTCTCAGACATTTTGATTTCAATTGACTGCCATTTCGTGAAACAACCTGTATATAATACATTAATTAAAATTAATTTTACATTTCATTTTATCGTTATCGTTTCACGTAGGTATCTTATGTTACTTACACCTGTAGAAAAATGTGGTGAAAATCTTTTTGTTTGTAAGCCCAAAATTTCCGTCAACTTCTGAGTATACATGGTCACCCTACACCGACTATTTTAACTTTAGGAGATCAGTCGTCACTGATTACGACTGATCTAATCTGCGCTTTTCAATTTGTTGTAAGAAGTGGTTCGTAAGCCTTTCACAGCCAACATGTAAGATTGTTTTGGATGTAATTAAAACTTTCGCTTAAGAGAACAGCAATTATAATGTAAAGGAAAATATAGTATAATGTATAGAAATTATTTATTTATTTATATTTTGTTGACACATACTGGGAAAATATTGCTCATGCATGACAGTGTGAAAGAAATATGAGGCAACGTTTTATCCGTAAGATATTTCCCTTATTTTATTTCGCAGCCAGCGAATCACAGATCCGCGCGAAACTAACTTAATTATCATACCATCTCTCGACAGTAAATGACAAAAATATTCATTGTTTTTTGTCTTATAATAAGAATAGTGAAAATAACTCTGTTACATAGCTCCTGAAATTCAATTTATTTCGCGCGGTCGTAAATATTACAATTTTGCACCAAAATCGATTTCGATACAAATCAATATCCATGTATTTAATAGAGATCGAAATGTTGTGTCGGGGTGTTATGCTACCTGTGCTGCTTTTCGTCGAGGCGTATTTAAGAAATCCGGCTATTGCGAATCACTTGAGGGTCCTTGATGGAGTCGCTGATGTCAAAAACGAATTTCCTTATGTGGTAACTCTGGAAATTGTGAGGGGATTGATCCCGAGCCGAAATATTTACAGGAGTTGTACTGGAACGCTTATCCGAGCCACCTGGGTGTTGACAGCAGGGCATTGTACTAGAGCCAGTGATTCTTACTCAGGAGCGTTGATCAGATTTGGGAATATGACAGTACCACGAAATGCAACTGAATCTTTTAGGCGCATTCTTAAAGGTATCCCACATCCAAATTACCGTGAAGATTCATTACTAACATTGGGATTACTGAATGACATTGCCTTACTTTTAGTAGAAGAAGTCCCTTTATCTTTTTTTCCTAAACTGGCTGCAGTAGATTATCAGTCTCTAGTGGGTTTTCCAGTTCGCTACGCCGGGTATGGTATTACTAGGCCCGGTAAAAAAGCTTCCTACTTCGAAGAAGTTGCATATAACCCGCTACAACTAGGTGAAGGGATGGCAAAGATTTGTTCGAGAAACACCCAAAAAAAGTATAACCCTGTCCTTTGCGTAGTGCCTAAATGCTCACGTAAAGGCCACTCTGCTGTATACGGTGACTCTGGGGGTCCAATATTTTGGAATGGAAAAATCGTCGGAGTCGTCAGTGCCAGTGATGCTGATTCTGTTCGTAATGCTCCTACACACGGTCCTCCAGAATATTTTATTATTGCCGCTGTCAGCCCCTTTATTGAGTGGATTCATGATGTTATTAATGAAAAGGGAAATATAAAAAATAAATAAATAAAAGATTCTGTATTTTTTTCATTTCCGGCGGAGGGCGCTAACTAATGTCATACAGTAAAAATCTAGTAACAGCTTATCATCGTGTTACCAATACCTTATACCTACTTCAAGATACCAGATGTTATGTACGAACAAAACGACGTCGGGTAAACACTGCGCTATCTTATGCGATTGTAATAAGGACTAGTTTGCATCAAAAGTGGGTAACCTGTTGTGCGAGTAACTCTTACACAGGTATGTTACATTTTTCTTTCTTTATAAATCTTTTTCGTCTGTCTCTGACGGCATAAATGAAGTCAGCAACAGTAATATCAGCCAGATTCAGCCGCGAAAACAAAATGATTGCTTATAAACACCGGGTTCGAAGTATTAACTCTAATAAGTTATGCTCAACTTAAATAACGCGTAAGTTCAAAAAGGTCAATTAATTAGGTACAAAGAATAAAGGAAAATAATAACAAAGAAAAGAGTTTTATTACTTACCATTTTCAATTTCGTTTAATAATTTTAAATAATTTGTCATTAGGATAACAACTGTTCCTTATAGCATGACCTCGTGCAACATAGTACTTTTAAAATAAACACTTTTATACCTAATAAACCTTTTTAACTAATAAAATTTATTCCAATAAATTGAAACCAGGGGCATGTACCACGAGGGTGTCATATACCGGGCGGGGGCATAAAAACTCTGACCCTTAATAATTAAGCCCCAATGAGTCGTCGTAAGAACTTACTATTAATTGTACACAATGACCCAGTTAGGCAGCTCCTTGAATTCGGTTCTTCTTTAATTTACTCTTGTACTATCGACAATCGTACTTTAAAATCCGATCTCCTCTGTGTTTCCCCTCGTACAGCTCGCCAAATCTGGGCCTCTATTTTTGAATAACTCGCGTCAATATGGCGTGTTGTACTCATTGATTCAAGTCCAACTTTGGAATGAAAATCAGTTGTAATCCACACAAGAGGGATTTGTAAAAATAATGCTCAATTTTGTGAGAACTCAAGTCTATATTTCGCGAGATTTTCGTTGATTTTTATTAGTTTTCGAACGATAATAATCACACGCGATAAATTTAGTGTGACTATGAGCAATAAATGATTTGATTTGATTTCACGCCATTTCCATGCGAGTGATTCAATAAAGAGCTCATGTGCTCGCTCTTATCTCCAAAAAAGCGATAATACGTAGGTCACACTATAAGTTTTGCGTAACATGAAATGTGTCTTAAAAGAGAAAAAGTGTGTGACTTAAAAGATATGTGATTCGGGTTCCGTAGCCGAATGGTAGAAAACGGAACCCTTATAGTTTCGTCCAGTCTATCTGTCTGTCCGTCCGTATGTCACAGCCACTTTATTCTGAAACTATTAGCATCATACCGTTGAAACTTGGTAACATCACGCTCTTGTCGTTCTATTCCCAAAGGGATTATAATTTGATGTTTAAAGTAAGACTCTCAATATGTCAAATTGTCTATAAATCATAACCTAAGCAAATAGGCTTAAGAGTTTTTGCTTTATTTGGTCCGGCAACTGTCTGAATGGCGATCATTAAATATAGGTAAAATCGAATCACATTCTAATGTTTCGGTGGCAACAGGTCATTAACATAAATTTTGGCAATTCCACATTTTAGTCCGTTGTTCACGCCAAATCGTTTGGACGAGGTTGATTGATCGTTAGCGATGGTTATTGGTTAACAATTAGCTATGCGATGGGTAATCATTAAAATGGAGCTTAAACTATACCCCTGACCCGTAATTTATTGTTTGGAGTTTCTATGTCAAGTTAAAGCAAGATAGTGAAACCAACCAAGCTTAACATACTTAACTCTTGTGTGAAAATGTCAACGAGAAGTTTTCATTCCAATCCATTATTAATTTACAAACGATAATAATTATATACCATACCTACTGTTGATTTACTTGGAGAATGTGAAAGCCACGAAATTAATTTATCAAACTCCGTAAGTACGACATAAAACAAGATATCCAACAATTCACTCAGGTACCGAAAATATCTTGGAACTGTTGCGACGAAACTTTGCCGATAAACCCGAAGTTTTACCAACTCCGTTCCACTCTGATCAAGATAAGGGGCTACCATGACTAACGGTGATTGTGGGACATTTTTTTTATGTCTCCTGTTCGGAAAATAGAACTTTCCTGTGTTGATAACCGGGTGGAAAATAGCTTTTCCATCCCTACTGCAGAAAGTTATTTAATTGAGTCACATCAATTATTTAAAAAAATAAACATTTTTGTTTAGCTATACTTTGAAATACATGTGTATTATGATCGTTGATATCAAAAATTATAGTTCAATCGATAATTAAAATATTCGGCTTCCTGCCATAATACCGTGATGACACAATTTTTATTTTACATTGTCAGTGTCATTTCTTTTTCTTTTTGGAATCTCTGTCTACTTTTTAAATTTTTTCAATTATTATCTGTGAAAAAGAATCGATCAATATTCTTGTCGTAAATAAGTAATTATGTGATTGCGCCAAATAAAAATTCTTCTAATGCCAATAATAGTGCTCGCTAGTTCCTAGCTTGTAGGATTAGTATAGCTATCCTACACCACAAGGAAATGATTTCGTTTTTAAAAGATGGGTTGTAGTTTTTTTTATGATATGTCTTAGTTTGAATTGTTTCTTGTTTGTTTGTTATCAATAAAATACGAAATTTATTGGCAATTTGAGTTTTATTTGGGAGCCGTGGGGGAGGCCTATGTTCAGCATTGGACGTCATTTGGCTGATAATGATGAGTTTGATTTGGATAGTCGTGGTTAAAGATAGTTGAAGTTAGGTGCAAATTGTAGTTATGTAATGTGCTCTATTTAAACATTGACGGACACTGTATATCAGATTTAAAATATAAATTATGAAAATCAAGAAATTTCCGATATGCCACAGACACATGACCTGTATACAGATTGTTTCATGTAACGTGTCAAGCCGATGCGTGGTGATAGTTGAGCACCATACCTATCCATTTCACTCCCATGTATATTATGCAAATATTTATAGTTTTCGAGTAATATTTTTTTCCGATATTATTCATGATACGCCTAGACGATAGCTTTAAAAAATTTAATCTTTTTTTCCACTTTTCTCTGTCATTTTGATTTCAATTGACTGCCATTACATGAAACAATCTGTATACACCGTGCTTTTTTAACCGTCTTACAGCCGAAGGCCACTTAAAGTATCCAATAACTACATGTCATTCGTTAAATAAAACTTGGTTATTATTAAGATTTCAAAGCCTAAGACATTAAAGAAGATATCAGCACAATTTAGTACGACACATCCTGTAACTAGCACTACTGACATAATTTTACGCACGAATAGAAAGGGGCGAGGCGGTGGGCGTCACAAAGGATTGCGCTAGCGCCTGATTGGTCAGAGATCCACGTGGACTGTCTTAGATTGGCTACGGTGCGGAACGCGTGGAGGCGGCAAGGTCATGGAATGCATTGTTGAAAACGTAAACATTATGAACAGGATGATACATTACGTAACATTACTATTAGATATTTTTTACACCAAAATTATGTGGAGTGTAATAAAAAAAATAACATGTCCTAGAGGTTTAGTAAGATGGTTACATTACGTGGGCTTCGGGTGTAAGACGGTTATAAAAGCACCGTGTATAATACATTAATTTTATATTTCATTTTATCGTTATCGTTTTACGTAGGTATCTTATGTTACACCTATAGAAAAATGTGGTGAAAATCTTTTTGTTTTTAAGCCCTAAATTTCCGTCAACTTCTGGGTATCCATGGTCACCCTACACCGACTATTTTAACTTCAGGAGATCAGTGACGCTAATCTGCGCTTTTCAATTTGTTGCAAGAAGTGGTTCGTAAGCCTTTCACAGCCAACATGTAAGATTGTTTTGGGTGTAATTAAAACTTTAGCTTATGAGAACAGCAATTGTTGTAATGTATAGGATTAGATATTATATTTACATGTTGTTTGTTGTTGGTTTTCCTATCTAATGGCCAAAAATGTTTAATACTTATACAAATCGGTTTTTACTCTGTACTGTGGTAGATCTTTTTGGTTTTTAAAGTCTATGTATAGGATTTCCTTTCAAAATGTCGAGATTTATTTATTTATGTTTATTTATACATACTGGGAAAATTGCTCATGCAAGACAGTGTGAAAGAAATATGAGGCAACGTTTTATCCTTAAGATATTTCCCTTATTTTATTTCGCACAGGAGGCCTACTACGGAAAACGAAATCCGTCAATACGATTATCGTTCTCCGAAGCATTCTGTAGTAAGGATTGCATACTAGTAGTATAGTTCGCAGTAGGCCGTCAGATCCGCGCGAAACTAACCAAATCATCACACCATCTCTCGACAGTAAATGTCAAAAATATTCAATGTTTTTTGTCTTTTAATAAGAATAGTGTAAATAACTCTGTAACATAACACTGAAATCCAATTTATTTCGCGCGGTCGTAAATATTACAATTTCGCACCTAACCTAATATTGCTTTTGTTGTAACAGCACATTCAAATCAATATCCACGTATTTAATAGAGATCGAAATGTTGAATCGGGGTGTTATGCTACCTGTGCTGCTTTTTGTCGAGGCGTATTTAAGAAATCCGGCTATTGCGAAACACCTGAGAGTTCTTGATGGAGTAGCTGATGTCAAAAACGAATTTCCATATGTGGTAACTCTGGAACGTGTGATGGGATTTATCCCGAGCCGAAATATTTACAGGGGTTGTACTGGAACGCTTATCCAAGCCACCTGGGTGTTGACAGCAGGGCATTGTACTATTCCCAGTGATTCTTACGTAGGAACGTTGATCAGATTTGGGAATATGACTGTACCACGAAATGCAACTGTATCTTTTAGGCGCATTCTTAAAGGTATCCTTCATCCAAATTACCGTGCTGACTCAACGAGACTACTGAATGACATTGCCTTACTTTTAGTGGAAGAAGTCCCTTTATGTTTTTTTCCTAAACTGTCTGGAGTAGATTATCAGTCTCTAGTGGGTTTTCCAGTTCGCTACGCCGGGTATGGTGTTACTAGGCCCGGTAAAAAAGTTTCCTACATCGAAGAAGCTGCCAATAACCCGCTCCAACTGGGCGAAGGGATGGCAAAGACTTGTTCGAGAAAAACCCATAAAAATTTTCATCCTGCCCTTTGCGTAGTGCCTAAATGCTCACGTAAAGGCCACTCTGCTATGTACGGTGACTCTGGGGGTCCAATATTTTGGAATGGAAAAATCGTCGGAGTCGTCAGTGCCACTGATGCTGATTCTGTTCGTGATGCTCCCACACACGGTCCTCCAGAATATTTTATTATTGCCGCTGTCAGCCCCTTTATTAAGTGGATTCATGATGTTATTAATGAAAAGGGAAATATAAAAAATAAATAAATAAAAGATTTTGTATTTTTTTCATTTCCGGCGGAGGGCGCTTACTACTGTCATACAGTAAAAATCTAGTAACAGCTTATCATGGTGTCACCAATACCTTATACCTATTTCAAGATAACAGATGTTATGAACGAACAATAGGACGTCAGGTAAACACTGCGCTATCTTATGCGATTGTAATAAGGACTAGTTTGCAACAAAAGTGGGTAACCTGTTGTGCGAGTAACTCGTACACAGGTATGTTACATTTTTCTTTCTTTATAAATCTTTTTTGTCGGTCTCTGACGGCATAAAAGAAGTCAGCAACAGTAATATCAGCCAGATTCAGCCGCGAAAACAAAATGATTGCTTGTTAACACCGGGTTCGAAGTATTAACTCCAATAAGTTATGCGCAACTTAACTAACGCGTAAGCTCAAAAAGGTCAATTAATTAGGCACAAAGAAAAAATGAAAATAATAACAAAGAAAAGAGTTTTATTACTTACCATTTTCAATTTCGTTTAATAATTTTAAATAATTTGTCACTAGGATAACAACTGTTCCTTATAGGATGACCCCGTGCAACATAGTACTTTTAAAATAAACACTTTTCTATCTTACTGTACTTTTGATAAAAATATTCAACTAATAAAATGTATTCCAATAAAATGAAACCGGGGTCGTGTACCACGAGGGCGTCGTACACCGGGCGGGGGCATAACACACTGACCCTTAATAATTAAGCCCCAATTAGTCGTCGTAAAAACTTACTATTAATTGTACACAATGGTCATTGCGTACCCAGCTAGGCAGCTCCTTGAATTTGTTTCTTCTTTAATTTACACCTTGTACCATCGACAACCGTACTTTAAAATACGATCTCCTCTGTGTTTGAATCATTTTTCCTCCTCTATTTTTGAATCACTATCGTCAATATGGCGCATTAATTCAAGTCCAACTTTGGAATGAAAATCAGTTGTAATCCACACAAGAGGGATTTGTAAAAATAATGCTCAATTTTGTGAGAACTCAAGTCTATATTTCGCGAGATTTTCGTTGATTTTTATTAGTTTTCGAACGATAATAATCACACGCGATAAATTTAGTGTGACTATGCTATGAGCAATAAATGATGTGATTTGATTTCACGCCATTTCCATGCGAGTGATTCAAAAATAGAGCTCATGTGCTCGCTGTTATCTACAAAAACCGGTTAAGTGCGTGTCGGACCCGCGCACTGAGGGTTTCGTGCCACCCTTAACTTAATTCAGGGTCCACTTACTTTCACTTAACGAAAACATCACAATATATTGCGACAACAAAAATAACTTTGTTTTTCATAGTGTTTGTATGAAAGACAAAGTTATATTTGCGGTTGATAAAAATGTGCAATATCTCAAAAACTACTGGTTCGATCTCCTTCAAACCAATTTTCGTTGCAAGTTTTTGTTGAGATCTACATCATATATTTTTTTCAAAATTTTCAATTTCTTAGTTCAAAAGTTAGATGGGGGGACGCCCATTTTACCACTTTGGAAGCGTCTATATCGCAAACCTTACACTTTTAGAAAAAATGGTTTTAGAAACCTCAACATCATTTTAAAAGACCTATCCATAGACACCCCACACGCATAGGTTTGAGTAAAAAAAAAATCTTAGGTTTTAGTTTCATGTATGGGAGCCCCCCCTTAAATATTATTTTTTCTAACTTTTTATATCTGAATCGGAAAGCGGTGAACAAAATACACCTACCTACCAAGTTTCAGCTATGTGATGCTTATAGTTTCAGAATAAAGTGGCTGTGACATACGGACGGACAGACAGACAGACAGACAGACAGACAGACAGACAGACTTGACGAAACTATAAGGGTTCCGTTTTTTGCCATTCGGCTACGGAACCCTAAAAAGCGATAATACGTAGGTCACCCTATAAGTTTTGCGTAACATGAAATGTGTCTTAAAAGAGAAAAAGTGTGTGACTTAAAAGATATGTGATTCGGGTTCCGTAACCGAATGGTAGAAAACGGAACCGTTATAGTTTCGTCTTGTCTATCTGCCCGTCCGTATGTCACAGCCACTTTATTCTGAAACTATTAGCATCATACCGCTGAAACTTGGTAACATCACGCTCTTGTCGTTCTATTCCAAAAGGGATAATAATTTGATGTTTAAAGTAAGACTCTCAATATGTCAAATCGTGTATAAATCATAACCTAAGCAAATAGGCTTAAGGATTTTTGCTTTATTTGGTCCGGCAACTGTCTGAATGGCGATCATTAAATATAGGTAAAATCGAATCCCATTCTAATGTCTCGGTGGCAACACGTCATTAACATAAACTTCAATTTTGGCAATTCCACATTTTAGTCCGTTGTTCGCGCCAAATCCTTTGGACGAGGTTGGTTGATCGTTTGCTATGGTTATTGGTTAACAATTACCTATGCGATGGGTAATCATTAAAATGGAGCTTAAACTATACCCCTGACCCGTTATTTATCGTTTGGAGTTTCTATGTCAAGTTAAAGCAAGATAGTGAAACCAACCAAGCTTAACATAACTCTTGTGTGAAAATGTCAACGAGAAGTTTTCATTCCAATCCATTATTAATTTACAATCGATAATGATTATATATCCCATACCTACTGTTGATTACTTGGACAATATGAAAACCACGAAATTAATTTTTCAAAATCTGTAAGTACGACATAAAACAAGATATACAACAATTCACTCAGGTACCGAAAATATCTTGGAACTGTTGCGACGAAACTTTGCCGATAAACCCGAAGTTCCAACAACTCTGTTCCACTCTGATCAAGATAAGGGGCTACCATGACTAACGGTAATTGTAGGACATTGTTTTCATCTCTCCTGTTCGGAAAATAGAACTTTCCTGTGTTGATAACCGGGTGGAAAATAGCTTTTCCATTCCTAGGGTAGGAAGTAATTTAATTGAGTCACATCAAATTATTAAAAAAATAATCATTTTTGTTAGGCTATACATTGAATGAAATACTGTGAATGTGTATTATGATCGTTGATATAAAAATTAAAATTTGTCAAATTATAGTTCAATCAACAATTAAAATATTCGGCTTCCCGCCATAATACCGTGATGACACAATTTTTTTTACATTGTCAGTGTCATTTCTTTTTCTTTTAGGAATCTCTGTCTCCTTATTTAGTTTTTTCAATAATCTGTCTTTTTCCACTTTTCTCAGACATTATGATTTCAATTGACTGCCATTTCGTGAAACAACCTGTTTGATAATACATTCATTAAAATTATTTTTACATTACATTTTATCGTTATCGTTTTATGTTGGTATCTTATGTTACACCTATAGAAAAATGTGGTGAAAATCTTTTTTCATCACTCCTGTTCGGAAAATAGCACTTTCCTCTGTAGATAGCTGGGTGGAAAATAGCTTATCCATCCCTAGGGTGGAAAGTAATTTAGTTTTAATTGGCATGGTACAGAGTCAAGGCATGCAGTCAAAGCTTGGGTCAAAGATAATTAAGTCACATCAATATAAAAAAAATAAACATTTTTGCTTAGCTATACATTGAAAAACATGTTTATTATAATCAGTGATATAAAAATATTCAATTGATTCAATCTATAATTAAAATATACATTAACTAATCTGTGATTAAAATATTCGGCTTCCCGCCGTAATACCAAGATGACACTTTTTTTTACATTGTCAGTGTCATTTTTTCTTTTTGAACTCTATGCCTACTTTTTCAATTTTTGTCAATTATTATCTGTGGGAAAAATTCGATCGATATTTTTTACAAGGATTATATTAAGCTTTTTGTACTGTTTTCATGTATTCGTGTCGTTATTCTTTCTAATCAAGTTTGATGTTTGGAGAACTGTAAATTAACTGTCTTTTTATGCAAAAACTTAAGTTTTCCTTTCTCGCTGTACTACATAACACCTGACCATGACATCTACAACCACTATTGTAAATTTAAGGTTTTGCTAACAGTCGAAATGAAAAATAGTATGTTTATCTCGGGTGAAAGCACCATTTTACTCTCGAATTATTGGCGCTCTCACTTCGATCGAGCGCCAGAAACATCTCGAGTGAAATGGGTCGCTTTCTCCCCTTGTATAACAATCTACTATTGTTTGTAAGCTCAAAATATCCGTCAACTTCTGAGTATCCATGGTCACCCTACACCGACCATTTTAACTCCAGGAGATGAGTGATGCTAATCTGCGCTTTTTAATTTGTTGCAAGAAGTGGTTCGTAAGCCTTTCACAGCCAACACGTAAGATTGTTTTGGATGTTATTAAAACTTTCGCTTATGAGAACAGCAATTGTGATGTATAGCATTAGATATTATACTTACATGGCGTTTGTTGTTGGTATTCCAATTGGTCCATAAATGTTAATATACAAATCGGTTTTACTCTGTTCTGTGGTGGATTTTTTTGTTTTCAAAGTCTATGTATAGGTTTTCATTTCAAAATTTTGAGATTTATTTTTTACACATACTGGGAAAATTACTCACGCATGACAGTGTGAAAGAAACATGAGGCAACGCATTATCCGTAAGATATTTCCTTTATTTTTTTTTGCAGCCAGCGACTCACAGATCCGCGCGAAACTAACCAAATCATCATACCATCTCTCGACAGTAAATGTCAAAAATATTCTTTGTTTTTTGTCTTATAATAAGCATAGTGTAAATAACTCTGTGACATAGCTCCTGAAATTCAATTTATTTTGCGCGGTCGTAAATATCACAATTTCGCACCAAAATCGATTTCGATACAAATCAATATCCATGTATTTAATAGAGATCGAAATGTTGTGTCGGGGTGTTATGCTACCTGTGCTGCTTTTCGTCGAGGCGTATTTAAGAAATCCGGCTATTGCGAAACACCTGAGGGTCCTTGATGGAGTCGCTGATGTCAAAAACGAATTTCCTTATGTGGTAACTCTGGAAAGTGTGTGGGGATTCATCCCAAGCCGAAATATTTACAGGGGTTGTACTGGAACTCTTATCCGAGCCACCTGGGTGTTGACAGCAGGACATTGTACTGGTGCCAGTGATTCTTACTCAGGAGGGTTGATCAGATTTGGGAATATGACTGTACCGCGAAATACAACTGAATCTTTTAGGCGCATTCTTAAAGGTATCCCACATCCAAATTACCGTGAAGACTCATTACTAACATTGGGATTACTGAATGACATTGCCTTACTTTTAGTAGAAGAAGTCCCTTTATCTTTTTTTCCTAAACTGGCTGCAGTAGATTATCAGTCTCTAGCGGGTTTTCCAGTTCGCTTCGCCGGGTACGGTGTTACTAGGCCCGGTAATAAAGCTTCCTACTTCGAAGAAGCTGCCAATAACCCGCTGCAACTGGGTGAAGGGATGGCAAAGATTTGTTCGAGATACGTCCAAAAACAATATAACCCTGTCCTTTGCGTAGTGCCTAAATGCTCACGTAAAGGCCACTCTGCTATGTACGGTGACTCTGGGGGTCCAATATTTTGGAATGGAAAAATCGTCGGAGTCGTCAGTGCCACTGATGCTGATTTTATTCGTAATGCTCGTACACACGGTACTCCAAAATATTTTATTATTACAGCTGTCAGCCCCTTTACTGAGTGGATTCATGATGTTATTAATGAAAAGGGAAATATTAAAAAAAAATGAAAGAAAAGATTGTGTATTTTTTTCATTTCCGGCGGAAGGCGCTAACTACTGTCATACAGTAAAAATATAGTAACAGCTTATCATGGTGTCACCAATACCTTATACCTACTTCAAGATAACAAATGTTATGAACGAACAAAAGGACGTCAGGTAAACACTGCGCTATCTTGTGCGATTGTAATAAGGACTAGTTTGCAACAAAAGTGGGTAACCTGTTGTGCGAGTAACTCGTACACAGGTATGTTACATTTTTCTTTCTTTATAAATCTTTTTCGTCTGTCTCTGACGGCATAAATGAAGTCAGCAACAGTAATATCAGCCAGATTCAGCCGCGAAAACAAAATAATTGCTTGTAAACACCGGGTTTGAAGTATTAAATTTAATAAGTTATGCGTTACGCGTAAGCGCAAAAAGGTCAATTAATTAGGTACAAAGAATAAAGGAAAATAATACCAAAGAAAAAAGATTTATTACATACCATTTTCAATTTCGTTTAATAATTTTAAATAATTTGCCATTTGGATAACAACCGTTCCTTATAGCATGACCTCGTGCAACATATAATTTTTACTGCACTTTTAATAAAAATATTCAAAATGTATTCCAATAAAATGAAACCGGGGGCGTGTACCACGAGGGCGTCATACACCGGGCGGGGGCATAACACACTGACCCTTAATAATTAAGCCCCAATTAGTCGTCGTAAGAACTTACTATTATTTGTACACTATGACCGAGCTAGGCAGCTTCTTGAATTTGGTTCTTCTTTAATTTACACTTGTACTATCGACAATCGTACTTTAAAATACGATCTCCTCTGTGTTTCCCCTCGCACAGCTCGCCAAATCTGGGTCTCTATTTTTGAATCACTAGCGTCAATATGGCGTGTGGTATTCATTGATAAAAGTCCTATTTTGGAATGAAAATCAGATGTAATCAACACAAGAGGGATTTGAAAAAATAAAGCTCAATTTTGTGTGAACCTAAATCTATATTTCGCGAGATTTTCGTTGATTTTTTATTCGTTTTCGAACAATAATAATAACACGCCATATCCAAGCGAGTGATTCAAATTTAAATTCAAAATCTTTATTTCAATTAAGGTCATGAAATGACACTTATGAACGTCAAATATACAGTGAAAACAATAAAAATAAATGTGCCCTGAAAGGGCCGACCTCAAAGGGCCGAATTCAAAAATAGAGCTCATGCGCTCGCTTTTACGTACAAAAATGCGACAATACGTAGGTATCACTATAAGTTTTGCGTAACTTAAAAAAAAACAACATATTATAACCAAAATATTTTTCATCTCTCCTGTTCGGAAAATATAAATTTCCTGTGTAGATAGCCGGGTGGAAAATAGCTTATCCATCCCTTGGGTGGAAAGTAATTTAGTTTTAATTGACATGGCATAGAGTCAAGGCCTGCAGTCAAAGCTTGGACCAAAGATAATTGAGTCACATCATGTTATTAAAATAACAAATATTTTTGCTTAACTATAAATTGAAAATCATATTGTGTAGGTCTGATGTATAGTCGTTGATAAAAAATATACAATTTCCAATTTTAATTCAATTAATAATTAAAATATTTGGCTGCCCGCCATAATGCTAAGATGTTTTTTTTTTAAATTTTATATTGTCAGTGTCATTTCAGGAAGGATTCGTCCAAAGCCGTTAAAACTTTTATAAAAAAAAGAAATTCTTTTTGGATTCTATTATTATCTGTGGAAAAAAAACGATCGATATTCTTTACAAAGATTTTAATTATTTGATATTTTCTGCTTTTTTGTACTCTGTTTTCATGTGTTCGTGCCGTTATTCTTTCTAATCGTGTTAGGTGTTGTTAGTACTGTAAATTAACTGTCATATTTTGTTCAAAACTTGAGTTTTCCTTTCTCGCTGAACTACATAATACCTCACAAGACATCTATAACCACTTTTGTAAATTTGATGTTTTCCTCACAGTCGAAATGAAAAATAGTATGTTTAACTCGGGTGAAAGCACCCATTCCACTCTCGAATTATTGGCGCTCTAATTTCGTTCGAGCGCCAGAAACATCTCGAGTAAAATGGGTCGCTTTCTCCCCCTTGTATAACAATCTACTAATGTTCATTGCGTTTCAAAATACTCTCCTTTCTAGCGCAAAGGATTAGCATAGCTATCCAACGCGGCAACGCAGCCAGCAATATAGCCTCCTTGCCACAAGGAAATGTTTTCATTTTTTAATAAGACTACCCTTATCTTTTTATGTTGCATGTCTTAGGTTTAATTTTTTCTTGTTTGTTATTAATAAATACCCCTTTAAAGTCACTTAACATTTTTTCATGCGATCACACCTGTTACGGACACCCAATCATATGTATTAGATGTAAGGTTTATATTGTAAATAAAAAATATTTTCTGTTAGGGCCGCATAGTCAATAAGCATTGTATTAGCTTAGGGCTCGTTTTATTTGAATAGAAATCCGGTTAGTTATGAATTCCCACTTGCAAGATAGGTAGGGTAACAGTTAACTAACTAGGTAGGAAATATTACGAATTAGGTAGGTAGTTTGGTACAGGGGCGAAGGAGACCCTGGTAGGCTGTCTCGCTCAGATGGAGTGAGACCGGTAAGCCTTTAGCTGTTCTTGTCCCCATCTCGCACTTTCTGAGGGTAGGTAGGAAACCCATAGGATGGATTGTTGCGGGTGGGAATTTTATGACGACTAATGTAGGTAGGTGACAGAAATGTTAGAAGGAGATAGGTACAAAAACATCGGTTGTCTCCCTCCATATCTCGATGTAGGAGGGTAGCTGTAGAAAGCGTAAGAAAGAATACGCAGATGTTTGTTTTGTGTCCGTCCTTGTTGTGACATACTCCCCAGCAGAGCCACCCCTTTAGAAAAATATCATTTATATACTAAAATGATGTACGTTAAGCGTACATAGTGTACGTTATGCCGATATCGCTGTACGTGTAATAGTTAATGAGAAAATGGATATCGATTGTGGCTCTGCTGGGGAGCATACTCCCTGGCAGCGCCACTTAGAATATGACCTCAGGAGTGATAAACGCAGCAGTTTTTTAATAGAACCTGTTGTACGAATTGTGTTTGTTGTGTACGTGTTACAAAATGTCATTATGAATCAGCAGTTGTGTATTTATATGCAAAAGAAAGTCGCGTTAGTTACACCACTTATAACTCGAGAACGGATTAACCAATTTTCATGATTTTTACTTTGTTGGATTAGTTTTTGTACTGAATAACATAATAAATATTGAAATATTAAAAATTCACGCTATTACCGATATAGCTATTGTGACAGAGCTTTGCCGCAGAGCCACCACATATAAAGATCATATATATACTAAAGAGACGTACGCTTAACGTACATATTGTACGTTAAGCCGATATCGCTGTACGAGTAATAGTAAATGAGAAAATGGACATCGATTGTGGCTCTGCTGGGGAGCATACTCCCTGGCAGCGCCACTCAGAATATGACCTCAGGAGTGATAAACGCAGGAGTTTTTTAATAGAACCTGTTGTACGAATTGTGTTTGTTGTGTACGTGTTACAAAATGTCATTATGAATCAGCAGTTTTATATTTATATGTAAAGGAAAGTTGCGTTAGTTACACCACTTGTAAGTCGAGAACGAAGTTACCGATTTTCATGATTTTTACTTTGTTGGATTAGTTTTTGTCCTGAATAACATAATAAATATTGAAATATTGAAAATTCACGCTATCACACCGATATAACTATTGTGACAGAGCTTTGCCGCAGAGCCACCACATAAAAAGATCATTTATATACTATTTTTTTTTTTTTTTTTTTTTTATTTATTTCCACAGAATTTATAAGACATTGTAACATAATACATATTGCCAAACTGCGTTGCAGTTTGTCGGCAATCGCAGTCTCGTTTACATAAAGGTATATAAATTCTAACGGAAGAACTAAAGAGACGTACGCTTAACGTACATAGTGGAAGAGACCTATTTTCATGATTTTTACTTTGTTGGAATATTTTTTGTTCTGAATAACATAATAAATATTGAAAAATTGAAAATTCACGCTATCACACCGATATAAATATTGTGACATGCTTTACTTTGACTTGTTATTTCCGTAAGTCGCAGTGTGCTGTCTTATAGCCTTTCCCGAAAAAGCTAGGTATGTATAGCAGATGAATTATTTTCCCAATTTCAAATTAACAATCAAACCAACTTTTTAGTTAAATAATAATAATCATTCATAAAAAGCTTCATATTAAAAAGGGGGTTCAATAGGTAGGTACTTTTATTTTAAAAACAACAGAACATATTCTACTTTAACAAAAAAAAAAAACATTAGAGGAAATAAAAAAGCAGCCCCTTATGTGGCTATGCCAAAATTAATAACATTTGGCATACAAACACAGACATATGGTTTGAAATAATAAAAAATATACCGTTGATAACGAAAAGAAAGAAAGAGTATCGAGTATCGAGGCTCCCGCTGAAAATCAGCGTCGTGATAAACATTACACATGGTTATCACGACTAGTGCTGAGCGGGAGCCTTTTTGATACACAATCATGTTTTTTTATATTATAATTTTTATTATGTATGTATTGTTGTGTGTCAAATAAATTGTTTCTTTCTTTCTAAAGAAAAACGTTTATTGCTTTCATTACAGAAAAAATATGATGATACACAAACGTGAGCAATTAAAAAATAGTTTAAAGAAAGCAAGTGGCGAGTGGCTCAGCTTGTGCTGATATGGGTAGTGATCCCACTCAGCGCTGGTTTTCAGCCACTCCCATCTCTCCATAGGTGTTAGGTGAGAGGTAGGTTATGAGCAGTTTTCTCCCATCACTTAGAGCTATACTCTCACTAGATGGCGTTGGGTTGGGAAAGGTTGGAAGGTTCACATTCATATTGTTTTACTGTTTATTATTTATAGTAGTTAAATAAAGGAAATGGTTGCGTCTCCATACATTGTTTGCCCCAAAAGTAAATTCTATGCGTCAGATCAAAACTAAATTAATACGAATTTGCTTTTTAATCTTGTTAAAGAATATACAGTGTGTCCAGCCATGTGATAATAAAACTTTAAGGGCAATATCTACAACAAATTTCATCGCGGAAAATATACCTTTAAGAGATATTAACGATTCTATGGTATAATCCACCAATTTGGTGAACAGGCGTCGCTTTGTTTATAAGCACTATT
Organism: Pyrausta aurata; assembly: GCA_963584085.1. NCBI lineage: Eukaryota > Metazoa > Arthropoda > Insecta > Lepidoptera > Crambidae > Pyrausta > Pyrausta aurata. The sequence continues at coordinate 12,667,369 of OY757254.1, forward strand.
TTCTAACAAACACAGCAATTGTCTGGTAATCTCTAATTTTTTGTATTTTCAAATCATCATCATTATAAGCCGAAGGACGTCCACTGCTGAACATAGGCCTCCCCCATGGCTTTCCACAACGACCGGTTGTGAGCGGTCTGCATCCAGCGCGATCCCGCGATCTTTACAAGGTCGTCTGTCCATCTTGTCGGTGGACGTCCTACGCTGCGCCTTTGGTCGAAGGGTCTCCAATCTAGGACTTTTCTGCCCCAACGTCCATCAGTTCTTCGCGCTATGTGCCCTGCCCAATGCCACTTGAGCTTACTGATTCGCAGGGCTATGTCCGTTACCTTAGTTCTTCTACGTATCTCCTCGTTCCTGATTCGATCTCGTAGAGAAACACCGAGCATAGCCCTCTCCATCGCACGTTGTGTAATTTTGAGCTTTTTTATGAGGCCCATAGTTAGAGACCACGTTTCGGATCCGAAAAAATATTTTTTTTTCTTCGAAATACACAAACTCTACTTGAACTCCATTTATGTACTACAGGTTTTAAAAAAAATGTTTATCTTTCGGAAGTTCTTTTAATTCTTTGTAGCACTGAGAGTATGCTCCGCAGGCTCCGCAGCCGAGCTACAATCGATGTCTATTTTATCATGACAGTACAGCATGAACGGCGTATGTAGCTTTTGTTCGTTAGACATACATTATTTTAAAATATATGATTGGTTCTTATATGGTAGCTCTACGGTAAAGCATGTCACAATATGTATGTCGGTGTGATAGCGTGAATTTTCAATTTTTCAATATTTATTATGTTAATCAGAACAAAAAATATTCCAACAAAGTAAAAATCATGAAAATCGGTCTCTTCCACTATGTACGTTAAGCGTACGTCTCTTTAGTATATAAATGATCTTTTTATGTGGTGCCTGGTGGCTCTGCGGCAAAGCTCTGTCACAATAGTTATATCGGTGTGATAGCGTGAATTTTCAATATTTCAATATTTATTATGTTATTCAGGACAAAAACTAATCCAACAAAGTAAAAATCATGAAAATCGGTTACTTCGTTCTCGACTTATAAGTGGTGTAACTAACTCAACTTTCCTTTACATATAAATATAAAACTGCTGATTAATAGATTTTGTAACACGTACACAACAAACACAATTCGTACAACAGGTTCTATTAAAAAACTGCTGCGTTTATCACTCCTGAGGTCATTTTCTGAGTGGCGCTGCCAGGGAGTATGCTCCCCAGCAGAGCCACAATCGATGTCCATTTTCTCACTAACTATTACACGTACAGCGATATCGGCATAACGTACACTATGTACGCTTAACGTACATCATTTTAGTATATAAATGATATTTTTCTAAAGGGGTGGCTCTGCTGGGGAGTATGTCGCTCCTTGTTTGTTACTAGTCTGTATTAGTCAATAGTGAAATAGTGAATTTTGGCAATAAATATAGGGCCGTGAGTGGGCCAATTCATACGCGCTCTCACAGTCACTCACTTCTCTCGAATTCATCAAACCTAACGCCTAACAGTGCTCAAACAATCTGCTTCTCTCCCAAAAGCATTCTGAAGACAAGCGGCACCTCTTGCGGAGTGAGAGAACTTTTAAAATCATAAAAAAATATCCCTCTAAAATCTTTTCGATTTAATTCCATTTTCTTTGCGTACATAAGAGCCTCTACACACTGCGACTTAGCGAAGCAAACGCGATGCAGTCGCGATGCGCATCAATGCAGTCGCAAAATGTCAACCTTTACACACTGCGCTACTTTTAGCATAGATGCTGTAGCGATGCGCATCGCGTTTGCATCGATGCAAACGCGCGTTAGTTAGTATTAACACTTTTTGATCGTGGCGCCTTGCTGTCATTCTTCAGCCGCTTTTAGCATCGATGCAGTCGCGATGCGCATCGCGACTGCATAAATCTGTTCTTTTTTATGGCTCAAGGTGACAAAATATTCGATATCGATCGTATTTAACCCTTAAAGGCGCGACTTTTTAATTTTACACGAAAAAAATACAACGTGTGTATTTGGGGCCATATATTAAGGGAAAAATAATAAAAAAAATATTTGAAAATTATTTCATTTATTAAAACGAAAAAAACAGTATGTTGCCAAATGGCTACAGTGCGCGTTCCGGTCTACCACAGCTGCATATAAAGTAAATTAAGAAAAAATAGCTTTTTTGTAATTAGTTCAATCAAAATCCATGAAATTCACCAAAGCAATTCCTAGTTTTAGTGTGGCACAGAGCCACATTACACTTTGTGCACTCGACACGTGTAAAACCTTTACAATTTGGAAGTTTGCAACGATTTTTTTTCTCACAGCGCCTTTCATGGTGGGCAATGCCATCGGTCCTAACATCTTTCGGTGGTACGTACGACATTTTTCCTCTCTTGGCCTTCAACTCCAATTCCCTTTCCAGACTTCCTCTCGATGGTCTCCCTCTCTTGTTCCCATCACCATTTACTTTATATTTACATAGACTTTCGGCTAACTCAGCTCTATACTCTCCAAGATTCATGTTCTTTGTATTTCCTTTTCCTTCATTTACTTTCTTGTATAATATCCAGGAATTAATTACGCTCAAATCAATCATGTGGTAAAACAACCGCATGTACCATTTTCTACTCTTTATTCTGATTCTATATCTCCCTAAGAAACTGTCCATTAGATCTACCCCTCCCATGTGGGAATTATAGTCTTTTATAATTTTAGGACATGGTATTGAAATGGTAGCCTTCTTTTTTTTATCATATCGAGAGACGGTCGTTGCCGGTTCTGAACCAACGTAGGTGGATGCAAGAGTCACCATCTTATTATCCTTCCAACAAGTCACAGATATGTCCTTCCCTTCGTAATTACTGACTTGTTCTTCATAAGTGCCTCTTGCAACAGTCTCTTTCATAAAATCTTTTTGAATGGGCAGTTTACAGGTTTTACCCAGCCTGCTCCTCTGTATAGTGCCTAGAGCATAAATTCCCTGACATGCCAAATAATGTAGGAGTGGTATCGATGTGTAGTAATTATCGAAGTAAATTATATGGTTTATCATTCTTGGAACATTTCGACAAAGTCGAATCACTGTATTGCCAACTACACCAAGGTCGGGCTCATCAGGTAGGCACTCCTCATTCTTTCCAGAATAAATTTCAAAATTGTAAGCATATCCTGATAGAGAGCAAATGACGTAAAATTTGAAACCCCATTTGTGTGGTTTGTTTGGTAGGTACTGTTTCAAAAAATGTGCCACTTTCGTGGCACACATTTTCTCGTCAAGGGACAGTCTTTGTTCTAAGGGCACAGTGTGTGAAAAACAATAGTTGAGGTGGTCAATTATGGGTCTTATCTTGTGGAGACGATCATGTTCTGGGTGAGTTACTGGTTTGTGAAGAGAGTTGTCATTGAAATGTATTACAGTTCTCAACTTCGCAAATCTTTTAGAAGACATTGTTTCCATTATATGCTGAAAACCGTACTTTCCCCAGTAGGCTCTGACATTTGGGTAGTGGAAAACTGTAGTAAAAATCAGAATACCAAAGAATTGACGCAGTTCTAATGGTGTTACTGGTGGGCAGTTAGCAATATTGTTTTGGGTTATATATAAATTGGTTTCTTCAACAATCTTTGCTATAATTTCATCATTCATAAACCGTGTAAAAAATTGTAGGGGCGTTTCTAATGAAGTTACGTCTTCTGGCAGCGATGTATTTCCCAAGAAGGTGATCCGGTCTTCATCCCACTCTAAACTTTTTTTTTTCCAAATCAGTTCTCTACACCTAGATCTCCAAAGAGCTGTACCTGAAAGGGGCGCAGAACACGAAGATATCACCGGCGGATCAGGTTCTACCTCGACTAAAGGTGGATCAGGACTCTCTTCTTCTTCTTCTAATTCATCTAAACTTCTTCTCCTATCTTCATCTAAACTTCTTCTCCTATCTTCATCCTCCAAAACATCTAACAATTCTTGAGCGCTTGGGTAATATTCTATTTCATTATCATCTCCAATATCTTCCTCATCCTCAGATATTTCACCCGCTTCTAATGCAGCCAAATATGCTTCTATATCTGCAGGCTTCATTCTTCAAAGAAAACACTGGAATAGTAAAAATAAAAGCTTTTTACCCATCACCCATGGCTAGCAAAACGTTTGAGTGCAAATATTACCAACAAAAGAAAATATGAACTAAACGCGCAATGTAAACATTTGGCAACATACCTATTCGTATCAAAATTTTGTAAAAAGCTGATCCTAATAACAAAAACCTAGTGAAATATCAATTCCTTACCTGCTTTCCAATATTTTGAATAATAGTTATGCGCAAATTACGTATTTTTTACGTAAAAATCCAATCAGGAAACTTCGACAAAATCACAACACCCGAACTTTTTCACCTTGACAGCTAAAAGTCTTCAAGTTTTTTAAATTGGCGCGAAATAAGTTTTGACACTTCTTTTTTTTTAATAGTCATAAACTAAAGAATACGTAACGCTGCGTTCCGAAATCAAAATCATTTTTTTCAACTTCCGTTTTGCCTTGTAAACAGTACGTAGACAATTGTCTACAAGGCTCCTTTAAGGGTTAAGGGTATATTGATACCTATTTCATACCCATAACTACACAATAAATGTTTGATTGATTGATATATTCATTCATTATGTCGTCTGAGGGACCACAATCAGATTTGTACATTTAAATACCTGTTATGATATCCTTTGTGATTTTTACAGTAGTCTGCAATAAACAACGTGTAGGTTTTGGTGAAAATAGCTAATTAACAAGCACTTTTTTTGTAGTCTCTCAGGTGCCATAGAAAAGCAATATACTAAGTAAACCAAAGGCCGAATGCAATTTTATAATTATGTTTGCGTTTATTAGATGTTAATTTAACACAAGCTCAGAAGCAGAACGGTCAACGATTTTATTGCCCAAAACTTTGGCCTCATAACTTTTTATGTATTGTACTTTACCTATTACTTACAAACGCCAGAATTCGTTTAACAAATCAATCCGCAAATTTTACTGTGCGTAAGTTATTAAAACGTCTATTTTAAGTTGTAGCTCTCCTTGTGTATCAGGTGAGTTTTAAAAGGCACCAAATACACGCAAATATACATACAAAACAAACATTTGCTTTCCCAGTACAAACTTATCAAGTTATGTACACAGAGAAATTGCTACCTCCCACGGCATACATAATTATAACTGCAGGAAATAGCTAGCTATTTAATATCAACATGTTAGAATCACTACAAGTTTATTCCGTATGACTTTTTGTTTGCTATAAAGTCATTAGCTCCGCGTGAGCAAAGCGAGCGTTGCGAGCAAGTGACACATATGCTGCAAAATTAGTTAGAATCAAACTAGTAAGTAGGTTTCTTGTTATTATTATTCAATTCTTGCTTAATTAGAGCGTTGTTCTGGTAATTTACATGTTAATAAACTAAAAGAATATGTTACCAAGTTATCACACATCTACTGAATAGCCATACATGTTCCGGAAATGTCAGTAAGATGAATTTTACTGTAGTATTTAATGATTGAATAATGGATTGGAGAAATATAAAGAAATAAAGTCATTTATTTGCTAAAAACATAGTAGTATGCAGATAGTGCTAATAACACAACAAAGACAAATATTTTCAAGGAGACAAATATTTTGACGTAATACTTATGTCAAGGATGAGTTAATTTAGTCTATTCACTCTTTGAGATGTAATTAAAACTTTCGCTTAAGATTACAGCAAATATTATGTATAGGATTAGCTATTAAACTTACCTGGTGTACGTCGTTGGTTTCCCAGTTGGCCCAGGAATGTTATATTGCGTTCGCAATTGGAAAATAGTTCTTAAACCATAGCACAGAATACCATAGTCAAATGCGTCTACGTAACCTGCTTTCCACACCAGTAAGTATGGGAATTTACACACAACGACATTCCGTTTTTCGCAGGTACTGTTTTCTGCAGGATGCTTTTTAGTAGTATACGCGTTTTAATGTTTATATTCCCACGGTCATCCCGTTTACAGGGTCACTGTAAACGGGATAAGGCAATGACGATACATGTTTTTTACTGATCCAGTTCGTCAGTCAACTGGACAAGTTCCACTTCTAAAATGACCGTATGCACACAGCAACAACCATGGCAATGCTGTGAGACATAGGAATTTATAGATAAAAATATAACACTGACAGAAGTTGAAAGGACTCGGTTGAAGAAAGTCGTACCTGCAAAAAACTGTCGAGTAAACACACAGTCTTCTGCTGGATCCAGGACCGCAGCAATTCTCGAGAACTGGATTGGATGGAATCTGGACACGGCTCTATGAGTTATGACGATCTTTTATTTGGGTTATTTCATAAATAATTGCAAGACTAATATAATTGTTTGTCAAAAGAAACTAAGGGCAATCAAAAGCCATTTTAAGAATTTGCTAAAAATGAAAAGAAAATCAGATTTCATAGTAAGATCGTCATATTTCTACCAAATCTATGATGGTGGTAAGCCTTGGTTAACACGTTCCGGGACAGTGCCCGCCTACAGGCGTGAAAACAATAAAACATCTATTGTGTCTGGAGTAGTGTCCCGGAACGTGTTAATTCTTACCTCTATATATATATTTTTAATAATGGGATATTAATCAAACCCGGATACAAAATAAAACCATAAACAATTTTGAGCTTTATTTACATATTTACAGACATTGAAAAAGTTATAGTTGCGGAACTACGTATTCCATATTTATGTTACAATTTAGTGCATAAATAGACAGTCACGTATTTCAAACAAAGTCTATTTTCATATAAATATAAAAAAATGGAGTTATAAAATATGAAAATTATTATTTAAACGCGCCGTTCCGAATAACATTTCACCAGAAACGCGATGTAAAAAGAATTTATTTTATGAAAAATTTAAGTAGGTACTTAATACTCCTATTTATAGAATCCCAGTCAATCAACGAAAATAAAAATAAAAATTGTTATGCATTGAAATAACGGTACGTCAGATACAAAACAAAATTTTGGCTTCCACTTTTTAACTGGGAAAAAATGCTGTTGACAGTATGTCGATGAAAATTACGAAAGAAAGCAATAAAAAAAACGATCATGGTTAATTGTAGTCTTCGCATTCAACCTGTGTAGTCTACATATTAAGCTAATCTTGATACATTAGGTACCTACTAAAGGATTTCTTATCCATTTTAGAGTTCCGTTCCTTAAAAGAAAAAAAAAAACTTTGACACTTACAAAACCAGATTCATAGTCAATATTTTTTATCCCCAAAAATGACGTAATGAAAGATGATGCAATTTGGAGTTTTGAAAAAGTTAACTTTTATCATAACTGACTCAGAACATGTTTAAAAGCCACACACATAATCATTAAATAACCATCAGGGTACCAATTCTCGTGCAGTTCGCATTTAAGTTAAAGTTCACACACATAAGTTTTTGCTTTATCAGGGTCACAATTTCTATTCACTTCGATTTCTTCCGTGCAGCAGCTATTCACGTGTGAATATATTACTAGATTTTTTCGTTGAAACGGTCAAACTCATCATTGAATTTAGTTCACGAAAAAAGTTCCAGGCCCAGATGTATTGTGTAGGGCTACTCATTAAAATACTCCAATAAATTAAAAGATACAGACCCTGGGTTTTAAATCTTTAGTCACGGTGAAATAAATCTACATTCAAAATCATTTACCTAGTTCAAATGAAGTATTTAGCTTATTAGGTATTACAATTACAGTACTTATTTCGCTTTATGACTAAAACTTTAGATTTTAGTAAGCGTAATATCCATTCAGGCTATAAATTCTGGCACCGACCGTATTTTATGTTGACAAAATTTTATTGGCGTCTTAAAAATTGGTTTTGTTTACAACAATTCATAACCTTATCTAAAACTTAACACTAGTAGATAAATTGTTCGTTTTAACTTTTAACTAAAGTTGACTGTAAGCTAATATTTATTACATTTTGACAGTAATGTTAGAAATAATTTGACTAGAGTTTTCATTCATACAACAGTAACAATTTAAGCAGGTAAAGCACTATATTCTGGGGTAACTGGGGGCGTAATGCGATCATTATTTTCGTTCTTTATTTTGTGACTATCAAAAACGTGATTCGTAAATGAAACTTTTATTTGGTGTGAGGTCGTTCATGAGTTACAAGAAGTCAATCATGATATTATAAACTCCATATAAATGGTAACTTTTTTACTAAAATAGGTATTCTGTTTATTTTTTAGTTACTTGCTACTTGCTATGGTGATAAAAATACAATGTGTATCAGAAAATTTTTCAGACAAATATTTATACATGTCTACTTACATTCCATACAAAACTACGACTGTCTTCTTCTGTCTATACAACAAACAGCTCTCTTTAAATTCTCAGCGAAGCCAATTTTGGGGCTTTGTTGGACCACTGTTTTGCATATCTCTACCTCTGGTGCCTTCGGTTCATCAGTCTTTTTGCCACCGACTCCTGCGATCACTACCTCGTCGGATCACGTATCTGAACCTTGATACTTTACGATAAGGTCCAATTCCTCTTCACTAGGTTTGACCGGCCGCACTTCGGTGCCTTCAAATTTCTTCGGTCTTTCCATTTTATTTTCTATATTGACTAGAACATCGGCCACGCATCGGTGGTCTTCGGGAGACTTGACTTCGGCGTCGTCGCCGAATGCGGTTTCTTGGTCGCCGTTGTTGTTTTGTTTGTCTTTCTCTGTCTCCGCTTTGCTATCTTCTTCTTCGCTGTTCTCTTTGCCTTCTAGAATCATCTTTGGGGTCGATTCTTCGATGACGCTGTCTGTAGGTGCTTCGTTGATGCACGAGTGGGTGAGGGTGAAAGGCAGTTTTAGAGAGACTTCGCCCCCTATGGCGCTGAGGGTGAGTTTGACTTTGACGTAGTAAGAGACGTAGATGGCGAAGACGTTGCGGTCTTCCGGACTGTTGTTGCAGACGACAGTTGAAGCGAGACTCGCACCAGACTTGGAGTACGAGTCTTCTAAGGCGATCCAGTTTTTCGTGACTCCTGTAAGCAAATTTTATGATTGAAATATCTACAAAATATATTTATTTTATTAGTTTCTAAGAATTCTTGACGATTTCCGACAATAATAAATAAGGATAGACCTCCTACAGGGTAATCTTAATCACTTAGGTACATAACATACATTCGAATATAAATTGGAATGAGATAAATTAAGATAGGTTCAACGAGGGAGAATACTTAAGATTTCTCCTTTTTCAAATTTTTTGAGCCTATAGAATTATAGTAAGTAACCGCCCATACAACACTTTTATTGAAAGGTCCATATCATTGAGTACATATTTTTGCGATGTGACGACTTGATCAGATTTGCGCGGAACTGGGCGTCGCTGGCTGTAGACAAAGATAGGTGGGAGGTTTGGGATAGCTGCTGAGATACTCAGCAGTGGGATGAGATAGGTTAACAAAGGGCTAAGTAGAATTTTATAAAATTATTTTGCTTTAATTACCCAACACCAATGCAATTATAATTGCATGAGCTGTGCCGCATGCGTATTGCGGGCGGGCGGGTGGCGCATCCTGCATTTGCCTGAACTAATACTCAGCGCGTTGACGGTTTGTGTTGTTAACTGCCTGCGGCGTCGCTTATCGGAAATTTAAAGCAAAATAATTTTATAAAATGGATTTTTGCAAAGTTACGCCTGATTCTATTAATTATTTGACAAAGGGCTGGTTTTGCTATTACTTCCTCACCTCTGTGCGGTGTCAAGGTATATGTGTCGGTGAGCGTCTGGCCAGGCTGCACGGGGGTTCCTCCGCACTTCACCACCGCCACCACGTTCTTGAATTTCCCGTTGGAGAACATGCACACATCTACGTGTTGGACCACCAATGTCTATGGGATAAAAACGTTCCATGTTTTATTAATAAGTAATACGTCAAATTTAGCCCAAACAGTTATTTCGATGATAAAATGATTTTAGGAAGCTGAATTTGTAACAAGGCAAAAGCTTTAATTTTATGGACAACCTGTTCAAAAAGTAAAGCTTTTCCGATTGCGAGAATCAAATATGATAGGACCTTTAGGTATGTGCTTGTCAGTTGTACCTATAATTAATACAATTTATTAATATTAGTCTCGATATGTACATGTAAGAATCAAAATTGTTCTAAAATCACGAAAATATTATTTTCTGTATATAAGGAACATTGATTCATTAACACTCTGTGCCTCGAATTTTATAAATTTATTGATATAAAGTGATATTTTTAAATGCAAACATACTCGGCAAAATGAACAAGCTAATGTATTAAGGCAAACTAATTTCTTATGGTTATGAGCAGTCACTTACTTGATGAAAAATGATTACTTTCGTCCCTATACACATGCTTTAAGTATAAGTACTACTTAAAGTGGGTATACAGGTAGATAATTATGTAATATCAAATACAAAACCAACCACCTTTTGGGGCGGAATCCTTTTTTTATTATAGGTACATATATTTTTATTATTATTACTTGATTCTAGTTAGGATTCGTGCGTTTTTTAGAGTATTATTAAACATAGGCGCATAATATATAATAGTACATAAGTATTATTATCTATGAATCTCTCAAAGTCTCTCAAAGCAATCATTGGTCAGGCATCTCTCAAAACAATTATATTTATTTCTCAGTTAAATTGCGGTAGAATTTCAATCGAGATGATATGATGATAGAGAGTTTTTCATCTCAATTGACCAACTTTGTCTATAACGCAGCTGAGTAATTAGAAGTTTGCTTTTATTTTTGGTTTTTATTAATTTTGATTAGAAAACTTTACAACTAAAAAAATAAGTTTATCGTAATAGTAATAAGTAGGTAAAATTATTTAATAGGTAAAATAATTCACGGTGTTTTAGAGTCATCTTTAAGAAATGAAACACTTTATTTAACCATAAATATTTTTTCATCTCTCCTGTTCGGAAAATAGCACTTTCCTGTGTAGATAGCCGTTTGGAAAATAGCTTATCCATCCCTAGGGTGGAAAGTAATTTAGTTTTAATTGGCATGGTATAGAGTCAAGGCATGCAGTCAAAGCTTGGATCAAAGATAATTAAGTCACATCATATTATAAAAATAATAAACATTTTTGTTTAGGTATACATTGAAAAACATGTTTATTATGATCGTTGATATAAAAAATATTCAATTTTTTATTAAAATATACATTTACTTATCTGTGATTAAAATATTCGGCTTCCCGCCATAATACCAAGATGACACTTTTTTTTACATTGTCAGTGTCATTTTTTCTTTTTGAACTCTATGCCTACTTTTTTAAATTTTGACAATTATTATCTGTGGGGAAAATTCGATCGATATTTTTTACAAGGATTTTAATTATTATGTCGTTATTCTTTTTAATCATGTTAGATGTTCGGAGAACTGTTAATTAACTGTCTTTTTGTGCAAAAACTTGAGTTTTCCTTTCTCGCTTTACTACATAAAATACCTGACCATGACATCTACAACCACTATTGTAAATTTAATGTTTTTCCTCACAGTCGAAATGAAAAATAGTATGTTTAACTCGGGTGAAAGCACCATTTCACTCTCGAATTATTGGCGCTCTCACTTCGTTCGAGCGCCAGAAACATCTCGAGTGAAATGGGTCGCTTTCTCCCCTTGTATAACAATCTACTATTGTTGTTTGATTTTGATTTGCCATGTTGATACGTTTTTCGTTTCTAGACCTGTTGCTCGATTTTAAAAAGGATGAGGTACTCAATTCGACAGTACGTTTTTTCTTTATGTATATTTGTTACCTCATATCTCAGTCATTTCTTGACAGATTTGAAATATTGCTTCGTAATCTTATGATGGGATCTTGGTATAATGGAGGTAAACACTCAAATCTAATGTGGACGGATAGAGTTCTTGCTGTGTGTCTGAATTATTATTAATTAAAAAGCTGTACATTGTATAAATTGCACTTGTAAAAAGACAACTGTGAAGCTTGCAAAATTCAACAGGCCTGTTAATGTGACGGTGGCCGAGTGGTATAGGCATACGCCCGGATTGCGTAAGACACGGAGTTCAATTCCTCGTCTGTCACAGGTTCAGTTGTCTTTTTACAAGTGCAATTTATACTATTAAGTTTGTATGGTGACAAAACACTATAAAAACAAAAATAAACTATAGCTATACATTGATTGATATCTGACCTTAATGCGGCGCACTGTCTTCGATGAGTTATTGGCCACCACCACGCTTACGCTAATCGTTTCTCCGTGCGAGTACGTCGCTTTGTCCAGCCAGGCTTCCAGCTCCACCCTGAAGAAAAAAAAACATTTTCATCTCTCCTGTTCGGAAAATAGCACTTTCCTGTGTAGATAGCCGGGTGGAAAATAGATTTTCCATCCCTAGGGTACAAAGTAATTTAGTTGTAATTGCCATGGCTTAGAGTCAAGGCATGAAGTCACAGCTTGGGTCAAAGATAATTGAGTCACATCATTTATTAAAATGATAAACATTTTTGCTTAGCTATACATTGAAAAACATGTGTATTATGGTCGTTGATAAAAAATAAACAATTAAATTATTCGGCTTCCCGCCATAATACCAAGATGTCACTTTATTTTATTCGACATTGTCACTGTCAGTTTTTCTTTTTCTTTTTGGACTCTTTTTAAATTTGACAATTATCGATATTCTTTACAAGGATCCTAATTATTTGTTAACATATTTCGTATTTTGTTTTCATTTATTCGTGTTATTACTCTTTTTAATCGTGTTAGATGCTTTAGTACTGTAAATCAACTGTCATTTTGTGCATAAAACTTGAGTTTTCCTTTATTTCTGAACTATTGAATACCTCACCACAGACCTCACCATGATATCTACAACCAATTTTGTAAATTTAATATTTTTCCTTACAGTCAAAATGAAAAATAGTATTTTAACTCGGGTGAAAGCACCCATTTCACTCTCGAATTATTGGCGATCGAACGAAATCTCGAGTGAAATGGGTCGCTTTCTCCCCTTGTATAACAATCTACTATTCATATCTACATTATCTACATGTAACAGTAAGTTTTAGCCTGTCAAACATCCCACTGCTGGGCAAAGGCCTCACGTTCAGAATGAGGTGGTTTAAGCCGTACTTACTCCACCACAATCATTCTTGCTGCTAGAGGTTATCAAGGTACAAAATAAAGTTTTTTTTAAAGTAATGCGTGCGTTTCAGCTTTGTTAAACCTTTTGTTACACATTGTAGATTCACGTGTCAAGCAGAGTGGTTTAGGACGCCTAACCACTTAAACGAAAATAGCTTGCACACACGGCAGCAAAACGGGCGTCAATGCTGGACAAAAGACGACGCGGGGTGCAGGCAATTTTAGCTCTAAAGGTGTTTAGGCGGCGGTGATCGCGAAAGTAAAATATAATCAAATTAATGATCATGTACATGCTTTCTTTATGAGTAAGATCTTTTTGGACGTGTGTAGCTAGTTATTGCAAAAGATGACATTCAGGTTTCAGAAAAATATTGTAATGATGATTAAAATTAATGCGACTTTCAGCGTCGTCATCGGAATCCTTTATTAAACAAAATTAATTAATTTCTACACGACTTGTAGGACAGCTTTGGTCACAATGACTGCAAAATCAAGTGATTTCACTTTGTAACTTCAGTCGGTAGTCGTAACCGTGAAATGCTCATTAGGTACCATCGCTTATTTGTCCATTTGGTATAAAAACATAACACTGAAATCCAATTTCTTTGGTGCGGTCGTAAATTTTTCAATTTCGTACCTTACAGTATACAGGGTGTCAAAAGGCTTACGAAGCTGAAAACCACGTATTCCCCCCATTCATTCAATATTTTTTCTCGAAGAAAGGAAATGACGCGTTACTGATATATCGTCGTAGGGATGGAACACATTTAACTATAATATAAACTATTTTACTAACAATTTGTATGGAATTTTGTTCTGAAATAAAATATTTGAATTGAATTGAATATTTATCACACCACGTTTACAAACCTAGTATTTGCTTCAGAGTACGTATACCAGGTACGGGCTCAAAATACTTCCAAGACCATGAAGTATTTTACTTAGCAGCGAGCGGCACCCGCTTCCCCGAAATACTTTTAGAAAGACCGTAGTTATGAAATTAAACCTTACGCTCATAAAAAAGAGATCAAAAATTGCGAGAAATAAAAAAGTAGTCGCAACGTTTAGAAGTATTTTTCTTGCTAGCGCAATTTTGCGCCTAATGCCAATCGAAATAGGGATGCATTTTCTATAAAATACTTTCAACGTATTGTAGTAGGCACTAGGCAGCCGCGGCTCGCCGCTGCACCAGGGCGCCTGATATAAACTTGAAAACTCAAACGAAAAGTATTTCCATAAAAAGTATTTTGTTTTCTAATTTGTTCAGTATATGTTACAATTTAATGTGGTAGGTATTTATCTTCCAACCAGATTAACCAGATTATTACACGATATATAAACGATGCATGTAAAGTATTTTGCTACGCAAACGCGATAACGCGATAGTGTTCCTTAATGCAAGGTTCAGTTTTCTACATTTTAAATAAATACTTGCAAGTATTTTATACCTGGTTTTGAGCCCTGCTACTTGAATTAGCAAGTACGACCCATGCCTAATCGTCATTCAAAGTGACAAAAAACTTCTAAGTTTTTTGAATAAAAACTCTATAGTAATAACAAGTGTTTTCTCTATGAAGCATGTTCATAATTTTCATTACTTTTTTCGTAAACAAACCGTAAGCCATGCACTACGCAATGTATCGCGTGATGGGGCGCGGGCGCACGCAGACAGCTAGCGCCCGCATGCACACAACTGAGCCACAGAATATATAATAGTACTCCACCTGATCGTTCCGCGCGCGTATACGTTGCGGCTATAGAATAAATTATTTATTTGAATGCCTAAAAATAGAAGACGTTTCCCAGCGATTATTTTTATTACATACGATTTGGTTCGATGTTCTGAATGCGAGGTTTTAGGCTTCGTTAAGCTTTTTGTTACAACCTGTATTTCTTTTTTTATAACAGCACATTGAAATCAATATCCACGTATTTTATGCAGATCGAAATGTTGTGTCGGGGTGTTATGCTACCTGTGTTGTTTTTGGTCGCGGTGTATTTGATAAACCCAGCTATAGCGAATCACCTGAGGGTCCTTGATGGGGTCGCTGATGTCAACAACGAATTTCCTTATGTGGTAACTGTGGAAAGTGTTAGGGGATTGATCCCGAGCCGAAATATTTACAGGAGTTGTACTGGAACGCTTATCCGAGCCACCTGGGTGTTGACAGCAGGGCATTGTACTAGAGCCAGTGATTCTTACTCAGGAGGGTTGATCAGATTTGGGAATATGACTGTACCACGAAATGCAACTAAATGTTTTAGGCGCATACTTAAAGGTATCCTACATCCAAATTACCGTGAAGACTCATTTCCACCATGGGGATTTCTGAATGACATTGCCTTACTTTTAGTGGAAGAAGTCCCTTTATCTTTTTTTCCTAAACTGTCTGGAGTAGATTATCAGTCTCTAGCGGGTTTCCCAGTTCGCTTCGCCGGGTACGGTGTTACTAGGCCCGGTAATAAAGCTTCCTACTTCGAAGAAGCTGCCAATAACCCGCTACAACTGGGTGAAGGGATGGCAACGATTTGTTCGAGATACATCCAAAAACAACATAACCCTGTCCTTTGCGTAGTGCCTAAATGCTCACGTAAAGGCCACTCTGCTATATACGGTGACTCTGGAGGTCCAACATTTTGGAATGGAAAAATCGTCGGGGTCAACAGCGCTCGTGATAATGTGGATGGTGTGTTTCATGTAAACAAACCTCCAAATTTTTTTATTATTGCTGCTATCAGCCCCTTTATTGATTGGATTAGTGGTGTTATTGATGAAAAAGTGAAACATTAAAAAAACTTGAAAGAAAAGATCATTAAATTTTAGCATTTTTATTTTGCATTTCCGATGGCGGGCGCTAACGATTGTCATACAGTTAAAAATAAACTAGTACAGGCAGTAACATTCCACCTTGGTGTCTCCTATTGGAGACACCATGATAACTTGTAAGGTACCTTGTAAGGTATAACTTGTAAGATAACTTGTAAGGTACCTTATACCTACCTTCTTTATAATAACAGATGTAATGTAGGTACAAATAAACATGTACTTATTCATACATTTATTCTTTGCAATGAACAAAAATGCGTAAAATGTACTGTACCCAAATCACGAATATATATATTTGTATGAGATCGATAATATTTGTGTGGTTGTGGATGAGTGTGTGATGTGTTTATGTGGCAGCTCGCCACATTTGTATCATTTTTATGAGAATTTGAAAGTGCCTCTATCGGACGTAAAACAAACTAAAAATTTGACACGCGAGTTACATAATATATTTCAATAATTTTAATTAAATAGATCGTTCAACTTGTTTCTGGACGTGCTATATTTAAGTTAGTATGACGTCATCTGCGTTTCGAGCTAACTACAAGACACGGGAGTGCTTCGTGCTGCCGACTGACGTATAACCGCTATGATTACGTGACGAATACGTCATATGTTCGTGATTGGGGTACTGTACACACGAAATGAATGAACACGTGTACGGGAGCGAGGAAGCGGGAGGAACGTGATATGTTTGACAGGTCCATTCTTACGATAACTGGGTAGTATATGACGAACATCGGTTTTCGTAGTAGGCCTACTTACCTTCCGTCGGAGAGCAGAAACGGTTTTTCTACGACAGCACGAGGTGGGGTCGATTCGGCGTTTTCTAAAATAGACGAAATGTGAATAGATTTTTACATTTATTTTTATAATGCACATTACCATAAATAAAGAGTAAAAATATTATAAGAACGAAGAGTGCTTATTTTTATTTGTAATGGGTTTTAATAACAAAGTAAACTATATTCCTTAGTACTATCTAGTATTACAATTTATACCTGTACGCTCGAAGTGCCTCGCGCCTAACCACCTCGATAGTCAGTCTTTTTTGAGGTATCGTACGGTTTTGTGACATATATTCAAGCGATTTTCGTTGATAAGTGGTTAGGCGAGAGAGATCTCGACTGTACCTACACTACGCAGGTATATAACTTTTTTTCACGCTATCTGATCGGCAAAGTTCAATTATATGTCAGGTAATGTTGACGTAAAGTGCCTCATCTCAACTCACGGGCCGAAAAATTGTATGAAAATCCATTGGCGATAGTCGGTAATGTGGTACAATTCACCTGTACCATCATCCAGCGAAGAGGATATAGTTCTAACATCGAAGGCCACCACGCGCCGGTATAAAAAAAATTGCGTATGTAATATTTGACATGATTTGTTATAAGCAAGTAAAAGTTGAAGCTCATTAAAGTTGATGCGTACATTTTTTTTTTTTAAATGAGTTGATACAGCGCAGCATGACGCACCGGTGCATACATCCGACTTATAAGTTAACATCATTTTATTGCCTCACAGAAAGCGTGAAAAGCAGAGTATTCACCTCGAAGACTACAAGGAATAAAGAAAGGACCAAACAAATTTGTTTTATAACTTACCAATTTCAGCGTTTTTTGTCCGACAGTTTTCATCCGTCTCCAACTTAGATTTATTTTTCAGCCTGCAACAATTAAATTAATGGAATTATTATTTACCAGTAAGAATAACTCAACGTTGTATGTAGAACCTATACATTAATAATTTACCGAATCATACTAATCTTTACATGTTTTATTGACTTAAAAAATATTCATACTCGAATAATTCCTAAAATATCCTTTAGTGGAAAACACATCTCTTTTACATCCTTTTTAATTTACTTTACATAGGGCAAGCTGGAGGTGCTCGTAGCGCAGTGGCGGCAGCGCTTTGGTAGTAATACCGAAGTTAAGCAACTTACGGCGCGGTAGGTGTTTGGATGGGTGAACCATTCCGACCATATAAGTGACGTATATCTCGAGCATCTCCGTGCTTCGGAAGGCACGTTAGGCAGTTGGTCCCGGCTAATATCGGTTGATATTAGTCGTTAAGCCTAGTCAGAGGCCCTATGGGCGGCTTGATAAAATCTGACAGCAAAGTTGGTCGCTTGCCTTGCAAACACCCCTCCGCCAATCCGCACTGAGCCCGCGTGATGGAGTATGGGTAAGGCCTTTGCCCAGCAGTGGGACGCTTACAGGCTAACTTGATTGACTTGAGGGCAAGCTGATAGTAGTAATGTGTTTTAAAGCTTAATTTTTTGATGTAAATGATTTCATCCACGAGGCAGGAAGGGCCAAATAAGAAGACGAAAGAAGTGATTTTTATGCGATTAGGTAAATAGTTATAAATAAATCCTACTACACGAAGTGTAAATAATCTTGCATAAGATGTGTAACTTTGATTTTCTGTGTTATGTATTCAATATTTGTACAACAAGGGCGATAAAAAATTTGTTCCTGATGTTACCTAGTTAGATAATAACTTCTTATTTTTTAACACAAACAATATTTTAAGTATAACATTTTGTTTCAAATAAAAGGTTTTGTTATCAGGATAACTATAAATTGTACATTTCCTTTAAACAAATTTGTAAATTCACTAATTTTGTGTGCAATAAAGAGTTATCTATCTATCTAACTATTTGACTGATGCTTCGTATTTTGATCAGTTTAAAATAGTTTAAAATTTATTTAAAATGGTTGAGCCAGTTTGCTTCACAGTCATTTGGGGACCATTTAATTTTTTTTCACCTACTTAGAGGGTTTACCTTCTAGTTGGTCCCATTATGGCCAAATCTGGATCTGATGATGGAGTCTTGGTGTAATCGAAGGAAACCCTCAAATCGCTCAAATCTAAAAGGCAAAGGAGAAAACCGGTTCCCATAGAAACTTGGGCCTGGCGTTAAAGAGCTGAAACTTGGCCTATATTTAGGTCAACTACAGTTTTCTCACGGGGCCCATTTTCACTACAATTATCAATGGCTATATATATCAATGGCTTAATCAGTAAAAATATATATCAACTAGCGGTCGCCCGCGGCTCCGCCCGCGTGGATGTCGGTTACCGCTGCAAAAAGCCTACCCAGGAAAGACACGGTCAGCAAACAAAACGATTCCCAGATCAATTCACAGACACCGACACTAACATCGACGAAGCACTATCCGCAGGCTGAAGAGATTTTCTTTCTGTGGATGTGTAACGCCTACTTCGCAACGGGCCGTGCAGCAGAAATCGTAATATTTTAATTTCGCTATAACTTCAGAACCAAACGTCCAATTTTAATCAGTCAAAGACCAAATATAATTTATTTTGATAATTAATAGCATTAATAGGATTAATAGCATGAGTGAAATAAACGCGTTTAAATGTAGTCCAAAAAAAATCAAGATTTTTCAATAAAAAAATGGTTATTGTGCCTCACTCGACATAGATAGATATAGTGTGTCGGGGACTTTTTTGTAGATATTTATAAGATCTACAATTACTTAGAACATTTTATGGTTCTATCTTTAATAGTTTAGGCAGGGTACGCAAAATAAGTAACTTTTTTGGTTGATTTTTTACACCTTGTGTCCGAAAAACCCTAATATCTTACGGAACCCTATTTTTTTTCAAAATTTAATATAGCCTATATTACTCGTGGATAAATTTAATATAGCCTATATTACTCGTGGATAATGTAGCTTTCAAATGGTGAAAGAATTTTTAAAATCGGTCCAGTAGTTTATGAACCTATTCATTACAATCAAACAAACAAACAAACAAACAAACAAACAAACAAACAAAGTTTTCCTCTTTATAATATTAGTGTAGATGAAAATAATTTACAGAAAATGTTTAAGGTTATGTACAGTCACCGTCAGATATTTTGTAGCAGACAAGGTGACCAAATACTTTTGAACAGTTAAAATATCAATAAATACCATACACTACAAGCTACCGTTAATATCTGAACATTATTTAATAAATAATGTTACGTTTTAATTACATAATGTTCAGATATTATTGGTAACTTGTATTGTATGCAACTTATTGACATTTTGACTGTTAAAAGTTAATGATCACCTGTCTGCTACAAAATATCTGACGGTGACTGTACCCTTTGACTACTTCTGTAAGGAAAGTGCAAGTAAACATTGACAGTTGACATATCATTTTTTTTATCAGTTTAACGGCCTCTAGACGTATCCATGCAGCCAAAGGTGACAGGCCAGACCATAAATAGTGCGATACGTATCCTACTAATGATACAACATAGAACCGGTTTATTTTTGCCGTTGCCCATTTCCATTTTGGGTAAGATTTAAACAGGGGTGATCTAGCAAAAATATTCATTATTATGGTATGTGTTTTATGTCTGTAACCGTCAGGCCCAGAAACGGGTTTCTCCTTTAGTGTTCTTGTACTAGTATCTCAATGTTGACATATATTTAGTTTAGTTTAGTCTGATAGTCACTATTTTGTGAAGCTGAGCTGATAGTGGAACTCCTTAACGCTTCAGTGATTATCTCGCTAGAAATGTTGTAAGGTACTTTGTAGCTTATTAAAGAACTGAGTCAATAGTGCAAACCCCTCTCCCCTATATTAATAAAAAAAACAAATAAAATTAAGTTTTAAAAAGTAAAAACCGACTTCAAAAACAAAACAAACTAAAAAGTCTTAAATAAACTCTTGGAAGGACTCCATTTTAGGCAAACCATTTCTTTTTGGAGTCGTTGCCATAGCATTGGCCATCTCAAGCACCATCTTAAGCGTCATCTATCTGGGCAGCGACTCCAAAAAGAAATAGTTCGCTTAAAATAGAGTCTTTCGTGTAGTTTGTGTTTCATCAATTGAATATTTATACATACATACATACATATCTTAGTAATGTCTTACGGGATATTTTTGAGCAATAAAAATGCTTTAATACATAGTTAAGTAGATACGGAACCCTTTGTGGGGAACACGAACTCGGCCGATATTTTTGTAGACTGATTTTCCACAATCAAAATTGAATCCTGTGGTTGTCGGATACAAAATTAAAGACCAGGGATAGTCAACCAAGCTCAACGTCTAGCAGGTATTCAAAAAGTTGGTTCTTCCAGCCGGACAAAAGATTGTTTCACAGAGCCAGTTAACCTTCGCACTTCAAAGCAAAGTTGGAGTGTTGTTGGTTAGTTCACAATGCGTGCTTGCTTGGAGAAACTTTTGGAAGTAATTACGTAAACTAATAAGGACGACTCTGTTGAAGTTAGAGTGAATTGTCTTTTGTTATGTGCCTAGGTACAAGATAGAGACGAAACACGTATGTGTTCATTGAAAGATTTTTTTGGGATTACAAACAAATATGTTACAAAAATTTACTTAGACATAAACGTATCAACTACAAATAGTAATACATCTTACCAGCAGTTTAGGAAGACAAACTACCTTAGCCAAATGTCAATGGCTATTTAAATGCCCATTGGTTAAGGTATCTTTTCTTCAAAACACACACAATCGTAAATATTCAACCGCTGGTAACGTAACTTTACCATTACTATCGATAAAGAAATTGGGCCTAAGCTTGTCCACGATTTACTTCTTTTCTTTTTACCATTCCTAAGTTGTCTGCAATCTGTCATCCGTTTATATGTAAGATCTGTTTTACTTATCATTTCTATCTGTGGCTGCAATCAACGTCTGTTTACAAACATGCCAAAGTCAAACAGGTCTTTCGCTTCTCCCAAGTCAACGACCGCTTTACTAAGACTCGCTTGATTAAGCAGACCAGAGGCCTTACTATGCAATACAAGATTGTGTTTCCCAATCTAGCGGTCCTTGTCGCTCATACTAGGATGGCGTTGCGAGGGAAAGAGATGGTGGTATTCAAAAATCTTGGCAAGGTCTCAAGCAGGGATGCACAGACTTATTAAGACTAGGGGCCACTCGGGCAAATTATGAACTGATGGCGGGCCGCCAGAAGTATAGGTAATTAAAGACAATAAAGAATTGATAATTATGTATTAAAATTGAAAAAGAATTTATTAATTTGAAGCGTGGCACTGCATAGTGCTTACAATCTTTTTTATATTTGGCTCAAATTTACTTGTAGCAACACGTAAAACTGCTTCCAAACTTTCATTTGCAAGGCGGTTTCGATTTTTTGTTTTATTATTATTTAGTATTGAAAAGGTTTGTTCACATATATAGGTAGAACCAAATAAGCTGGCACATTTCAGAGCGTTTATGCGCAACTCTTTGTACGTATTTTTATCAATGCAGCGGTAAAAGTTCAGCAAGTCTCCTTCGTTGAATTTGTTGTGTAAATCTTGGTCGTTTTGAATGTCGATAATTTCTAACTGCATTGACTCTGGCGCATTTTCAACTGAAATCGTGAAAGGATTGCTGAATATGTCCAACAGAGGTTTCACTTTTTTAAACTCCGAAAATCTTTCTTGAAAAGATTGAATCAAAATATCTAGCTTTTCTACATAACTGAAATTAATCGCAGTTTTGTTGAATTTTTCAGCCATTTTCTTATAATTCGGAAAATGATTGTAATTTCCAGAATTCAATTGCGATCTGAAAAAAAAAATCATATTTTTTTTGGTTTTATTCTGGAATAGAATTCAATATTTTTCGAATGTACGAGAGTATTATTTTTGCTGTCGGCGGGCCACCAGTATTCGACCGGCGGGCCGCAAGCGGCCCGCGGGCCGCGGTCTGTGCATCCCTGGTCTCAAGAGTACGGCCCCTGAACGACGTTTGCGGTTTTGCTCCTGGCGATCGCGTGGGTGAATATTAAAAAGGGACGGTCCATTGCTCCATCCTTGAGGGACTAATGAAGGATTCTTTATTGGAAAGAGTTGCGTCATTGCGAGGGACTGCTGGCTTTTTGTGGTAACAGTTGGTAAGACTTATGTAAAAGAATACGGGTGGTCCAGAAGATGACGTTTTTTTTTATTCTTTACATAGGCTATACACATTATGTGCATAGCCGTATTTTTGAAGTTCTAGAGTTTTTTTTTCATTTGTTTTAAACTTTTGTTAGTCTTAGGTAGCTGATAGTGATAATGCATTAAATACAAATTTAGATGAACCTGTAAATTAATAAACAAAAAATCTGAGTGAGCTTGCTCCATCGTCGTCTCTGTCTATGCCACTGGTCTAGCCTGGAGACAAGAGCGAACCCATTTCAAAAAAATATATACATCAAAATAATGGAATATGCATAAGTTTAAAAAAAAAAACTCAGGTAAATACTTTACTCTCTTACTTAGCAGATGCGATGATGTCTTTTGGGCATTATTTTTCTGTAGCAATATCAATCCTGCTTCCTACTATAATATGAATGTCTAAGTTTATGAGGATTTTTTAAAATGTTTTTTACTTCTTTACGCAAAAACCACTAAATAGATGTTGATGAATCTTAACAATAATATAGTTCATACACTGGATTAACACATAGGTAGGTAGACTATAATTCGTAATGATGATACTCGTATTTAGAGCAGCTAGTATTTGGAATAAGTTATGAATTGTGTTTTATCAGAAATAGATAGGTTAAATATACGTATAATTTAGAGGTTATTTGCGACATGCAAAGTAAAATGCACTTGAATGCAAAAACACTTACGTCACTTTATCATGCGAATAAAATTAGTACCTATAAGAGATATAAAAATGATTGTTATGAAAAGCTTCAAGGCTGCGTTAGATATATCGATAAAAGGGACGTAGTTTAAAGCTTGAAAATATTGAACTTATCAATTTTTTTCATGGCCAAGGATATTCGTACCTGCCTACTATCGCAGTCACCGCCACCTAACCACTTTATAAGCTAATATTGCATGCTCCTTGCGTCGTTTCCATTTTTGTGTAGTGTGTGCAAAATATTTTCGATTGAAATTGGTTAAACTGCAGGTCCTCGAACGCACATGGTGACGATACAGCGATCATACATTATGGACGGATCAATTGTACGTTTTTTTATCATCTTCCTCGGGACTTGATTTTCGCAACAACGTGACTAAGCTGATTGTAAAAGCTATTGACAACATGACTACTTGGTTGTAAAAACTATCGATCAATCACATCAGACCACATTGCTTTAAGTGTTATATGATTGTAAGTAGAAGAACTATGGAGAGTCGTGTTATTTAACCAGAGAACGAGTGGTCCGATTTTTATGATTTTTACTTTGTTGAATTTGTCTTCGCCTCGAATACGATAATAACTTTACAACGGGGTCAGGGCGGGACGCCTGGGGCTAATTGAAGTTTGGGGACAGCTGATGCTACAATTACTGTTTGGAAGCGAATTTGGATAAACAAACAAACGTAAGACATTCAAACTCATGTAGTGGGGCTAGTTTTACCACTATACTGGATTCTAGTATTTACCCAGTCTGGCAGAGTTCTGGGAACATCGAGCCCCAGGTGTTTCTTTACTTAGGACGCGGTAAGCGTGTAACTTACAAGTTGAAGCAGATCTAACCACTCCTAAAGGGAACGACATCGTATTGATATCAACTATATGAAAGCAAGTTACTAAAGGAATCAGCAACGTAGCGGGATCAGGTCCTCAATTCCGCTAATTGAGTGTGCATTCTGTACTACGAGATTACAGTGGTACAATTGATATACCTCGCTATTCTGACAGCGGCGTTTCACTTTTCAATGCTGCCGATTTAATGCACACGATGTGTCACAATAGCAGTACTGAATGATTACTGTACCCTAATAACGAAACACTGACGAATGCGTAAACGTATCGAGAAATGTCAAAATTCTTAAAAAAGTGATTTCTTTACACACCGCCAAGGGCGCTTGTCCATATTTTCTACACGAATTGACATTTCTCGATACACTTACGTATTCGATAGTGTTTCGAGATCAGGGTACTGTAGTCCAACTGTAGATGCTGAAAATACGTGAATCTGGGGGCTAATCGGTTACGGATAGCAGACGCATAGAACTTATCACTGTTCTTATAGTGAATGACATCACATTTGGAAGGGTGGACGGATATTCGACGAACATTGGCCATGAGCCGCTGATCTTGATGCGCTGTTTATGCTACGAATTTGATAGGTGTGCATTGGCAGTATGGAGTTTTATACAAACAATACTAAGCGCTTGGAGTTGATACTGTTCCCTTTACGAGTGGTAAGATCTGCTTCAACCTTACTTCTCCAAGCTTCCAAGTTTAACTTTGCATATATGTATTACTTCTGTTATGTAATTACGGTGTAGAATAAGTCTCTGAAACTAAATATGAATGTGGCTTTACAACAAATTGTTTCGTCGTAAAGCCACATTCATATTTATTTTTCGTGTCATCGTAATGCTTACAACAATGAGCATTTTATCAGAGTGAAATAGCAAAATACGGGGGCTAACAGTTATAAAATAAACTAGCGGTCCCAGCGAAATTCGTTTCGCCTTCAGCCCCATCCCGCCCGGCCTCGTTTTATGAGAATTTTCTTTGCTATAAACCTCACGGAGCCCGAGACCTTTCCAACGAATGCAAAACCATGAAAATCGGTTCGTGCGTTCTGGAGTTATAGCGTCACGAAGGAAAACCCGACTTATTTTTATAGTAGATGAAACACAAAAAGAATATAAGATAAGCTGGGGAGGTATATATATTATTTTTAGAAAACGGACATACAACGAACTAATAAAGTTATTTTGATTCGATCAACACTACATACATTACAGCTTTTCAGTACAAAGTGGTAATTTCGTTGTTGAACAGAAGCTAAAATCTTGAAAAAAAAAAAAACATTAGCTTTTATTGGTTCATTTTAGGTCTACTTTCACATCCTATCCAGATTGGGCTTATGCCAATAAATTAAAAAAAAAACACTTTCACCCCAAAACGTTTTATACGGAGGATTAAAATTCATTATTTTGGGGTTATAGTGGAATGAATCCATAGGATTGTAAAATTAGGAGAAAAATGGGCTTTGGGGTCAAGTGGCATATAAGCCCCGGATTGCATTTAATCCATTGATACACTGAATAGTCCTATGAATTTATTACATACTTGGTGAAAATTAGTGATGCGATGCATCATGGTCGCAAGATGAAACTTGTGCACGATGTAGAAAAGGTACAATAACAAGTTTACCATTTTCCAACATAACAAGAGCAGGGCTGTTAGTTCGTTATTCTTGAGTGGCTCTCTAAACTAGTTAATAACGGCCTCGTAACATTGTTTTGATCCTTTAAGAGCATGGAAATTAGTTTTTCTCATTATTGAAGAAGAAGTTACCTTAACTACGTACTGGTACCTTAACTACTTATATGGCACTTATGTTAGCTGTTCGATCGGGCTATGAGAGTGAAAGGAATAGATAATGCACCTGTGTTTGCGCACACACTTGTGCACTATAATATGTCTCGCGCAGTTTAGCCATTGCGACTGGCCACCTTAGTCGAAAATCGGCTAGGGGAACTATTCTTATTATTTATGTTAGCTGTAAAGTAATTGATACCACTTTTTACCGTTTATATTAGTACGAGGATTAAAATGTTTCCTGATAGTAAAATATTAAGTAAGCCTGTAAATGTCCCACTGCTAGACAAAGGACCCACCTTAAGAATGAGGTGGTGTCAGCCATGCTCCACCAAACGGGATAGGTGTGGATTGGCGGTGGGGTTTTTGCAAAGCTAGCGTCCATCCATTCTGTCAGATGTTATAGGCTCAGGGCCTCTGACTAGGCTTAACGACTAATATCAACCGATATTAGCCGGGACCAACGGTTTAACGTGCCTTCCAAAACACGGAGATGCTCGTGATATATACTTCACTTAAATGGTCAGAATGGTCATTCATCCAAACACGAACGCGCCGTAGGTTACTGGCGCTTCTGCCACTGCGCTACAGGCTCCTTCAATAATTATTAATGTCAAGGATTATTTAGGTCTATTAAATTTAAGCTGAGAACTTAGAAACCGATTTCAGTGCCGTGAAAAGTGTTCAGTTAATCCACCAATACCAATATTTGACTTTACAGACGCTGATATATTACATATCATGTATTATTAGACTTTGATCCCTATTGACGAGAGGCAGATAATAAATCGTTATATCGGGAGCAAAACAATTCTCTTACGAAACATTCTGTCTATGATTAGATATTTATTGTAATCACGGCGTATTATGCCCTTGACAGCTTTCGTCAGCAAGGCGTAGTATTATGTAACGCAAAACTTATCGAGATAGTGATGGCAATACGAATGTATACAGCTGAGAGAGCGCAAGTAAAACATAAGCAGATTTATTCGCTAGCGTTGCCGTGCTAGTTACTTCTTATTTTATTGATATAATCTAGCAGAGAGCCGAAACATGATCGTTAATAATATTTAACGCGATACAAAAAAATCCAAAGACAGCTCTGATAATAACACATGAAACACAAAAAAAATATTAAACAATTGAAAGCTACAACAACAGATAATTTCTTCCTAGCCGATTTTGACTACGGTGGCCAGTCACTACGACTAACCGACTGCGCGGGATATATTATAGTGCACAAGTGTGTGCGCAAACACAGGTGCACTCTCTATTCCTTTCACTCTCATAATCCGATGGGACAGCAATCTGACACGACCGGAGAGAGATCAGGCGCAGGACTAACGGCTTTACGTGCTTTCCGAGGCACGGGGGTGAAACAGCGGCAATTTCCAAACCCGGGCTTCCCTGAGAATTTCTGAACAGAAAAGCCCTTTCACTATCTAGATAGCGGATGGGAAAAACAGATTTACATTATGATTCAAAGGTTAGATTAAACCATGATTAAACATAACAGACTGATAAATTATAAGGCGACAGATTAAAAAATGACATATACGTATGATTGCTGACAATTATAGGTGACGTTTTCAAATCAGCCATATTGTATTGAAAAATCAGAAAAAAAAACTATTTTTTCACTCAAAGGGCAAAAAATTGTTAGGATAATAATAATTATAGTGGACGCCTATTATCATGATCGAGTTAGGTAGGGTACGTAATATCCCATCGCGTTTGTTTACTGCCCAATGAAGATCGATAGGGTTGCCGACTTGAGTGATGTTGTTTCAGCGGCCCTAATTCTGTAAGATGATGTCTGTATTTTAAAATTTATCACTATTTTATCACCAAAACAATGCGTAAGAGCTCAATGGCTGCGTTGGAACTTGCATTCGATTTACATATAATTGGTACCTATATGATGGTTGTTATTTGTGTGTTTGTTATTTACAATTGCTACAAAAATGTTCTACTAATCTATACATATAAAAGGCTTTGTCCTGCCTGAATGACTGACTGACGGATCAACGCACAGCCTAAACCGCTGATCGTAGAGACCTGAAAATTGGAGGGTGTGTTCTTTGTATGACGAAGGGATCCGATAAGAAGGGATTTTCTAAAATTTCACCCCAAAGGGGTTGAAAAAGGGGTGCAAAGTTTGTATGGGAAAATGTGATTCCTTGGTCTGATCTACTTCAAATTTTGCATAAACATTATTTAAAAATATTAACGAAAAATGTGTATCAAATTTTATTGAAATTTATCTTGTAACGGGGTTAAATAAGGGTAGAAAGTTATTTTGGGGATGATTGGCTACGAAGTTAATATAAATACTCTTTAGTGCTTATGCTTAAAATAATTTTTATTTCATTTTTGACAATCATTTGACATATCTGAGACACAATGTTTTGACACATGTTTGTTATTAATTTTACTCTCGAGAAGAGATTTTATTCCTTAAAATAGTAAAGCATGATTTTTGTGTTGAAACAGGGTAGGTATCAAGCGGTCTGTGTCCAGTGTAGTATGCAGATCGTTTGTTCATATTGTCGGTGGACATTCTACGCTGCTCCTGTGGTCGATGGGTGACTTTTCTGCAAATTTTACGTGGTGGGCCTATGTTAAGCAGTGGACGGCCTTTGGGTATTTATGATGATGATGAGGTAGATCCCTACATATAATTTTACCCTTGAATTCAAACAAATCTCAAGTTCAAACTTTTAAGGGAGCGGGAGAAGACTTGAGGGATTGGCTTCTCCCAAAGCCTATATGTTATGTGGCAAGATGCTGTGTAAGCGCACAGAGTAGCCTGGAGCCCTATTCTTGAATCACTCGCGTCAAGATGGCGAGTGATATTCAATGATTTGTCAAATTTTGGAATGAAAACCAGTTGTAAACTACACGAAAAGGATTTGAAAAATCATTGCTCAATTTTGTGAGTACTCACGTCTAGATTTTGAGTGATTTCCGTTGATTTTTTATGTATTTTCGAACGAAAATCACACGCCATATCCAAGCGAGTGATTCAAAAATAGGGGCCCTGATCTTTTTAGCACCCAAAAGAAAACGATTGACGGAAGGCGTAGTAAGTATTTCCATTACGTTGTAAAATAAAAATATAATATCCTTGTGTAAGTCTAACCTGATTAAAGACCGGGCTACGTGTTATGTGGACACAAAATAATATAATTTTTGTCTATATATATTTAAAAACTGGATGTTATTGTTTGTTGGTTTGAACGCGCTAATCACAGGAACTATTGGTCCGGTTATAAAATATGTTAGATACATCGTTAAATAGCTTATTTATCGGGGAAGGCCATTTTAGTAGTTTAATGCTTTGAGGGAACGGAGTAAAACTAAAACGCGCGTACGAAGTCGCGGGCGGGCCGCTAGTCTAATTCTAATCATATTATTGTAGCCTGGGGCCCTGGGGTGAAATTTTCGTTAATAAATAATTGTTTTTCGTATGATAACCAGATAAAATCCACACAAGAAGAGTGATTAACAAAGGTTACTCGATTTTGTACGCATTTGTATAAATATTTAACGTGACTTACGTTCGGTTTCAAATAAAAATCAATCGTATCGACGCGAGTGATTTAAAAATAGAGCTCCTGAACATACTTTATTCTTGAAGTTGCTTTCCGCTAAATATTATTGAAAGGAATTTGTGCATGAACAATATTTCCTAGGCTTCCTTGTAAGGTTTTCAATACTACCATCATGCACTAAAATATATTTGACTGGGTTTTGCTTAACAAAAAAGAACACGTAAATTATTATAAAAGATATTATCAAAATTAAACACAGTACCTCAATTTTTAATGAAGTTAAAAGTGTATTGTCTGAAAAATGACGCAACAGAAGATACAAATTATAAAGTGGAATTTTCTTAGCGTTGTCTTTCCAAGACGGCCTGAGGCTCGAGTGAACATAATTTGAAGGCAACTTAGTTATATTACTTAAGTTATTCAAATCCAAACTTTTAATTAATCGCTTCGCTGCCATTTTAGGTGGCATTTACGGGATGATTTTAAGTATTTTTTTGTTATTACGTGAGGAGCAAGCGTCCTTTATTTATGTAGGCTAGTTGACACAAAAATCTCTTTATTTTTAATGACTGTACTGGTATTAGGATCCAATTGAATCCGTTCAATTTCCAGGCAGATCAATTCCCACTCAGTTCAAACGAATATTTCAATATAATAATAAAATTATCTATGATAAATTGCTAAAAAATTTAGATCATATGTTTAATTTTTCGTTTTAAATTGACAGCATATTCGGTGAAACTAGGTTTATAAGTAAATGCCTATACACTACACGTACCACTATCGCATTCTATGTTACAGGAAAGTACACGAAAAGGCAATTTAGGGATAATAAAAATAAAAAGGGTAAACTGTACATAGTTGAAAGTAAGTGAAACATTGACCCAGATAATCCAGTATTATTCAGTTTCAAGTTACAAAAATAGAGAGGAAACAGAAACATTAAAGTTATATGAAATTATTCGTGATAAAAATAAAATAATAATAAAAGTTTTTTCACTGGCACCGGCAAGTAATTTGAAATTAAGCGTACTTTGTGTTAAAACTAAGGCTAAAAAGTTTCTAAGTTTTGCGAAAACATTTATGCACCAAACACTGTCAAACACCGATTCACATCAATTATTATCGGCTTCAGCTAAGTGCGAATGCATTCTAAAGTTTATGAGAATACTACTCATTAATTAAAACACTTTACGGATGTAACTAAACGCCTGGATTTTCGCTTGCTTTACAGCATCCGTGGTTACAGGCAGACTACCGGTGTCGTTGTATCAACGTTATAGTTATTATTAAATTCCTTTGCTCTTTCGAGATATTGGCCGTCATATTTCTAACGCTGTGCGCTTGTGAATTGTACCGGCCCTGTACTATTCAACCGAGTAGGATAATGTGAATTATTAATGCTTTGGTGGGCGCGTAGGCATTACGTCCACCGCGACTGCCCTAAAAAGGGCATTCCGAAATACACTGCGCTTACGAGGAATGTTTACAGGTAAAAAGGGTTTCAGAAGGACCGCTAGTTGTACCTATTCAACACTCGCACGCAGTAAAACGTGGGACTGCGACAGCGCATTCTTATCTCTATTTTACACTCCCAGGCCTTATGGGGAGGCGTGGTGCTGCACAACACACTGAACAGCTATCGAAAAGCGCGTGCGCGCACGGCTAACTCCCTAGGTCATGAATAATTTATGGCTCTAGAGGAAGCGAGTGCTTAATACTACTATAGATAAGTAATCTGAATGAGATAGTCGGTGATAGACATGAGCGTTCAATAGACGGACTAGTTAAATCAACCGTCGACGCGACGTCAACGGTTGGACGGTCGACAGTTCTCTGATCGACTAGTCGAATTCATAGACTAGACTGCAGGTTCGTATCAACGCGCGACGCGACAGTCGACACGCGACGTCAACGCTTATTAGCGTAGCCGAATAATACAACCCGTTTAAACAGTCTAAAATAAACTTTAAGGCAAAGGCAATAAGAAAGAAAGTTATTATGACAAAAAAATCTCGTTCTCGTCTCGTTTCGTCGTTTGCTGCTGTAGTTGATTACGTCGAAACAATCTAAAGTGAACCTTATTTTTTTTCTTATTAGGAACGTTATTATCACAACAAACGCGCTAGTGAGACAAGCCGTTTTGACTCGAGTTGAATGTAATCTAAGAGGGACGTAAGATAGGGTATTGTGGTATTACGAATGAGAGAGAATGACGTGGCTGAATGCAGATGTGTGCGTCTGTGTGTTGATTTATGTATGTGAGCTCTTTTCACTTGTTTGTTTACTTTGATCTTTCGGCTTTCGCGTCGCGCTGCATTTTGCATAGTTGTGAATTAGTAAAACTTCGTGTTTTAATGTTGTGTTTATTGTAAAGGCATGAGCAAACCAAATGCAGGTTAGAAGCGGAGCTGGTACTCACATAAAAATCCCCTTCCTTCCATAAACTTTGTACCAGACTTATGAATATTTCTAAATACCGATTTTTGGTAATGGTGGCCCCTCTCAATAGAGATAGGCATCAGTTGTATAGAGTACAATTGATATACCTCGCTAAGAATAGCGAAAAATAACCACGCCGCTCTCAGAAGACAGCGGCGTGTCACCTTTCAATGCTGCTGACTTTAAGCACACGATTAGTTACAATAGCTCTACTGCATTCAGTAGAGCTATTGTAACTAATCGTAGTAGTAGTCATTACTACTGTTGTCCAACAATAGATGCCAAAAATACGTGAATCGGATGTCTGTGAACTTAGCAGAGCAAAGTCTGGCAGAGCATAAAAAAATTGGAGTTCTGTTCGCATGCACAAGAGTTCTATAGTTCCTGATACTTTTTACACATAGTTCTGGCGTTTAAACCCACAAAAAAGCATGTGGCTGTAATGCTCTGCTAACTTCCGGTAGCAGAGCACTTTTGTAGAAATTATATGAAACTATGCCAGAATACTTCGAAAAACATACAAAGGAGTTCCTCACACTCAAAATGAATAGTTCTGGTATCCAATAGCAAGTATTGAATTAAATACGAAATTATTTTTTTCATAAAAAAAAATATGTAACTGTCGGAATAACGCATATAGAAAAAAAACGAAGCAAAACCATATAATGTAAATGATAAAATCAAGTAGCCTGATGAATAAGCTATCTCAAACAGTTCCATAAAGACCTAAAACTTTTAACAGCATATCAGCAGATCGTAGGTGAAGACAGGTAAATAGTGAAAAAACGTTATTTTCTATAAAAAAAAACAATAATTCAGGTAGACCACCAGGAAGCTGAAACTCCTCAGATTCTAACAGTTTAGCATAAAATCTATCTCGAACATATCTATCTAGACCTGGAACTCTCAACAGCATATCAGCAGATCATAGGTGAAGACAGGTAAGTAGTGAAAAAACGTTATTTTCTTTGAAAAAATCTCAATAATTCAGGTAGACCACCAGGAAGCTAGAACTCCTCGGATTCTAACAGTTTAGGACGTAAGCTATCTTACCTATATCCAACTAGACCTAGAACTCTCAACAGCATATCAGCAGATCATAGGTGAAGACAGGTAAGTAGTGCAAAAACGTTATTTTCTTTGAAAAAATCTCAATAATTCAGGTAGACCACCAGGGTGCCGGAACTCCTCGGATTCTAACAGTTCAGGACGTAATCTATCTAGAATATATCCATCTAGACCTGGAACTCTCAACAGCTTTTATTTAAAAAAATACAATATTTTTGTAGGTAGCGTATCCTTCTTCTTTGTAAAGGTACCTACCCTATGTAATATTTTTAACATGTTGGTATATTAACAATGTCAGTTCAGTATCTCATTTTTGTACACAATGATCCTTATACCCAGAAAGGGGCATATGTTTGTATACACAACATATTTTCACTAGAAACGACAAGTGTATATTCAGAGAAATTGTCAGTAAAATTATTTCCGAGAAATCCGTCACACCATTGGGTAGTTTCCTGCCATCACCAACTATATTGCGAAACCCATTAATTAAAGAAAATCTTAACTAATTCATTGATCATTCTTATTATTTTTTTAATAGCTCTGTCAACAGTGAAAAGTGCGTCAGTTGTACGAACAAATCTATGACTTCACAGTTTCAAGTTGCCCTAATAAATATAGAGAATGATTTTTGTTGGTAACTAGCCTATTCTTCTCCATTTTGATTGACAACGAAACGAAAACGTAAGTTTTAAAGTATTACCAATTCGTAACTTCTTACAAAGCGGTATATTTAACGGCTCAGAGTAATCAAAAGGTTTACTCTTAGCCGTGAGGGAGTTCTGTGAATGTTGCATAAATTAGTTAAATTATACGTTCTTTGTAAGGGAAAACCTGAAGATATTGGTGTGATGAAAGGAAGTGGAATTGAATTAATTTGTGGGATATAAATTCGTTAAGCCTGCCTTAATAGGTAAATTCAGTTTGCAGAAATTTTACTTCATATTATATGTCACAGTAGGTGCTACTTGGATGTACCTGTTGGTGGTGAGGTAGCTGAGAACCAGGAGAATGACATAGGATACTTTTTATCCCGTTATACAGGGCCGGGGCTGGGGTAGTACGGGGCCGGGGTGAAACGGTGGGAAGGTAGCTTAGAACCAGGAAAAGGACATAGGATACTTTTTATCCTGTTCAACAGGGCCGGGGCTGGGGCGAGACGGGGCTGGGGCAAAACAATGTTCGTTGGGACCGCTAGTACTCTCTTACTCACCGCAGCACGTTGTGGTGCGCAAGCGCACTGAGCGCGTGGTGCGGCGACGGCGGCAGCGCGGGCGCCGGCCGGCCCGGGCCCTGCAGCACGCGGATGCCCATCCTGACAGTGTTCCGCCGGGACACCTTCTCGTCTGCTCTGTCCGCTGAAGAAAAGATTTTAGCGTTATTCTTCAGCAACCCATTCCGAGTCACTGAGTTGTGCATCAGTTGTACTACGAGAGAACCATTGATAACCTCGCTATTCTGACTGCGGCGTGTCACCTTTCAATACCGCTGACTTTAAGCACACGATGTGTCACAATAGCACTACCGAATAGTGTCAAAAACATTAAGTTGGGACGCCATAAACAAGAAGAAGAAGAAGAAGACTATGTAGTCCAACAGTAGATGCCGAAACTATGGGAATCGGATGGCTGCTCAAGTTTCTAAAAAAGGCCTTGAATAACAGAGATGACAAGAAGTCGAGCTTTTTTGCTTGATTTACGCAATGAGTGGCACTTTTTTATTGTCAAGACTCTTTGAGAGTCGCCACGAGCGAGATCGCATGGTGCTGTTGAAATTATAAGTATAGATGGAATGAGTCGAGAGGAATCCAAATTATATCTTAGCTTGCTACATTTCATCACACTGTAGTACTATGTCTATTGAGCAGTTTACTCAGATATTTGAAAAGGAATAACACAAAACTGTGTATTTACTTTACTGAAATAGTCCTTGAGTCAGTAAATAGATACAAACACAAATTGGATGTATTCCAAGAACAATAAATCAAAATACCCAAGTTAAATCACGTCCAAATACTGGATAAGCCCAGTTTTGTTCCACCAAGGGACTTCGTACAAAAAGCCAAAGACGGCAAACTCAACAGAGCTTATGATTCAGCGGTTTTCGTTATTTTGTTTATGCACAATCTTATAAGCGGGGCAGGATCAGCAAACATTTAAATGCCGAAAATCAGGACAACTTGAATAAGACAATGTTTGTATAGGAAACAAAAGATATTATAGGTAATTTGCATTTGGGTTTGCGATATCCGTCAAAAGTCTCGTATAATGCCTTATTACTCTCCTTTACCTTTACCTGTGGCTACATTCCGATCGGATAGCTGCATTATATTGTACTTTGTAATTGGTGTTCCGTTTCAGGTATCTGTTTATTTTGTTTTTTATAACTTATATATTAAAATATATTATTCTTTCTAAGGATGGAATTAATGATTTCTTTTAAACTGATAAATATTTTTATAACGAAAAATTAAAATAGTTTTATTTCCAAATATTTATACTGTTTAGTTACAGCAAAAGTAGAAACTACATGGTAATGAAAAGATAAAAATAGTCAACATAATTTTATACATGTAGTGTGGAATACAATTTAAAAAAAAAATTAGACCTTCTTATCGAGCGGGTATCGTTTTCATTATTTTTGGCACCATTTAAGTGTCAATTAAGATTTTTGCATTGTGTAAAATACACTTTTTCTAGGGTTAAAGTAAAAATCCCTCCCCTTTCTAAAACTTTAAAGTAATTTCGTTCGCTCAATTTGAGTCTAACAAACAAGCAAATGTGTTTACAGTTTACACATTTGGCTTAAATAGAATCCTTCCATTACTATTCAAGAGATTAGGGAGCGTAAAAAGAAATAGCCAACGAAGCGAAATAACCCTTTGCCGAAGGGTGCACACCCTCTAGGGCTAAAATATTTTTTGGTTCGAGTGTGGTTCAAGTGAGTTGTAATTTATTTTAACCAATATCGTTAAAAGTAGAAGGTGAAATTTTGTTTAGGTTTGATTCTTAGTTAGTTTCATTTAAGCCACATATTTCCAAAACAGTATTTTGTAATACGCCAAACAAATGAAAATATACGGGTATTTAAAAAAATATATAGTTGTCGGGTGTTTTTTTTTTCAACCACTTGTTATAACTTATTTCAAGAGACGCTATTTCTGACTCGGCTCATATTTAAAGCGGCAATTACAAAAATAAAATAATGAAGAAAATATAATGATGATATAGTAGATTGTTATACAAGGGGAGAAAGCGACCCATTTCACTCGAGATGTTTCTGGTGCTCGAACGAAGTGAGAGCGCCAATAAATCGAGAGTGAAATGGGTGCTTTCACCCGAGTTAAACATACTATTTTTCATTTCGACTGTGAGGAAAACATTAAATTTACAAAAGTGGTTGTAGATGTCTTGGTGAGGTATTATGTAGTTCAGCGAGAAAGGAAAACTCAAGTTTTGAACAAAATATGACAGTTGATTTACAGTACTAACAACAGCTAATACGATTAGAAAGAATAACGGCACGAATACATGAAAACAGAATACAAAAAAGCAGAAAATATCAAATAATTAAAATCTTTGTAAAGAATATCGATCAATTTTTTCCACAGATAATAATAGAATCTTTAGACATACTCTTACTAATCTGTGATAGAATCCAAAAATAACTTCTTTTTTTATAAAAGTTTTAACGGCTTTGGACGAATCCTTCCTGAAATGACACTGACAATATAAAATTTAAAAAAAAACATCTTGGCATTATGGTGGGCAGCCGAATATTTTAATTGTTAATTGAATTAAAATAAGAAATTGTATATTTTTTTTATCAACGATTATACATAATACCTACAAAATATGATTTTCAATTTATAGCTAAGGAAAATTGTTTGTTAATTTCATAACATGTGTGACTCAATTATCCTTGGTCCAAGCTTTGACTGCAGGCCTTGACTCTATGCCATGTCAATTAAAACTAAATTACTTTCCACCCTTGGGATGGATAAGCTATTTTCCACCCGGCTATCTACATAGGAAAGTTATATTTTCCGAACAGGAGAGATGAAAAAGTATTTGATTGACATGTTCGAACATTGTGGTTACGCAGCGCACAATTTTGTACCTCGTATGCAATCTGACAGTTTTGACACCTCGATAGGTGTGAAAATGTCAGATCGCATCAAAACTTAACGCTATTTTGCTTTCTGATAAGCCCTCCCACACGAAGTACATGTTTACAAATACAGGGTGTGGCTTTTAATAGGAGCAAATAGTTTTTAGGGTTCCGTACCTCAAAAGGAAAAAACGGAACCCTTATAGGATCACTTTGTTGTCCGTCTGTCCGTCCGTCCGTCTGTCAAGACCCTTTTTCTCAGGAACGCGTGGAGGTATGAAGCTGAAATTTATATCGATTACTCAGGTCTACTGTCCCTTGAAGTTGTGAAAAAATCAAACTTCTAAGCCAACGCAATCAAAAGATACAACCGTTTATGCCGCAAATTTTCGACACTTGCAAGGGAATCAAAACCTACAGGGTGCTTCCCGTGAACTCAGAATCTTGAAATTTGGTACGAAGCAACGTCTTATAGCATAGATAAAGGAAAAATTACGAAAACCATAAATTTTTAGTTACATCACATAATATATTTTTTTTTAATAATTTTAAACTTACTACCCATTTCCTCATAAACGCGTAGAGGTATTAAATTGAAATTCATACCAAATACTCAGGTCTATAATACCTTTAAGCTGTAACAAAATCAAACTTCTATGTCCACGCAATCAAAAGAAACAGCAATTTAAGCTGCATATTTTGAAACTCGCAAGTACTCGCAAGGGAATCAAAACCTAAAGGGTACTTCCAGTCGACCTAGAATCTTGAAATTTGGCATGAAGCAACGTTTTATAGCACACATAAAGGAAAAATTCCGAAAACCTTAAATTTTTAGTTACATTACAAAATATATATTTTTTAATAAATATTTGTAAACCTTGCAGGTTTGTACGGAACCCTCGGTGCGCGAGTCCGACTCGCACTTGGCCGGTTTTTTTTTCTAAGAAAATAAATCCAACCAGCAATGTATTGCAAACAAATGTGTCCAATCATGGAACTTGACATTGTCTTTTACTATGACGAGTTACCGATTTTGATATACATTGATTGGGGATTATAACTTTGGATCTCTGAGTAAAAGCATTTTATTTTATTTTGCAATTCAGAACCATTCGATAAGCTTTTCTTCTTGGGTTCAGCTAGTTTTTTTTTAATATTTTCTATTCATTTAGAAATTCATATCGTTTGATTGGATGTCAACATGTCAGTTCGTTAAAACATATAATAAAAGAACAAAATAAAATAATTGCATTGGATAAGTAAAAGTTAAGGGTGGAGTAGTTTGGGGGAGGCCTTTGCCCAGCAGTGGGATTAAAACGGCTAGCAAAAAAAGTTTAAGTTATCGAATCGTAACCGAATCTGAAATCCCCCGGGGCAGGTCAAGGTAACTACATATACTCTGTGGAATCATTGATTAAAAACTTTGCTCTTATTAATTTATCACAGACCACACGCTGTAGATAAATCTGTAGTAACTTGTGGCACGTCTTGCATCTTATTTAAAGTAGACGTTAGTGGATTTACTTGCTCAAGGTTCAAGAGGATAAACAAAACTAAAAGTGGAGCTGAGTGAAGTTTAAGTGGAAAATTCAAGTAGAGTAAGTAGACTTCCACTTAGATACGAAAAAAGTTCGGTTGTAGTCTTTTATTTGAACCGATAACGTCTTTGCCCCTTAATTACCTAGTTAGTGAAAAATAAAAAGTTTTGGAGAGAGACCTATCTGCTTTTACACATAGTCTAGTAGTAATCTTAATATAGAAACAACGGCATCAGTGTTGTTTATTACTACATTGGCTAACATTCATAACAAAAATGCAGCAGCAGTCGTGCAGAAGCTTAAACTGACTTCACTGAGCTAGAACCTCGTTTTTTTTTGTACTTATGAAAAAAGAAGGTGCTATTATTAAGAAAGAGGGTTCTGAATCAACGAAGGCACTGAAGAATAAAGTAAGTACTTGTATACCAATGCCATTTACATAGATAGATGAAGACGTTCCCTGTTATGGTTGGTCAACTAGCTTGGATTCAATACCTGTGTGAATAAATGAGGGAAATCATAATTCATATTTGCTTAAATGTTATCGAGTTTTCACAGCATACCTTGCCTACTTAATTTGGAATCCGGGCAAAGGGCTACCAATAAATAATTAACTTATTAATAAAAGCTGGTAGCCATACAAATATTAAACTTACCAATAAAAGCTCGCACGTCATAAGAGGTCCCAATAGGCGCACCATGGTACTGCTTAGCTGGGACCAGTTGGACACTGGGTGGGGCGAGTGGGGTGAGTTCCAGGTGAAATGGAAACGTGTTGGCCCCTAGCCTCTTTATTAGGGCATCCTGCGGAGAAAAGGGTATGTTTAGTATGCCCAGTGAAAATAATGAGTTGCTAAATACCATACCATGTACCATAAACAAACATGATTGATTGTAAAAAAGATTTTAAAGAGAATGGACGAAATGTTATACTTGGACACGATGCATAAGTACCAAATTTTTGATGCTGATAGCGCTGTCTACAAAATAAAACTCAATGCAGAAGGGAAAACGTTACGAGTACCTAGAAATCTTCTACCTTGAGTTCATAGAATGCCCTTTTGGTTCGTCCTACGCTTTTTTCAGTAGGTATAGGTACCATTAGTTGATATTTAACATTAAAAAATATGCAATCTCAGTAAAAATATTTAAGCATTTTTCTTTATGTCAAGAATTCAGATACTGATTTATTACTAGCTAGTTCTAATTTATATTTTTCGTATGAGTTTTTTGTATTTTTTCAATAGACATTTTTATTATAGCAACAAAAATGTTCAACTTTAAAACATTAAACAGAATCGCTTATATGCATGTCAAAAGATTCTTAATAGCATAAAGTGAAATTTCTCACCAAATATCAGAAGCATATCAAATATTATTTGCAAGACTTTGAATGATCTTAAAAGTTTTCAGAGCATTTGCCTGAGAAAATAAACGTGAATGAGCAGTTGTGATAACTAAACTTGGCACTATTAACTGTGAGATAAAATACATATTTAAAAAATGGCTTAGCAAAGTTGAGTGCAGATGACAAAGAACAAAGTTTTGACGTTATAGGTATTTTAAATAAAATATGTTCAAATTATTCCATTGCCAAATATAATATATTCAGAGAATAACAAAGCTCAAAATACTGTTTCATTAAAATAATTAACACTGATCATTAGGATAAGTACCTCTTCGCTTTGTATTTTACTAGTTATTATTTTAGTAGTATTGTAGTAGTATTTTATTTAATTTGGCGTTGTTATGATGCAATGTTACGCCAGCCTCATAAATACAAAAAAATTTGATGCTCAGTTAGAGCAGCTCGGACAGCAGGGCAGCAGGTATGACTGGGAGATACTTGTATATATTTTTTAATTATTAAAAATAAACCGCAGCCCGTAAAGTAAGTACTACTTTAAAGTGCTCTGACATACAAGCGGCACTTGACAACGGCTATAGTCAACGGCACGACGCGGCCAAATGACAAATAACTTTTGATTATGACGATGATTATGATATGATTTTATTTCGATGGTGCGTCGAAGGCACTTGTCAACGGCAGCCGTGCCGTGTCAGGCACATCTCTTCTATCTTGAAAAACGTCATTTTGAGTAAATCGTCCTTAAAGTTTTGGACAAACTTATACCTATATCTTCTAAATTAAATGAAAAAAATAACTTTTTTGTTTTTAGTATCATTAGAAAATAAGTATTGAATAAGGGGCATCAATGATTTTTTATTTAATTTCATAATTAGTGTAGTTATGTGCATAAGAAGAGATAGGTATAGCCACTCTTTCATACAAACGTGGTCACGCGGCCTATCTTAACTCAAGTTAAAAGAGATTAGTATCAGGCTTTTTCGATAAATATTCAGAAGCGAAATGTTAACTATGTTGTATGAGTTAGAAGAAAACAAATACCTACATGAAAAATCTTAGCAAAAACATAGAACTTTCCTTGGGAATGTTGTAGATAGGTATCAATAGTAGACAGTAATAGAAATGGGATGCGACGGTTTTAGAATAAAAGTTTCGTTTAATGATTTAAATGCCCATATTAAGTATGGAAGTAAAACCTATATAAACTGATCAATCATCAAGTATGCATCTAAATGTAAATAGGTGCTTTTTTGTTTTTTTTTAAAATACTTGGGCATCTATCCCTATCAAAAAGGATAGTTGCCCTGATTTTTTGCGGTATAGGTGGCCCTAGGGGCATCTATCCCTCCGTACACCATGTATACCCATATGTGGTTTCATGGTATGTTTTGAACATATTATTATATTTGTGTTGTGTTATATTTTTTATGCAATAACATACATTAATATTAGGTTTATTGACTGATTGTAGCACGAAAATACAAAAGACAGGAAATGGACAGAAATATCATGGGGATATTTTATTATGGTTATTGTATTTGATCTCAAATTATGTAGGATTATAATGCTAACGATGACATATAAAAGACTTTAAAAACTGCAAAATGCTGCTTATTATTAGGCTCATGTTTATTGGAAAGTGTTTCTGTTTTAGGAATAGCCTCCTACTGCTAAAACACCTCTTGTCCTCAAAATCTCATAAAAGTTTGGTTGAGTTTTTTGTTTATACAGTACGTACTGCGCCAAAGGCATTTATCCTTGTTAGTATTTTTATGGTGGGGCAACTATCCGTACTGGTAGGCATCTATTCCCAAAAAAGGAGTTCTTCAAAAATCTAAAATTTGCTAAATCTGTAATTTGTAGATCTAAAAATATGACAGTTTAACATGAAGAATTACACTAACTTAATTCATAACAATTATTGATATGAAATTGTTATTTTTAAAATTAGAGAGATATTTCAAAAAGTGGGGCATCTATCCTGGTTTTACTCCAAATACTACCCTTTTAACTTAAGTTAACAGATATGATTACATGGCAAATGCTGCAAGTGAACTTGCCTATATATTCTAACTTGAGATGAAAGAGTTTGGCGTGATTAAAAAGCTAAAATTTTGAGTTAAACGACTTGGTAAATTGTATTTTCTCAGTAACTAACCACTATTTTTATTTACTTGTTTTTGTATGATGTAAAGGATTAAATTTAAAACACTTTAGCACTGGTTAGCCGTAACTCGATTATTTCAAGTTAGCAGAGTTGTGTGTGACACGGGCGCTGCCTCTTGCCGTCAGTCCGTTCCGTTCGTGTGTAATATTCCTTACCTGTAAAGGAGTGTTAGGCTCTCTCTCGTGGTTGCAGTGCAAAGGCCATATTTGCGCTAGGCTCATAATGGCTTCGTTGCAGAACTTAAGGCCCATCACTTCCTCGTCTTCTCTGCCATACCTGATCAGGAAAATAAAACATAAGTGCAAGCTATGAAATGACAACTTTAACTAATTGGTATATCCAAGGCCCGTTTAAAGCCCGATTGCGTGATTAATAGTTAACTCAATTAATGGTTAAGCGGTTAAATATTTACGATTGTGTGTGCTTTAAAGAAAAAAAATTAAGTGATGTCAGAAAATTACAAAAAACACGCTCAATTAGAAATATTCAACCGCTGATAACGACAATTTAAACCATTAGTTAGTTAACATCAATTAATAACGAAATGGGCCTTGAGAGTCTTCTACGAGTCCCAAAAGTCAGGCTTCGAGCTTATCGATAAAATGTTAAGTCCCAGGTTTAAGCTGCTAAAACTAAACGCTCCTAATACCACTATAACTGTTATTACATTCCCAAGTTAAGTTAGAGGTAGTGGAAATTTTAACTAAATAATTCAACTCATTACACAAGTCAATCAAATTATGTCAAGCTTACGTAGGTACACCAACAGTCTAAAAACCAACACATCACGCACCGACTCCAATTTAATTTGTTTATCCTAAATACAAGACCTATGCGTTATTTTAAAAACA
Source organism: Pyrausta aurata (assembly GCA_963584085.1). Taxonomy (NCBI): domain Eukaryota; kingdom Metazoa; phylum Arthropoda; class Insecta; order Lepidoptera; family Crambidae; genus Pyrausta; species Pyrausta aurata. Next base: position 12,710,758 of record OY757254.1, read on the forward strand.
ACACTACTATTTGGTAGGTACGAGTAGGTACCATTAATATACATTTAGATAACATTTGCAATGCTGAATAGGATAATATCCGCGCGGTAAAGTGCTTTGTTGCTGTTAACTCAATAATCATTTCACATCAAAGCCTCTATAGGTCCCACTATTGGGCGTAAGCATTTGCATAAATTATAGTATTTTGAGCAATAGTCCTCATTATAATGAGGATATATTAGAAAATACAAATATTAACATATTTATTTTTTATAAGTTAGGTACATAAACTTTATTCGTTTATCTATGACTACTAAATTATTTAAAGAGATGAACGTTTCCAAACCAAACAGGAGGCGCTATTTTAATTACTGAATATAAGAATAGGCTTCTTAATAAACTAATGTTATTATTGGGATAGCTTGATATTATCTTGGGTAAAGCTGTGGAATATTAGAAAACGTAAAAATTACTTCAAAATATAACTTGCTGTTTTTTAGATTTTTAAATATCTAGATATACAGAAATAGTATCTGCCTGTTACGAATCGTGATCCTAATTTAATGCAAGATAAAAAGAAAACAGTTTTCAGACAGAGTGAAACTTTCAATTTCGTTGAGATGAATTTAATTGAAAACAAACTTAGATGTAATGAAAACTGAGATAAAAAGTTTGCAGAATAAAATGGAATCCATCCTAAGTAATATGAACTACTTACCTTGCAGTAAGAAAATATAAGTACACTATCAAATAATAGGAGTAAAATTCACGCAAATCACTACTTAGACATGAAATATGAATATTTGTCCTAGTGATTTGTCTGTTTTTAATGTTATTGTTATTTATGTTCTTACTTGTTTCATAAATATATTTATTATTATTATACCAATTTTGAAACTTTAATAAATTAGCTCAGTTGACATTAATTTTTATAACAGTATTAAACCATCTTCTTCTACGGGTCTTCTAAGGTTTATTTCCTTTTGTTCACTCTTTCTTATATGAATTATAATTTTATTATTGTGTAACTAAATAATTGCATGCTATAATATATAGTTTGAAAAAGACGAACTTAACTGTGCCTTGAATTCCATCTAAAATGTAACCTTTTTCTTACGCAAATAATAAACATTTCATTTCATTTCTTCTTAAACGAGAGTTCTTAAACTTAAGAGAAGCTTTAAAGTTTAAGAACTTAAGAGAAGCTCTTGTCGGTAAAGTAATTGCAATTATTTTCTTTTGTTTTTTTTTCTTGACCTCCTGGTATGACTTGACATTTACTTTTTCCTTTACTTGGTCGAAATAACTTCTCCTAGGTCTTCCTCTTCCCCTCTTTCCTTCCAATTTTAATTTCATTATATTCTCCAAAAACCTGTCATGTTGCATCAGGTGTCCTATCTCATAAAATTCATTTTATAAAAGCAGTAACCACAAATCCAGTACAAATACAGATAGTTGTTATTAAAAGTCCTAGCCGATTTCGACTACGGTGGCCAGTAACAACTAACTGGTAAATTTCACTTTGGTTATTATTTTAATTTTGAAAAAGCTATTTATATTACGGTAACGACAATCCGCGACGGTCTCTAATTTCTAATGAAAAATGTTCTTGATTGCACTAAAATAGTTACAATTAAGTAAAAAATAATAATGTATAAAATACTATTCTGAAAACTGCATCAAAATCGGTTCAGCCAAACGCGAGATAATCGCAAAGACACGTACATGCAAACATATTGACAACTTCCTTTTTTTTAAATCGTTTAAAGACAGACCCTCATAAACTGTATACTCAATATATCTACAATTGTGGCTATTGAAACACAGTAATAGTTATTGAATTGGGGCAACAAATGATCCCGGCATTGCCTTTACACCCGTTTGCGGTATAGCTAAATATTAGAACTATTTTACCTTTGTTCTATGATTCTAACCAAATACATTCGTCCCTTAAACGAATTCCCTGGAGCACCTACCGCCCCTTATTAAGATGTGAAACATAGACCTTTAAGCAAATGAATATAAATGGCAATTTGCGTAGTATTTCGTTTCGGAAAGGGCGACCTGGATAAGGAGGGACTTTTGATATTAAAATAGAAAAGGTACAGTTACAAAATTTAACTAGTAAGCTGTGCAAATATCTGACGTAATAGGTGTAATTTTAATTTGTCTACGTTCTCTAGCAATAATTAAAACGCTGTCTGCTAGTTTTAGTTTTCTTTGAAAATGCAATTAGTTTTACAAAAAATATAATTATATGTTAAGGTTGACTCTAGATAAAAAATCATGCACAGACTTATTTTATTGCTTAGACCCTGTTCTAAATGTAAAAAAAAAACTTTTCTAAACACCGCATCAAATCGGTTCAGCCAAACGGGAGATCATCGCAAACGGGCTGTTGAAACTGAACCTTTTTATTGAAGAAGATAAAAAACAAATGACACATACTTAGTTCAAAGGACAGAAAACTAAACGAAGTTTAACCAATATTTTTTTTACGTACCTGAAAGTCAAAGTGACTTGACCATAGAGCTTCTTATTCGCAAGGTCATCGGGATCCACGTGGAGGACACCCTGTATCTTGTCTATGGCCCCATTTTCCACCACCAGGTCTCTGGACGCCAGGTAGAGTGTGAGCTTGTTGTTTGGCGATGACTTTTTGAACACCCTGCATGAAAAATAATAAAGTATTAAATACATTTGTATGTTGCTTTCAGAATCTTTAGCTACAGCTACAGAATATATAATAGTACTACATACTACAGCTACATTTTATCTTATGTCCTTAGAATATATCTTAGTTAGAATAAAGGATAGCGGCTGTTTTCCTCTAAATAAATTAATTAATTCAAAACACTAACATCCATCTAATCTCGTATAGAAGAAATTTGTGACTCATTTTATTAATACACTTTTATTAGATTAATTGTAAGGTACCAAAAATCCTCTTGTTAAAGGTGTAAATCAGTGAATCACAAAATGGCTAACTTTTAACTTAGGTGCTCCAATTTAGGGACTATGAAAACAAGGACTCCACAGCTTTATGAGTAATGTGTAATATTAGCTTTCAGGCGAAGAAAGACAGGTGAAAAAGGTTAAAATCGTAGTGACAGCACTCTCTTCCACGTAGCTTAACCTCTAAAAGCGGTTTCTCACTTTGTTCGCTACATATCCTTTATCGCTTAATGTTATTTCCCGCCATTTCTTAACCTCAACTCGAACACAGAAAATGAGATCGATAACTTTTCAACATACCTGTTTAAAAATTACTTGTGCTTTGGCTGTACGTATTTTACAAAAGATTTATAGAAGTATTTATATGTATACTCGTAAAATGTTGAATAAATAAGGCAACAAATATCGACGTAGTTTTAAAAACAATAGAAGAACGCCAAAGATGAAGAACGCGCAATGCGCAATGCTCTTCGATGTAATGTTTTTTTTTTCGGGCGTTTGACTGCCAGTATGTGCCAATGAGGTTATTAGATACTTAAGATTTAAATTATACTTTTTACTTGCAAGTTATGAAGTAGCTTTTATCAAGGAAACTGACGTTCTTACAGTTTTACGGCCCAAATATTTAGCCCAGATTTATTATAGAGGTACAAAAATCACTGTAAGAACAGTAAAAATACTATATTTTTGTGGCAGTTAAAGCAAAAGAAGCTAAAAAACACACAACACAAGTTTTTCAAACTCGTGCCAGGTTTGTGTTCATTAAATCTACATGAAAAACAAAAACAAAGCAACAATAGATGTTTTCTAATTCAAATAAAAAGCCTGATTATTTCGTTGTTAAACCCGAAATATCTCTGTGCACAGAGTAAATTCAACCATAAGCTTGTACATTACAGTCCATTTTTAAATGATTTGAGAATGTTGACATAATATTTTCAGTAATCACGATGTACCATAAAAAGCTGGCGAGGCTGAAAACCGTATGCAAATGAGACGGCCGGTTTAATTGCCGGCTATTAAGGGTTGATAAAAGCTGCGTCATCACATCAAACAGCTAGGTACCTAGTACAAGTATGTTGCTTGAAGAACAGGAAAAGCATAGAAGCAAACATTTATAAAAAGTACGTTAGATTTTTAAATATCTTTAGTGGTTTTGTTCTGAAATATACTTAAAATAACCGTTAATATTATATTAATCTGAGTTTTAAAACAAAAAGTATGCAAAGTAACAAAATAGTCTCTACACGATCTCATATAATAAATTAAATAATCTTCAAGCATCTACAAACTTACATACGAGACGTAAAAAATTTTAAAGACTACACTTCTTTATTAAAAATTACCTTAAAAAGCTTAAAGAAAAATAATGATTTTAGCTAACTTTACCTACCTATGCTCTTCCATACCAACTAGGCTTGTATACTTTATTCTTTAACCATGCCTTTTATATAGAGGTTGCTTTGAGTCTTTCGATATTATGTATTTTTTTTATAAGGAGGTTTAGATTAAGTACATATCTGCGTTTTTAAATCTATGCGGCAAAATAAAAGGTAAAATCTGAAACATAAATTTTCTATGCTCGGTTTTACGATACGATTTTTATAACGATTTTTAATAATCCTTCGTCCTACTTTAAAATAAATAGTAATATTATAAAGCTGTAGAGTTTGTTTGTTTATACTCGCTAATCTCAGGAACAACTGGACCTATTAAAAAAAATGTTTTTGTGTAATACAATTTTCTGAATAATCTGTTTTTAGTAAAACATCACGCTGTGTCTGGAAGGGCGCGAGCAAACTCAAAACGCTTGGATGAAATCGCGGAGAAGCTGGTTAGGTATGTCTTCTTTGTCTAGCTCAACCATTTTTTTATATTATGGCGAGTGGACTTTTGAGCTAAGTGCTGATATTGCTGGTAAAGTATAATACCAACAGATGAATGTAAATACATTTTTTGCCATCTTTTCTATTGAAAAGCCTGCCAATTTTTGAATTCATACAAAGCAGATTTCAACATCAGAAAATATTTTTTTCTTCTAAGCTATATAGGTTCGTAATCTCCTCAAAATCCGCCATGTTTTATTCATCGCATGAATAGCAAGGGAGTTTGTTTACATTTATCCACTATACGATATCGTTGCTTTGCTACAATCGATGCATATTAACACTTTGTGTTGGTTACCACCCTGTATACGGATTAGAATCCTTTTTTATTTTTTATTTAGTATGGGTTTGCTCCGTAAAGTAATAACTTGGAAAAGAATATTCTTGAGTGTTCAAATCATAGGTGTAGAGTTTCTTGACATAGACATAGGATTCATGGCATTATGTTTGTTTTTCTATCAAAGGAATCCCAGAAATGTATGAAGCCTCGGAAAGGTCCATGTACGCTATACCTAATTAGGTGCGAATATATGTAGTACAATTTTGATCACACTAATTTCTATGAAAAAACCTTATTTTTTTGGCTGAAACAATGAATTATACTATACCACATCATTGCAAGTCAGTAAAATATGGCGGAGGACGCCATCTTTGACACTTGAATGACGTTTGTCCGTTATTTTACTTTTGACGGTATGCATTTCATATAAATATACCGTGATATAGTCGATTTCACTCACCATAGTTTACAATGGAACCCTTCTTACTGAGAAATATAATATTTTATATCCCGAGCTATAATGTTTTGGAGCGATTCGAGAAATATATATTTTCCGCCCCCCGCGCGCCTCTCCGCCCCCCGCGCTTTTCATCTTTTACCATTTAACTAATCATTGTCTGCATACTAATACCTTCTTATAGTAGGTAGGTACAGTTGCATATGGCTAATTTATTATGCATTGTTTGTGATATAACCCTTATAAAAACTAAAAAAGATGCTGCAGTGTTTTCTTGAATGCTGTTGTCCGTACAACAAACAGCTCTGTGTCAAGCCAGCTCTAAGCCATCGAATAAATTGGCGCATATTATCATAAATTGCATTAAAAGCTTAACAAGTCATTGCACTTTGAACTCTAATGTGACCACTTACCGTTGGGAGTTGAGCGCATTGTCCGTCGTCATCGCGATCTCTTAACCTGTGAACAAAGTGCAAGTGTTTTAAACAGAGTTAATTTGCTAAAGTGATTCATAAAAGACATTAGCAGTACCCCGCGACTCCGTCCGCAAGTTCTGATTTAACGTAGTCTATCTGTATTTATTTGAAAATCATATTGAAAAACAAACTTTAAACAGCAAATTCCGTTTGATTTGGGTTAACTTTTTAAAAGTCACTATTCCACGCGGACGAAGTCGCGCGGGCACAGCCAGTCTATAAAAAATTCTTTATAATTGAATTTGCCTTACAGAAAAACTTAGGAAAAAACATGTCTTATGAGGATAAAACTCTTTAATGATACAAACGGTACATGGCCTTTGTGTTGTACGTAAGTATTATTGTTTTAAAGAAAACTTATTAAACTTTCGGCGATGTAGGAAAAGTATGTCATTGAAATAAGACAACGTATGTTCAACAACAAATAAGCACATTGTTTATTAAGACCGCTTAAAACTTCTTCGTTTTAACTTTCCAATGCGGGCGCCGCTAAGTTGGAACGAACAAAGAAATGGCGGCTCTCAATCCTTTACACAAAATACTGACGCAAGTAAGAATAATTGAGTTCTTAGTTAAGGATCAAACTCGTAGGTAAGGGTAAGGGGCACGTAATTAAATAGGTCTATCAATTTTATTATCATCTTATTTAAACGCTAGGCTTTCTTTTGTGACGGTGGAGCTTTTTCCATTCTATCATACTATGTTCTTCCGTCATTTTTCAACCAAAAATTTACCGACTTTAAAAAACCGGCCAAGTGCGAGTCGGACTCGCGCACTGAGGGTTCCGTGCCAACTTTAACTGAATTAGGGATTCTTACTTCCACTTAGCTAAAATACCACAATATTTTGTTGACCGCAAATATAACTTTGTTTTTCATAGTGTTTGTATGAAAGACAAAGTTATATTTGCGGTTGATAAAAATATGCTGTATCTCAAAAACTGCTAGTTCGATTTCGTTCAAACCAATTTTCGTTGCCAGTTTTTGTTGAGATCTACATTACATATTTTTTTCAAAATTTTCACTTCCCTAGTTCAAAAGTTAGATGGGGGGGACGCCCATTTTACCACTTTGGAAGCGTCTATATCTCAAACCTTACACTTTTAGAAAAAATGATTTTAGGAACCTCAATGTCATTTTAAAAGACCTATCCATAGACACCCCACACGTATAGGTTTGAGTAAAAAAAATTTTTTTGGTTTTAGTTTCATGTATGGGAGCCCCCCCTATAATATCATTTTTCATTTTTTTTGTACCTGAATCGGAAAGCGGTAAAGAAGATACACCTACCTACCAAGTTTCAGCGGTGTGATGCTAATAGTTTCAGAATAAAGTGGCTGTGACATACGGACGGACAGACAGACAGACAGACAGACAGACTTGACGAAACTATAAGGGTTCCGTTTTTTGCCATTCGGCTACGGAACCCTAAAAATGGAGTTATTCGATTCGACCTGTATTGTATGTGATATTTTCCTAATCGGGTCATCAAATTCATTTGGAGTTGGTGCATGATGTCAAGCTTATACAGCAACTGTCGACGCACATTAAGTACCGACACCAAATTATTTTGTTTCTCCTAAATTGAAAACTAATTTGTTATTTCGAGCTGTTTGTAAGGTTTGTGAAGACAATATTTTTTTAAATTCTTTTTATAATTTTTCCTACGGAATTAGGAAATTAATAAAACTGTCCATGTCATCCATGTCATCTCAGCAGCGATGGTCTATAAGTAAAAAGCATCAATAAAATTGCTAATAGAAAGTGATTGATTTTTTTTCTTATTGCGATTCTGTTGACATAATGATATTGACATCCTTCTAGCCTGCGGAAGAAGTATCAATATTAAAAAGCTAAAGAGTTTGTTTCTTAGAACGCGCTAATGTCAGGAACTGCTGGACCGATTTAAAAAAAAAAAGCTATAAAACATCATGCTGCGTGCGATGGAGGGGATGGGAGACGCAATATATCTAAACTTTTATTCACAACTCTAAAAATTCTCTTGAATTACCAGTCAACGTGCATTAGCTCATCATATTGTCCGAACATCAGCAAAGCTATTTTCCTGAAAATACTCTGTGATGGACATATTGTGCACACAGACTTAATTACTTAGCATGTGACGCAATCTATTTTTTTAAATAAAAATCTTAAAATAATCAAGGAGAATGTTTGAATGTTGAGTCAGTAAATTTACAACCCAGAAGAGATGTAACTTTGAGTCAATGAAACTGTAAATATTTACAGCGGAATGTAAACAGTTGTCGAAAGACCTACTGACGATAAAGAATAAGAGTTTATTGGTTTAATTAGTTCCACCGAAAAATAACTCACCAGATCACTCCAAGCGTGCATTTAAAGACCTGGGAAGCTATTTCTGCCTCTGAAACTTATTTTTTAGGAATATCCAAAATGTTTCAGTTTAACCGATTGATTTTATACTACTAAACGATTATATACTCATCTGAATGCAATAATTTGAATATTGATTTGAAATACATAATGAATTTATAATTATTGATCATAACCATTTTTTAATTAATTTTACTTAATATCTATAAAGTTTTCATAATAATTATAAGTTAACAATAAAATATAACAAGCCGAGAAAAATGTTTTTATAAATAGTACGTAATTACTTTTAAGTGATAAAAGCTCCTTATCATTCTGCCTTAGATCAAAAAAAATGTTCAAACCCAACTTGAAAAAAAAATACAAGTATGGTCTCTGATTATCTATCTATCTGAGTAATAAGGTCACTAACGAAAAAAAACAATTTTATATTTGTGCTCAAATACTTATGATTCTGCTACCGAATTCCTTATCATCTTTTTAAGACTAACCAAATAATTGGTTTCATTAATTAATTTTAATCTCAGTTGTTTGTTTAATATGCTAAAGTTAAAATACCTTATTACGAGTAAAAGCGTAGCCAATGGAAATTAATTAAAATCAAATAAGCTTCAGTTTCAATATTATTAATCTATAAGTATTCCAATTAATTATTATTTACTTTGTGCTATCAATTTGTTTTAATAAGAAAATAATATTTGGTTTATTTATCACAAATGTGATTTATTTTTTCCCTTTTTTATTAATGGCTACCAAATATAACCTACTCGTATTTGTTATTATCGTTATAATAACTCAGCTGTATTTTTTTTTCTTTGATGAGGCTTTGCGTTTCTTAGCACGATAGTAATTTTCAATCAATGATATTGATTTAGCAAAAAAAGATGATTGATCACAAACGAGTCACACATATCTCAAAATAGATCCGAAAACATCGTAAAAGTTATTTAAGTCGTTTCGTTGGAAACCCGCGGGCGCGGATACATTAAAAAACCATAAATAAACGGAATCTCGCTAAATCTTTATTAGTTGACACTGGCGGCCGTCGTTGCATGTTCTACTTGCGTATCATAAACAATATAAACGCTTTTTATTTTTCTAACCAAGAATGAAACGAACAAAAAATAACAGCCAGTTGCACATGAGAATGTTGTCTTGAACAATTTTTTTGGGTTCCGTAGCCGAATGGCAAAAAACGGAACCCTTATAGTTTCGTCAAGTCTGTCTGTCTGTCTGTCTGTCCGTCCGTATGTCACAGCCACTTTATTCTGAAACTATAAGCATCACATAGAAACTTGGTAGGTAGGTGTATTTTGTTCACCGCTTTCCGATTCAGATACAAAAAGTAAGAAAAAATAATATTTAAGGGGGGGCTCCCATACATGAAACTAAAACCTAAAAATTTTTTTTTACTCAAACCTATGCGTGTGGGGTGTCTATGGATAGGTCTTTTAAAATGATGTTGAGGTTTCTAAAACCATTTTTTCTAAAAGTGTAAGGTTTGAGATATAGACGCTTCCAAAGTGGTAAAATGGGCGTCCCCCCCCCCCTCTAACTTTTGAACTGAGAAAGTGAAAATTTTGAAAAAAATATATGATGTAGATCTCAACAAAAACTTGCAACGAAAATTGGTTTGAAGGAGATCGAACCAGTAGTTTTTGAGATATTGCACATTTTTATCAACCGCAAATATAACTTTGTCTTTCATACAAACACTATGAAAAACAAAGTTATTTTTGCTGTCGCAATATATTGTGATGTTTTCGTTAAGTGAAAGTAAGTGGACCCTGAATTCAGTTAAGGGTGGCACGGAACCCTCAGTGCGCGGGTCCGACACGCACTTAACCGGTTTTTTAAATTCAATTAAGGAATAACCTCCTTATTCATAATAATTCAAACAGTCAAATAAACCTATTTTAGCTATTACACTGTTTTGTCACTTTCTGTCCAATGATGACAGCGCCAAGAAAGAACGAGACAAAACAGTGTAATAGTTAAAACAGGTTTATTGGACTGTTTGCGTTTTTATGAATAAGGGTGAAAGTTTATATGAACAGTTTTACTTCTCTATTTTTCTTATTCATGGCATTTTATATCTCTCACTAATTAGCGTCTATATAATAGCTATCGCACCTCTTCATAATATATCTTTATAATATATAGGCTCACCAAACCATTTATTTTATTAAGATAATGAGTAGGCTGGCTCGCTGTCATAAGATAAAACTGTTAAAAACTTTTTACAGCACCAATGTTTTCTTTGAGTGGATTGGAAAGTTTAAATCCTTTTATAGCGAACGAATTCAGGTCAAATTATTTTTCCCTTTACAAAACTATCAGTGTGATATTTAAAACAGCTTTTTATAGATATAAATAATAACTTAGATGTAGATCTATAGTGTTGCAATTTGATTGAATTGACAGAGGCGGCTTAGTGCCGTATAAATTGAATTGTCATATAAATTGTACAATACAACAATTAGGTAGGTATCTTTTGGAATTAGTTTATAAGGTTTTGTTTTTGTCACTGTCACTTCTCTATTAGCTTCTTATGTTTTTTGACGAAATTCCAAAAAACCGGTTAAGTGCGTGTCGGAACCGCGCACTGAGGGTTCCGTGCCACCCTTAACTGAATTCAGGGTCCACTTACTTTCACTTAACGAAAACATTACAATATATTGCGACAGCAAAAATAACTTTGTTTTTCATAGTGTTTGTATGAAAGACAAAGTTATATTTGCGGTTGATAAAAATGTGCAATATCTCAAAAACTCAGTAGTTTTTGAAGGAGATCGAACCAGTGTTCGATCTCCTTCAAACCAATTTTCGTTGCAAGTTTTTGTTGAGATCTACATCATATATTTTTTTCAAACTTTTCACTTTCTTAGTTCAAAAGTTAGATGGGGGGGGGACGCCCATTTTACCACTTTGGAAGCGTCTATATCTCAAACCTTACACTTTTAGAAAAAATGGTTTCAAAAACCTCAACATTATTTTAAAAGACCTATCCATAGACACCCATAGGTTTGAGTAAAAAAAAATTTTTAGGTTTTAGTTTCATGTATGGGAGCCCCCCCTTAAATATTATTTTTTCTTACTTTTTGTATCTGAATCGGAAAGCGGTGAACAAAATACACCTACCTACCAAGTTTCTATGTGATGCTTATAGTTTCAGAATAAAGTGGCTGTGACATACGGACGGACAGACAGACAGACAGACAGACTTGACGAAACTATAAGGGTTCCGTTTTTTGCCATTCGGCTACGGAACCCTAATAAAAATGCCTACTTAACAAATCCATAAGCTCAAAAATAAGAATGTTTCCGGAAGGTGTTTTCTGATGTTTGGGAAACCGCGTATCGTTATGAGAAGGTGTTTTCTGCATTTTCTCGGAAACCGCGCATTACACTCAACATAAATAAATTGCGTAGGTACTGCCACTTACAAAACCACTTCCACAATCAAACGGAGCGATTACGTTCCCCAGAGAAATGTCATTAAACGGATTTACGTGTTTGTAACGCAAACATAAACAAATCCATCGGAGCGATTGGTTCTGGGGCGTTATCTTACATAGGGGTGTCTGTTGAGGACAGTACTGACAGTTGAGACACGTCATCATTTTGCTTTACTTGATTATCCCTACCCACCTACGGATTTACAAATAACATGTCATAAATCATTCATTTCATAATTTACTAACCATTTACTTCCAACCTAAATTGTTCGTTATTTTCAACAGACTAATAAAAATAACTTATGTTCTAGCCTTCCCTATGTCCGCGCTAGAAATAGGGAAGAATAAATCAGCTAGGCGAATTCGTATGCAATTTGTGTGAGGACCTGAATAGATACGAATAAATAATGACACCGTTTTCATACTGCGCGGTCACAAAACAGTCGAATACGGTAACATCATACAGACTTAAGCACCTTTAAGGCAAATGTAAATAGGTGAATAGGTTGCTACAGAATCAGAAGTACAACTCTAGAGCTCATCCACACCTAACACAACAAGTGAAATCGCGGTCAATACTTAGCAACAAATAAAAATATTTATTAATTTATTTATTTAAACTTTATTGCACTGTACCTCTATATTGTACAATTGGCGGACTTAATGCCTTAGGGCATTTTCTACCAGTCAACCGCTTGGGAATGCAGAAAATTTAATCAGTGGCAAATATATCTCTCTGTAACTATAAAAAATATTTATTTTTAATTATCTAGCCACTAAGTACCTTGCAAGCATGCTGTAGTGGCGTGGCTACACTAGGTATAAAAGAGTAGTCTAGTTTACCTTAACCTAAGTAATCATTCTGAACTAGTAAAATATGTAAAATTAAGTAAAATAATAGTTTTGAAGTACCTGAAATAGTTTTTTTTTTATAAACAGCGCATTGTCGTTGTTTTCACGAAGATACGTAAATTTGTTGTTGTACTGTTTAACAACCAATCACACAGACAGCTGTACGAATAAGTAACTAGAGGAGATACTGCATATATTCATAATTTGTCAGAGCACTGAACTGATTATTATGAATTTGGCGCGAATCCAAAAGAACTACTTTATTTACCGCGACGATATTAAAATACTATTATACAGATTGAATTGTAAATAGGACAACTTGTTTACGAAAGAATCCATTATTTATGGTGTAAACATGAATTATTTCAGTTGATTATCAAATATTATTCTTACTTACCCAACTTCGTTTCGTTCTCGTCGAGATGCCTAAATAGAGTTAAATTTTCACAATAAATTGTAATTGAACCTGGCCCTACAATACTATGAGCTTTATTATTCCTGTCATTATGTTTTATTTAAATAAAGATAGATGGATTCAAATTAATTTATTTGCTTGAATTATGGAACACTTGAAAATGAAACTTTTTTCTGTTACTATCAACTTAGAATAAAACCATTTATTGTAACTGTAGCTATGTAAGAGCGAAGTCACCTGTCACGGCATATTTTGCTTAAAATGTGACCTCAATCACATTTACGTTGTAGTTGTGTTAGTGTAGTATTTCATTGAAGATTATTAAACTAATTTAATTAATTTTAATCAAACATAATAGTTGTACATTCCAATGAGTTGCAACTCAATGACAAGATTCCTTGAAATTAAATGTCAAATTTGAAACCGTTTGTATGATCGGTGCAAGTTCGTGGTATCAGGAGGCCGATTCTCGCATGATCGAACTTATTTCGTGTGGTAATTCGATTACGAGTATCACTGTTTTACCGAAAAAATCTAGTAATATATCCACGTAAGAAAACTACCTTACGAAAGAAATCAAAATGCATAGAAATCGTGACCCGGATAAAGCAATAACTGTATTTTGTTTAAAAAAGAAAATTCGATTGGTGAACTTTTTTCGTGTACGAACTGCATGAGAATTGGCCTCGTGTTCCATTTGCTAGTAATAGTAGTTCGATGGTTTCTCTTAGTATTACTGCTTACATGGCCAACAAATTGGACTGCACTTGTAAAAAGCAACTGTGACTCATGTGATATACGAGGAATTGAACCAATCACATACATTGCTCTGATCCCAAAGTAAGTAGCTAATGCACTTGTGTTATGGAAATCAGACACAACGGTGGTACCACAATACCCAGACCCGGGACAATATAGAAAATTATGATTTCTACATTAAGCCAGGGAATCGAACCCGGGACCTCGGAGCGGCGACGCCTTGAAACCCAGCGTGCTTAGCCACTGAACACCTACACACGTGCTACACCACGGAAGTCGTAAGTCGAGCTTATGGATGTTATATTAGAGTTTAAGCATGTAACTTAAACTTATAATTTAAAGCAAGAATCTTTCTCAGTACAAAACTAGACAGACATGTGAGGGCACTTATCAAAGGTTCCTGAATTGTTTATTTTTTTACCTTAAGGAACGGCCTTCCCCAGGGCAGTGTCCTGGCGCCGCTCCTTTTTAACATCTACACCAACGACCAACCATCCAGCATAAATACGTCCCGCTTCTTATACGCCGACGATCTGGCATTAACATCTCAAGGCTCCAAGTTTGAAGAAGTTGAGGCTAACCTCACTGTGGCTCTCAATAATCTGAGTAGCTACTACGAGGTGAACTCACTGAAGCCAAACCCGAGTAAAACGGAGTCTTGCGCATTCCACCTGCGCAACAAAGAAGCGAGACGTAAACTCAATATTGTGTGGCAAGGGGTTCCAATCTCGCACAACAACTACCCGAGATATCTTGGCGTTTCGCTAGACAGATCTCTTACTTACAAGAAGACCTGCGATAATGCCAAGAAGAAAGTGCACTCGCGGAACAACTTACTGCGTCGCCTAACTACCACCAAATGGGGAGCTACGCCGCACGTGCTGCGGACGACAGGGCTAGCGCTCGCCTTCTCAGCTGGTGAGTACGCATCCCCTGTTTGGAGCCGCTCCGCTCATGCCAAGCAAGTGGATGTAGCCCTAAATGACACCTGCCGGGTCATCACTGGTTGTCTAAAACCTACCCCAGTGTCAATGCTATATCCACTAGCTGGTATAGCACCTCCGGAAGTACGCAGGGCTGTAGCTAGCTCTACTGAAAGGGCAAACGCAGATCGCGACTCACGGCACCCTATGCACGGCTACGTCTCAGTGCCGCAAAGGCTAAAAAGTCGTCGCAGTTTTATTAAGTGTGCCGCCCCACTTTCTACCGAACCCGCACAGGCCAGACGTGATCTTTGGCGCGAAAAAGCTTCTCTGCCTACTCCCTTTGTCCCACTTGCCGAGAACCTCCCTCCTGGACATGATCTACCATGGCCGATCTGGAAGTCCTTAAACAGGCTTCGGACTCAGGTTGGCCGAAGTAAGGAGAACATGGCCAGGTGGGGATTTTTGGCAAGCTCCGATGTGGACTGTGTTTGCGGTGTAGTGCAAACTATGGCACACTTAACATCGTGCCCGGCGTGCCCCAACACCTGCACGCCAGCGGATTTAATGAAATGCAGTCGATCCGCAATACAAGTGGCTGAATTCTGGGCTGCTACGTTGTAATTTCTCCATTATAATTCCTCCATATGGGTTTCCATCGACACGCTAAGAAGAAGAAGAAGAAGAAGAAGATTTTTTTACCTGAGGAACCCTAAAAGCCAGAGACTATTACGGCACGGAAATGAACAGTCCATTGGTCTGAAAAAGCGATACTCGTAAATGGCGACAAATAAAAACGTTACTACAAAAACAGGTACAAATGGACTGTTTACCTTAGATCAAACATGAGCTTGCTAGCTGGTTTATATGCATATTAGCTTAATGGCCTGTTTAACCATTGACAACTAAGCACTAACCAACGAATAATTTCAGTAACTTCATTTTGTATCAAGTATCGGACAGATAGCGGCAACTAGAATTTATTAGGACATTGTGAAACAGGCCGTAAGTGTCTCAAACTTTTATTAATAAGTAACCATTAAAGTTCATGAATGTATCTCAGTGTGGCTTTATGTAGAGTTAAGTATATAAAAAGTCGTAATTAAACTAAAAGTTGTTGGCCTGTAATGCATAAGCGCTAGCAAGAAGTCATTAACGTTTTTCCAATTATTCTGTTCCATTTTAATTAAGAGATTTTTCTGAAAGGAAACCTGGTCTTTAACTGGAATACTAATTTAACATGACTAACTATTTTTGCTTCGGAGAAATCGATGAATGTTTTCACGTTAGACTCTTTAAGTTTTTTTGATTGACGTTAAAATAAAATGGTTTTTGTTCTTCTTAATGTTTTGACTCGACGTTCTTTTGTTTTATATTTTTTACCATGCGTGATTTATGACTATGTTACTTTTGTGTTATTTTGATGTAGCAAAGTAAATATTTTCATTCCTGTCCATTGTCCGTTGTCAAAATATTATTGTCTGTAAATATCCCGATATGTTCAACATTGTTGTGAGAGAAAATATCCAATGTTTTCAAAGTTCGACTCGGGAAGGGAAGGAATTCGGATAATGTTTTATAACTTTGTTTTTTTTTTGTAAAAGTTTGAACCATTTACGAAATAAATTCAAAATAACTACTACTACTACTACTACTACTGAACCAGTGGTCATAGGTTTGAATCCCGCAAGAGGCAAATGTTTGTGTGATGAGCACGGACATTTTTTACTTAGGTCATGGACTTATAATTTAATAATTTATGGGATACGCCCCAGTCATAATAGTTGTCTGGTACTTCGTAAGACAAAGATGAAAATTCCTTATTTCCAAACCAGAAAATTGGTGTGTTGTGTTGTCTTGTGTGGCGCTAATTTAATTATTTTTAAAAAAGGGTAAACATTAGTTAGACGGTAGAAAATAGATTTTTACCATAGCTTAGCACACTATCAATTTATTTTTATGTTATTAAACAATTAAAAATAAACATCTCTGTTAGGCCATTGCAAGGGCAATACACAAACAAAACGATAAATGGACCTTAACTATGTAGACTTGCTTGAGATTAATGAATTTGCCCAAACACAGACTTAGGCCTCAGGTAGATGACGCAAGTACTACATGCATGTACTTCACGTATGTACTACTTTCTACCCAAAAATGTCGTCAACGAAATGCATTGCTTTTTCAGTTCATTTGACGCCGCCTTAACCTTTATCAAATCAAACAATCAATGAGCAGTTTTGTCATTAGATGTTTTTTAGCATCAAAAGATGGCATCCCCGTACCTTTAGGAAATGCACATTATACAGCAGTAGAAAATATTTTTCTGCCACCGTAAATGAATAAAAATGTTTCTATAGATAGACTTTCCCAACGTCACCTAGTAAGAGATACTTAGAATAACATAGAAAGAAAATTGGTCATTGAATATTTGACGCAAGATTCACTTTGAATAAAAATAAAAAAATTACCCCCGTATTCATAATAATTCAAACAGTCAAATAAACCTATTTTAGCTATTACACTGTTTTGTCACTTTCTGTCAAATAATGACAGCGCCAAGAAAGAACGAGACAAAACAGTGTAATAGTTAAAACAGGTTTATTAGACTGTTTGCGTTTTTATGAATACGAGTGTAAAGGTTTATTTAATCATCACATCGCGACAACGGCCGAAAAAAATTACACGCATGTTCATTTAACAGTCGGTGTTACACAGATTTGGAAGAGTATGTCGTAGACTTGCTTGCGACATCTAAAAGTATACCTAGACATATGTCTATGATCTCCATGCTCACGACATGAGTCGGCTGTCAATATCATTTAGTTAAGCCAGGACTTAACTCTGTTTGAGCTACTCGTAGGATGATGAGCCTTATTGCTTGTACTAATTAGTGAATGGATGTTAGAACTGGTACTTAAATGAGATATACAGCGTTTGGCCTGTAATAGAAGCAAAAAATTTTATCAATGATTCTAAAGTGTATTCGTAGCCACCTTAACCTTAAATGCTTTAACTAAAAGATATAAGTAGTAATCCAAAGTTATAATCACTAGTCAATGTATATCAAAATCGCTAACTCGTTGTAGTAAATGACAATGTCAAGTTAGAACTTGTCATTTGTTAGCAATACATTGCTGGTTCGGTTTATTTTCTTAGAAAAAAAACAATAAAAATATTTTGAATAAAATATTAAAACCATTTAATATAGATTGCTCGTCACTTATAGCGCCTACATTTTATTTTTTGCTCCTATTACAGGTCACACCCTGATACTAGGTATAATTTTATTTCCTCGTAGGTTCAGTAACAACGGAAAAACTATTTGCCTGCGTGTTATCCTTATTCATTATTGATTAGATTTTATGAAACTTGTGTAAATTTTGATAAGACTTTATAAAAAATGTGTATCAGGTTCTTAGAGTACGGTAATAGTTTTAATGCCTATACACTGAAAAATCTTTATAACAATGATTTCTTAATGAAATGCTAGAGACAACCACTGATAGGTATAGAAGTGGGATGGTAGCCTTTAAGAGAATATCGATATTTGCGCCGGGGAAATTATTAGTGAATTACATTAAAGTTTGTTACGTAAATGCTATCTTTAGCTACACGGAGACGTAAAGAGCCAGAAAGTTTGACGTCATAATCCTTATCATGGCATAAAACAATTTTCTCAGTAAAGTTAAGTACGCTTTTGTATCTATTAATATCCTATAAATAAGTCCTTAAAAAGATGTGGGCCGATAATTTGGTGTAGGTACATATTTTTACCCGACTGCGTTAGAAGTAGGGTAATGATTTTGAAAAACATAGTTTCTTAAACATACTAATTTACTTCAATGGGCACCTTTTTTATTTCATTTTCTCTTGTCGGTGGAGTTTTTTTTCTATTATTTATGCTCTTCCGCCATTCTCTTGACTTCTTGATACGACGCAACATTTAAGTTTTGCTTTGGTGCATATAGCTTATTCTTGGTCTTCCTCTCTTTCTTCTATTCTTCCCTCTATTATCGTTCTGATGAAACTGTTGTGTCGTATCAAGTATCCCAGCATTCTCCATCTTCTACTCTCAATTGTTTCTACGAGTATTAGTTTTCTATTTACCTTTACCATGTTCAAGACTTCTTCATTCCAACAACTATTTAGGTAGATATTTTAGTCTGTCAGGCACTACGTTTCGGAACTCAATGGCGAATCAATTGTTATGGTATTGATGGAGGCCTAACGGATTTGTCAAGATGGTCGTTGACGCTTCATTCTTCTTTGCAAATTATGCAACAAATAGTTTATTAAAACTAGATCATCGCCTACATTTCTAACAACCCCCAATGGTCACGATTTAGTCAGCACAATACGCTAGTTGATGAGACTAATTGTATTCTTCTTGCAAATGAATTACATAAATTAGGTATGCAGATCAGCACTCTACTTAAAACCGCGGCGGAACGAGAGCACATGCAAATTGTATTGTTTGCATGCAATAAACGCGGGTAGTAATCAACGAGATACTACCGTCCCGTTACCATGAGTTTATGACGTTTACTCGCTAGCGACTACGTAAAAAAAGTCTGTGGAAAATTGCACAGCGCCCCTAGCTAGCGGTCACTTGCAGAACTAAAATTTTCCAAACAAAAAGTTACGTCGTCGCCAGCGAGTAAAACCGCCGTAAACTCATGGCAACGGTACCGATCTTTCTTATCTTGCATTGGCATTTTAGAGACTCCAAATTAGTACTGGATGTTCAATCTAAGCCCCAAGGATAAGGACGACCCCGAATCACATGGATATCCATAGTCAATAAGAACCTCAAAGAAGCCTAAGTTAGCCGGGAGACGACCCAGGATCGAGCTGCCTGGAGACGCGTGATACGGAGGGCCGACCCCAAATAAAATGGAAAGAGCCAGGCAAAAAAGAAGAAGATATTTCTCTTCACCCCTGTGGTGGAAGTCTTAAAAAGTTTTGCCTGTCGGACGCCTGTTACCACTGAATAGAATTCAGTGCCTGTTACTAAACTGTTATGACTAAAATTCATGGTTTCGTGATTTTTTTGATTTTATCTTTAAATAATCGAAAGAAATATTTGACTTTCACACTTGCAACGCGAAGCGTCAGCAAATGAAGCACCAATAACCGAAAATTTTCAAGACAGCCAAACCCAGAAACAACGTCTCGACCTGGGATACGAACCTGAGACCTTACTTAGTGACCAGCGAACTAACTGCTTCACCAACAAGGCAGTCAACTACTCTACTCGTATTAACTCTACATGGTTCAGCCCATTTCTCAGAATCGATACATGTAACTAGGTTTTCAGTCGTATTTAGTTACACAAATTGCGAATCTACATGACATAAACAACCTGTAAAAAATGCTACTGACTTTTAAATAAATAAATAAATAAAATAAAATAAAAAAAATAAAAAGTATTTATTTCGGACAACTGGGATCCAGAGTGTTAGTATAATGAAATGACTTAATGACTATGTTAGTAATTAATTTTGTATAAAGAAATAGTTTTTTTGATCATGTGACCGATCAGTGGACAATCCCCACTGTCGGCCATCTCCTTCTTTTTAAATGTTATCTTTATTTACTGTGCCTTGGCAAATAAACGCTTGAGTTTGAAGTTCGATATTCGTCCATATTTTAATAAGTCCACGAGCAGGATGTCGGCACGAGTTAAAGTCAATTGCGAATTCTATAGATCACCAATCATAAAATATACAGCGTGTGGCCTGTAAAGGTTGGTTTAGTTGACCAAACGAACAATGAACTAGAGCTAGAACAAGAGCATTCTTTCTTGTTCTTTTGTTCTAAATGAAAGCTCGATTTCAGCGTTTTACACCAAAATATTGATATTTTGGTGTAAAATGCTGAAAGCGAGCAAACGTTCTTAAAATATTCTATAGAATGCAATAGAACAACGAACGAATGCTCTGAGTAGAAGAATTTAATGAAGTGGGGATAGCGCTCGTCTGGTTTAAATGGATCTTTATAGCTGGAGCAAACATTTTATCAATGATTCTGCAGAGTATACGTAGCTACCTTGAACTGGTCATAGTGCTCTGAAATGCATTAACTCAGAGATATAGTAATCCAAAGTTATAATTCCTAATCAATGTATGATGTATGTATATCAAAATCGCTAACTCGTTATATGTAAATGATGATGTCAACTTCTATGACTGGGTACAATTGTGTGCATATATTACTGGTTCGATGTATTTTATATAAAAACATTTAGAATTGATAACTGGTTACTGGTGGTACTGGTTGGTGGTATATATTCAAAAAAATTCCACATCCTGTATATCTTTTTGCACAAGACAAAATATGATCGTAGAATAGAATAACTATACTACAATCAATTAATGTCTCCCGAATTTAGGTTTCATGATGAACTATAGCCACGACTAGAATTCGAAATCGCTCGCTTATGGTAGGCCAATTACGAATCGGACGTGACTAAAAATATTATTATTTCTAAGTCTGATATTATAACAATAAGTTATTTAGATGATAATTAGTCGCATACCGGTGTTGCTAGGAAATCAACTGATATGACAGGATCACACAATTATAGCTGTCATACATTATTATAATTAGGTACATCATATAAGCAACTCTTGAGTTAAGTTTATAATTAATTACCCATCAGCATTAAGTTTTAAGACAGTAGTTCTAAACTTCTGTAAAGTTCTGAAGTTGTAACTTAGTTTAACTGACTTTACATGAAAAGCAATTATGTACAGACGGCAGCACGTCAGGTTACCCATGTGAACTACAAAAACAGCTTTTATTGCGTAGGGAATAGAGGCGGCCTCAAGGTCAAAGTGGGGTAGTCTGACGTGCGGCTGTATGTACTTAGTTAGTCTAAGCTGCGTGCTTTTATGTACAACCTGTATGATTTTCTCGTGTTTGTTACCTAAACCTCAACCTAAACGAACTGAAATAAAAAAGAAAATTAATATCGAAAGAACGAAAGACGGTTTTTAGGGTTCCGTAGCCGAATGGCAAAAAATGTAACTATTATAGTTTCGTCAAGTCTGTCCGTCTGTCCGTCCGTACGTCACAGCCACATTATTCTGAAACTGTTAGCATTACACAGTTGAATCTTGGTAGGTAGATGTATCCTGTTAACCGCTTTCTATTCTTATGCGCAATTCCGACTCGCACTTGGCCGGTTTTTTTAATATTTTACTTCATTATACCTTATGATCAGCCAATACTATTTTGACTGTGGCTATTAATGAACTAGGACTAAATATCGGCATTTTGTAAATGACGTCGTTCTGTAGATGTCTCCGATTTGCATTTTGGCAACTTTACAAAAAAAAGCGTTTTTTACCGTAAGACATAGGGTTGTATTTAATTAATTTAGTGTCAATGGGCGTATTGCGACCTTGTTTATAGGATTTGACACACTGGATGCGTTCTGCGGTCAAACGAAAATTTACTGGATTCGGGCAGTGTTTTTATTCTTTTATTTTTATATGATATGGGTTTGCTCTTGTCTCTAGACTATACCAAAGGCATAGACAGGGGCAAAGATGAAGCGATTTTTGAAAATAACAAGGTTATAGACCGATGGAAACACAGATGCGGGTAGAGAGTTCCACTCTTTTGCTGTGCGCATTATGTGTATGTGTATTTTGTGTGTTTCTATTGATCTGACCGCAGAACGAATCCCTTCAAGTTCCAGGCAGCTTAATTCATTGGCATTGCAATGCAACTTTGGTAAAATTTACAGTATTTCTATTTCACTCACTCGTGTAGTGCTGTTCCACGCTAATCTACTGAGTGGTTTTACAAAATTGCAATACGAATTTTCTAATCCGTTCAAATGCAAAGCTGCTTAACTGTCAAAGCAACACAGTTATCTGTTTATTGAAGGCACTCAACGAGTTATTGGCCGATCCTTACGCAAGATGAAATAATGACAAGCCGTCTTTATGGAAACAGGTATTGTTATGTAGATTTTCTTTAGGTTATGATTAAGTAGGCAGATGTAATAAAATGTTGGATTATATCATGTTTTATTGTTTCTCCATTACGCTACTTTTATGGGATGTAGCAGAAAATATCTGCAAAATGTATTTCCTGAGTCTTTATCTGTTAACTTCACACACAACATCCTAAATTAGATAAAAATAAAAGGTATTTTTTAAATTGTCTTTGCCACTGGATAAAAACATGACACATTTTTACATTAGAAAATGAAGAACATGTTTCAATTGAAACCTCTCTCAATATTATTAAATTCACTCTTTCGCCTTGCCACGTTTTCGAAGAGAAAAAATTGTACAATTTCTTTTCAAATTCAATAAAATTACACAACTCTAGAGGTAGTGTTGTTTTGAAAACACCATAGTATAGTAACTCGATAGTTTATTATCATTTTAAATAACAATATATTTAATACAACGTACCCTATTGCATTATCTCCTTGTCTGCTTGTCCAGTGAATATCTGTTTTTATACTGAGTAATAATCGAATGTTTCTTATTTTTTTGTCTTTTTACACAGTAGGTACTACTTCTTATTTTTCATTACTATCGTAGCCCAGTATATGAATAATCTCGCAAGACAATATCCAACGCTTGATAGACTACAAATGAGGTTACCGTAAATGCATCACGAAGAGACGTTGAACATACTCGTAAGTAAATATTGTAATATCATAGGTAGGCAAACTAAGTGTATTAGGCTTCTGTGTTCTGTGGTGGTACCGCCATTATTTCGAATTTCCAACACACAATTGCATTAGCTACTTACTTTGGGACCAGAGATTAAGTGATTGGTGGCCAATTATATTTACTGATTTATTCGATCCAACACCAAAAACATGACACCGGGGACAACACTTTTGCTCAGTTATGTAAAACATATAATTGCAATTAGGTACAGGGTACAGCTATATCTTATATTTTTTTCATATGGAATCCAAGACAATCACGTTTGTTTCTTTCCCAATGATTCGACTTTGCTCTCTCATTCTGGGAAAAAGCCAATACGACGAGTTGGTTACAAATCGAATTTTTCACCCTTGAAAATACTCAGAAAGATTATAGGTTTGTACCATGTTTGTCTTGTCGTCTGTGTTTCTTTGCGACGAACTAGAGGTAAATGAAGTAATTGAACGAAGTACCTATCATGTTATCATATTTTTAAACAACTGTAATATAAAAATGGCTATAAAAGTTTCTTGCTCTACTTTCAGAGCTGATAACAGCTTTCAATTTTTTTTAGCCTTATCTTATTAAGTCCATCGTGATTTGTCATATGGATGATAAAAAGTGCTAAGATATTGGTTTACTTAATTCGTCACAGCCTTCCAGCTTCCAAGCTTCTAAAACACCTCTGTGTATGCGCCCTAACATCTGTCATACTGACAGTGATTCATGCGACCATTAAGTGGCTCGGAGCAAGTGGGACATAATAATAATAAAGAATAATTAAGCTCTCAGAGACATAATTATGCGGTGAAAGAATGAAATGGCGAAATGAAATTGAATTTTAGCTTTGCTTTACTTTGAAGCACTTCTCAGAGAGACTTGTCTTTAAACAATTTTTAAGTGAATATTATGTTGCGTCACTTTTCTTTGATGATAACAAAACCTCAAAAAAGTGGTTTTCCAACAATTACTTTTATAGAGTTTGATAGATGTTAGTTTTAGCTTTTTGGTATTTGTGTATAATCAATCATAGTTACAATAACTTATTTAGCTCTACACAATAACATAATTTTTATTTATTTATTTTGTTTATAATATTAAATAAATCCTTATTTCCTGTGGCTACGCCATTACGCGTTAACGGCTGGGCCGATATCGCTAATTATATTTTGTTATGTTTGTTATTGTCAGGAGGAGCTACTTAAAAAAGAAAAAAATAAGAACGAGGGCGGGGCGGGATGGGGCTGTCCAGTCGCGAAATGAAGTTCGTTGGTCCTCTAGTTTATTTTAAAAATCATGTATTTGTTTATTAAATGTAAGTTCACAAAATGTGTTCATAGCACAACTCCTTAATACTTCACCATACTACAGTTCAATCGAAAAGTGAATTCAATGTCTTTTTGAACAATAGTTTAGCAAGATAGAAATGGACAGCGTTCTAGCTTTTACGGGTGCTACGTTCAAATCGACCCTTTTAGTCAATTCAGATGACCATTAACTTTACAATATTCGATAGCAGTCCGTTATTTTACTGTCCTTAACTCAATTGTATTTTCACCAACATAATTACAAGTTGAACTCAGATTACTGACGTGATATTGCATTCATATTCATATTATTTTAAGCTTAATCTCAACGCCTTTTACTATTGGGTATTTTTTTTTATATTTAGTATGGAAACAACCAAGGAATATAGGATGAAACAGGAGAAACAATTTATTTTTGAGTTAGTGCATGATGTGCCATTCTCTTGACCTCTTGATACGACGCAACATTCAACTTTTGATTTATTTGATGCATATAGCTTATTCTTGGTCTTCCTCTCTTCCTTCTTCCTTCTATCCTTCCCTCTATTATCGTTCTGATGAAACTGTCATGTCGTATCAAGTGTCCCAGCATTCTCTCTCTTCTACTCTCAAGAGAATGGCGGAAGAGCGTAAAGAATGGAAAAAACTCCACCGACTAGAGCTTAGCTCTTACTTTCGATGATGATGTGCGTTGACTGCTGGTGTACGCAAGCTTAACATCACACACCAAAATAATTTGTTTCTCCTAAATAATAGAAATCAATTATGCGTTATTTTAAGCTTCTTCTTCTACCACCGTCTTAAAAAAAGAGGTTCTCAGTTAGACCTGTTTTTTTGTTGTTACATATGATTTGGTTTGATTTACTGGATACGAGGTTTAATGCTTTCTTAAGCCTTTTTTTACACCATTTATGTAGCGTTCTTTCTTCAAAAAATCATAATTTTCTCTTGCCTTCAAAGTTATAAACAGAATTAACCAAAGTTTCAAAGGTTCCCGACACCTTTATAAAACGAGCTCATTAGCACGGAACTCGGAGAGGAAAATCATTGACCCAGACATCTCGGGAACACGCAAAGAAGGCATTTTCAAAGGGACTGATTTAGCCCACGATATCAAGTAGGTGCAGCTTAAATTTTACTCTGTGGAACACATCTTCAATCTATATTTATATATATAAGAAAGTCGTGTTAGTAATACCAGTGTTAATGTTAATTAATGTTATTCTGCAAATAGTTTTAATAGGCATGTTGCCTTATAAAATTCTTTGTTATATTCGCTGTTTTAGATCTAGGAATAATTTACACTAGAACTAAGACTATCACTGTAATTACTTACAAAATAAAGACCTTTGAAAATCAAAATCAAAATCAATACCAGTTATAACTCAAGAATATGTTAAGAGATTTTCATGATTTTACTGTGTTGGTTTTGTCTAAGCCCGGAATAGGATCAATCAATCAATCAATTAGCCTGTTGCAGTTCACTGCTGGACATAGGCCTCCCCAAGGGCACGCCAAAGTGCACGATCTCCTGCTTTCCTCATCCACTCACTACCAGCGACCTTCTTTAGGTCATCGGTCCATATGGAATAGGATAATTAATATAAAAAAGAAAAACATAAAACGAGGCTGAGGACGAGGCATGGGAGCGAAACGAAGTTAGCTGGAACTATAGTTTATTTTTGTTTTTATAGTGTTTTGTCACCATACAAACTTAATAATATAAATTGCACTTGTAAAAAGACAACTGTGAACCTGTGACAGACGAGGAATTGAACCCCGTGTCTTACGCAATCCGGGCAAAAATAAACTATAAATTGGCTTTCATCATCTTAACTGATTGTTAAAATATTTGTAAAAATATTTTCCTTCAGATATTGTGAGAGCAATCTCACAGCATTGATGATGTCACGCAGCCTACGCGTTAAGAAGCGCTTGCAAAATTCAACAGGACTGTTAATGTGATGGTGGCCGAGTGGTATAGGCATACGCCCGGATTGCGTAAGACACGGGGTTCAAATCCTCGTCTGTCACAGGTTCACAGTTGTCTTTTTACAA
This sequence comes from Pyrausta aurata, assembly GCA_963584085.1. Classification (NCBI taxonomy): domain Eukaryota; kingdom Metazoa; phylum Arthropoda; class Insecta; order Lepidoptera; family Crambidae; genus Pyrausta; species Pyrausta aurata. The sequence continues at coordinate 12,737,595 of OY757254.1, forward strand.
GTGCAATTTATATTATTAGCTGGAACTGCTAGTTATCAATATGTATAGTGAAATGTGGTGAACTTGATTTCTGGCAGCCGCTCTATAAATGTATAAATTAGGGAAACTATCCAATTTAACATTTGGTAAAACTAATCGACCGTTAAAACTGAAAATCAAGCCTCAAGTTAGATTAGAAAAATATACCAGTTCTTTGCAACTATGACTAAATCACTACCAAACGACTGCATATTGTAAAGTTTATACGATAAAATCATTAACTACTTACTGTAGCGAGTTTGTTCTGGTGTTAACCAATAGTACATACTTATAGCAATTCCTGAAAAGATCGTGGGAATAAAATACTCCTTCCTTATGGTTAAAAAGTAGCACCGAATTGGACATCATAGTACTAAGTGTATGACGGCCTTAAGTGAACCTACTGTTACTTCCGAATATTTTGTTACTTATTCCGTTTACGCCCATTTTATTTTCCTTTTTAAAAAGCTTCATTATACCCTTTCCACCTGCACAGGACATTACTCATTCAATTCGACCCCCGACGGGAATCGTCACGTCGAATTATTTATTTGAAAAACGAATGCTCACGTCATGAGGGTATTTAGACGGAAATACCAATACTCGTGGGCTATTTAGGAAATTAAAGCTTTTACCAGACTGCGCTACCCAACCCGGGAAACGCTTATTTTGACGGCAGCGTTAATTCGCCATCGCCCAGAATCGTCACTGAATATTGTAGCTTGTAACAACATTTATTAGTTACTAACATCAGTTTCATACAGCAACATCAGTACTGGCAGAAGGCTGAAGATATAGTACTCGTATATCAGGAAAGGCTTTTGACTGCGTATAATAAATAAATATTGGACACCAATCACACATTGCTCTGATCCCAAAGTAAGTAGCTAATGCACTTGTGTAATGGAAATCAGACACAACGGTGGTACCACAACACCCAGACCCAGGATAATATAGAAAATTTTAATTTCTACATTGATCCGACCGGGAATCGAACCCGGGACCTCTGAGCGGCGACGCCTTGAATCCCAGCGTGCTTAGCCACTACACCACGGAGGTCGTCAGGGTATTAAGAGGCGGGGAACTCTCGGTTCTTAAACTGCCATGTGGAAGATAAGCGGGAAACCACCACACTTTCTTCCATAATTTGAAGCTTTTATAGAAAAAACTCTACCGTCAATAGCCTAACTCTTAAATTTGATAATGATTACTCGACTGGGATGAAGACCTTAAGTTTTTTTAATTGGATTGTTTCCTATTGACTTTTCAAGCATGGCAGAGGCGGACACAGAGCCATTAATAGAGCGTGTGTCGTTTAATTATGGTAATATCCAGTTTCATCAAGCTCAATACAGTAGAAAGAGATATTGTGATAGAGACAGTGAACACCAGTTTTTAACAGTCAACATAATTGAAAGTTATACAATGGTATTATTTACATATTGATAAAATTGTATGTATAAAATGACTTTAAACATTTCATATGACACCTCTGCACACCGAACTTCAACAATTAACGAATTTCTCTATTGATCTCGACTTCAATATTATTACTCTCCGAGATGAAAGTTGCTTAGCAACTTGAAATGATCAATTTGTTCATTCACCATACACATAACTCAATACCTCAATATCGCTGCTTGCGTTTACCAAAGGAGCCAACGGGTCTTTACATTTCCGGTTACGTAATATCTAACAAAGGCCACCTTTCTAATCGCCCTTGAGTTGGAGGGCCTTTTGAGGGACCAGGTCCAGAGACCCTCTAGGCCCGAATTTGGGTCAAGGTGAGGGGCCGTTGACAGAAATTTGATATTCGCTGCATTAGTTGAATTTTAATTGCGTTTCCAAATTAAACTCGCTAATCCGCAATTATTTCTCGTCTGCTTTATTCTGATTGCGTCGTGGTCTTGGTGTTGGCGTTGGAGTTGTATTATTATAATGAAGGATAATAATAAAGTTTTATAACATTATGAACCTGTGAGTAAGAAAATTAAATATTTTGAAGTCCGTTTTACTTTGCTTGACGAATATTGTAAACAATCAAAACATTTCTTTTTAATAAAAACCGGCCAAGTGCGAGTCGGACTCGCGCACTAAGGGTTCCGTGCCAACTTTAACTGAATTAGGGATTCATACTTCCACTTAGCCAAAATACCACAATAGTTTGTTGACTGCAAATATAACTTTGTTTTTCATAGTGTTTGTATGAAAGACAAAGTTATATTTGCGGTTGATAAAATGTGCTATATCTCAAAAACGACTTGTTCGATTTCGCTCAAACTAATTTTCGTTGAAAGTTTTTGTTGAGATCTACATTACATATTTTTTTCAAAATTTTCACTCCCTTAGTTCAAAAGTTAGGGGGGGGGGACGCCCATTTTACCCCTTTGGAAGCGTCTATATCTCAAACGTTAGACTTTTAGAAAAAATGGTCTTAAAAACCTCAATGTGATTTTGAAAGACCTATCCATAGATACCCCACACGTATAGGTTTGGGTAAAAAAATATTTTTAGGTTTTAGTTGCATGTACGGGAGCCCCCCCTTAATTTTTTTTTTATCTTTAAGTACATGAACCGGAAAGCGGTGAACAAGATACATCTACTTACCAAGTTTCAGCTGTGTGATGATAATAGTTTTAGAACAAAGTGGCTGTGACATACGGACGGACAGACAGACAGATAGACAGACAGACTTGACGAATCTATGAGTTTTGCCATTCGGCTACGGAACCCTAAAAAAATCATATGATAAACACAAAACTTAAAACCTGCATTGGTAATTCGTCGCTGAGTACTGACATCTTTTAATCAATCAGGTAATCAATTTTGTTCACTGATAAGTTACATCTAGCTTAGCTGATAATTGTTGATTGACATAAAAGTTCAAACAACTAATTAATCCAAAATAAACCTTTAAACTACCCCCGACACATGTCATATTACAGTCATGGTAACCTTACCATATTATGTTATTCCAATATCAGTGAAGTAGGTACCACAGTACTAAATTTTTATGGGACAACTAGAAACTTGAAATAAGCTGATCATGATTTACTGGACAGATTTTCATGAAACATGGCTGAGAACACTCGGTATAAAGAAATCTGTGACACTTGTGTTTTTTTTTGTTTGTGACAGTTTCTTTTTTAAAAACTTAACGACAATCGATTCATTCGTTTGGGAGCTACGATCCCTCACACAGATACACAAACAGACACGTTAAACTTATTCTGTCGGGGGTTAAAATACGGGTATTCGGATATTTCTCTTGACTTACATCATGTTGTTAAAGGTGCATTTTGACTTTGGGATATAACGTATATTTATATTCCACAGTGAAAAGGGTTTAATGGCTAACTATGATGAGCGATATCGAGTATATCTCGGTATACAAATATATATTTCCAAGTGAATAGGCAGCTTAAAAAGAGTTGTAGCACGATTGTAAACTGAGGTAAGAAGAACAAAACCTTTAAAGTGGGGCACAAGAATCAGTCGATCGGCTTAGCAGCCGTATTGTGTGGTGTGTTCTACGCTTGACTAGCTGTGTTTAGATCGAGAATGAATCGAGGCTTGCATGTCTCGATTGAATGCGGGGCAAGTGGTAACACATAACATGTAGTAGGTATGTGTGATGCACAATAATTACTAGTACTTATATTGGAAGTCCTCCCATCGGAGGGGGGGACGACCCGATGGGAGGACGACATTATAAAAATAGCTGGCCCAAACTGGCTTCAGACAGCCCAGTCCAGGGAGGACTGGCTATCTTTGGAGGAGGCCTTCACCTGCAAAGGGGTTCTTACATAAGCAAAAAATAATAATAATATAAATATGATGAATATTTATACTCATTAGAGATAACTAATAATGTTTTATTCACTGCACAATGTTTTCTTTTTTACTTGTAAGAAATAAAAGGCTTTTTATTTATTTTAATTTTATTTTATTATATTTGAAGTCAGAGTGCTTTTAACGCTAGACCAGGGGTTCCTAACCTGTTCTTTGGACCATAACATGGGAAAAACGGTAAGATTCTTTCATTTAAGGCTATATAAGGTCACCTTGTTTTAAGTGATAATATTTAAAAGACCGATTCAGCACAATAAATTTATATTTTTTTGGAGGAAACACTTTGGGTTTTACCCGCTAGTTTTTGAGATAATTGGTAAGGTTATTATTTTTTTCAGGTTTAATTTTTAATTAATTAAGGCTCAGATTAGGGAAAAGAGGCAAAAAACCGATGACGTAGATAACTTTTTAAAATGATAGGGTGCTGTTTTAAAAAATTATATTGCCTGTGTTAAAGAAAAAAATATAAATATTTATCACCTTATGTAATATGTTAATTCTGTAATTTTTCACGTGAATGCGCAAAAAAGGATTGAGAAAGTACGATGCATCATCCTCCTGAATTATAAACTATATATATTACTAAACTATAGAGACCAAGATCTCAGTCACAAGAACGTAGGTACTGAAAACGTACCCCTGTACCGTATTCAGTAGTGTGCTGGCAAAGTACTCACTGAGGCGAATTATAACGGTACAAAATCAAAGCAACTCAGGCTGTTACTTATTGGACAAACCAAGAAATTAGTTTTGATACGGACCAAAGACTCTGAAACTATTTCCCTCAATTGACTTGAGGATTCGAGGATCCCTGTGACGTTTGAATAATTTGGTCACCGTAACTTTAATATTAATATTAAAGGTAAATGCGGAAGTTTGTACGTACGTAGTGTCACCATTATTATCACAGTAAAATGGCTGAAACGATACGATAATTTATAACATATGACCTCAGACCTCTGCGGCATTTGCTGAGTAGATTCCTTTTCATGCATGTTTAAGTAAGTACATATCTGTCAAAAGTGTAATGTTTTGTGATATTTGTACTTATGTTACCTGCTACATGTATGAATAAATGATTTTCTATTTCTATTTCTAAAACAAGCGTTGAGTAGGTATCTTCTTTTGTAATACAGTGAGTAGGTAATACTCTAAAATACTCAGACCTACTACTCCCTACCAACGTCAAACTGTGCAGTACTAAAAGTAATGTCGACTATTACTAGGTATCCGTTAATTTTCAGCCATCTGCCAGCTTCTACGATATTTTGATATTCGTAAACAAACACCAGCATTCATGTCGGAAAATATTAAACGCTTTTCAATACGACAAAGCGATACTCGACAAAGCAATTTGCGTTGCATGAATTTTCATTTCGGCGCCTATTAAAGCTGTTGTTAATCCATTACACCCAATAAATTTTAAACAGTAGGTTCATTGTCAACTTCTCTTCTTGACTGGACTATATTAATGCTGGCCTACGTTCAAGATGTCCAAGGTTCGAATTCCGGGTCGCAACTTTTGTGTCTGAGTTTCTTTGAATTTAAATTACTCAGAAAATTTTGTGAGATATCTCTGGACCTTGGAAAAAAATGTTAATTAAGCTTTTGATTCTAGGAAATTGATAAGCGAAGAGAGATCTCCTAGCCAAGATTGCAAAAATGATACTTTACTTTCACAAAATATCGAATAAAGTGTATCACGAGAAAGAAAACCACTGTCGCTAGTAAGCTATACCATAGAAACTCCTTCAACTATATTACCTATATTATTCTCTAAATACCGATTTAATTCTGTAAACTCAAACCTCTGTTTATATCTGTAAAACCTCTCAACCTCTATCTATACCTCTAACAAACTGATCTAGCTCATATCTCGGTAATACGAATATAACTACTACTACTACAAGAAAAGTTTCTGTGCAGAGTGAGCCTACCGTTTTCTAACTTGAGCTGTAAACCAACATCTTTATGGCAGGACCAAAATACCGCGGTCATTATTTAGGTAATGACGGTGGCCTAGATCTGACGACAGGTGTCGCTCAAGCTCTGAGCTAGATTTATGTTGGTTTATTTGTAGCCTTTGTTTACTTCTAGAAGTGAGAAATGTAAAGATCTTATGAGAAATAGATATGATACAATAACTGCTGCTATGCTGTCAGAATAGCGAGGTATATCAATTGTACTCTCGTAGTACAACTGATGCACTCAGCAGGCACACAACTCAGTGACAACTCAATGAGCGGAATGGAGGCCCTGTCAAGATGCTATGTGGTGTGTGGGTGGATCTCCGCCAGGTAAGAGACATGGGTATAAGCCTTTGTTCTGAAGCTATGGCGTGACCAAATGAAAAAAGTTTTTTTTGTGATGACGATGACAAAGTGCTACTTGCTCACTTTAATTATTAAAGGCAGCAGATTACAATGCTATGAGGTCACGAACTCAGATGCAGAAGTAATTTGTTGTATTTAAATAATTAACAATAGCACATAAGATATTTAATATATGTGCTAAATAAAATAATTAAGATGTGTTTACCCTTTATAAAGTAAGTTTGGTAAATACAATATCTCATTTTCTTTGTCCACAAAACGTCACTAGCCTTAATATTTGGCCAAACACCTCTCCCTCAGGAATCGATTAATCATCAAAAGGGACCCTCGAGAGGGGGGAGGGGGTATAAGCTGTTCGGAAGGACTCAATAGAATTTGGACGAGAGAGACCGAAACCAACATATAGGTAGGTAAGAAGGTATTACCGTAACGTATAAATAAGTACCTAAAATAAGAAAAATCGAGTAGGCTATAGTACACAATAGATAATGGAAAAATTATAAAGTTGTAATGAAATAACAAAAAAATAACGTATAAATACTATTTACATTTGAAGTTTTACAAACTTCCACTTATATGACCTATTAATTTGGTACCAATCATTGTCAACCAATCTACTTTATGTGGTTCAGTCTACTTATTATGGATAACACTTTACGGCTGGTCTCTACGTTTTAAGGATTTGAGTTAAGAATTGTGACTCTAAGATATTTCTATTTCTCAATAAATTTAGCATTTAAGTTTGATTATGACAGTTGGTAAATTTTAAGGTGGATTCACATTACCGTCAAGACTTCTCAGATACAATAGCAATCAGTTTGCCTGTGACCACGGATGCTGTAAAGCATTCGAAATGTCCGAGGTTTAATTACAAATAAATGTGCGCGAAATAAATCCGAAAAGTGTTATAATCAATGAACAAACTAGTTTCCTTTTTCGTCAGTCCAGCGAAAAAGATATCCTTTGCTGCACTATAGATGCAACGACTCTTGAACCCTTGAAAAATGGATTCCATATGACATTTGAGGCCTAAAAGACTATTAGAAAAAAATAACACTAAACTGTTGCAAAGTTGGTACGTACTGTAAACAAAAGAAAGTCTTCCAAACGCGTTACAAAAAAGGCAACATTATTCAACTCCTAAGTAGGTAAATAAAGCACCGCTCATAATAAACAAATATTTCGAGTGCCACAAATAAGATAAATTAGCAATTAATTTCAGAAGCATAAAAGAGCTTTTTCAAGATGGGGACAATTAGAATCGCGGAGCTAAGATGGCAATAAGAAAATGTAGAGTAGCGAAGATTCTACTACAATAAGGAATAGTAGATACGTTTCTTATGTATGGTTATTAATAAGCCCGGTCCTTTTAATTCCAACATGACGTTCTTTTACTTGAGACGTGCCAACAAAATGTAGCTATTTGAAACAACAATACAGCTCTTATTCGCTACTTTGACGCAAAAATATACCATTCAAATAAAAATTAGGTAATATGAAAATGATAACCGTTACAATATAGAAAAAGAACATCTAGATGCTTATGATGATGATGATGATGACGAGACCTTTTTTAACAATTTATACTAAATTTAATTCATTCACCAGTTTTAGATACGTAGAAGAACTAGGGTAACAGACATAGCCCTGCGAATCAGTAAGCTCAGGAGGTATGAGCAGGGCACATAGTGCGAAGGCGTGATGAATGACTGTTGGGGCAGAAAAGTTCTAGATTGGAGACTCTTTGACCAAATGCGTAGCGTAAGATGTCCACCGATAAGATGGACAAGACGACCTAGTAATGATCGCAGGATCACATTGGATGCAGACTGCTTACAACCGGTCACTGTGGAAAACCGTGGGAAAAGCCTATGTTTAGCAGTGGAAGTTGGATGATAATGACGACCTGTTTAAAAAATGAGGATAACAATAAAGAAACATTGGTCCAAACTTATAAATGAAGTTGATACACGAGAAAGCAATATGTACCTAACTGTATCAAACTTCTCCATAGAATGTTGAGTATCTTCAAAACTGGATCTTATAATCTTCAATGCAGACTGGTCCTTCTAAGCCTTGATGCGTTGTTATAACAATCTGACACAAACGATGTTATTCCTATAAATAAATAAGCATAGTAGTTTCTTTCCTATTCGTATTGATTTTCAATCAGACAGTGGCATCGATACAAAAACTAATATACAACTGATTGTTATCTATTTTGTGTGTGCGTTTTGTAGAAAAACTATAGATTTGTTATTTTTTTGTTAAACTTATTGATCAATATTATGAACCGTGTTAGCTTCGCCAACCGACACCGATATTAATAAGTACGGATGTTTATAGTAGGGTACGTTTATTTAGGAAACAATTGTTGACAGAATATCACGCGATTATCCATTAGTCTTTAATTCATTAGATATTTCCATTCCATTACAACCAGGTAGTTACAGTAAAAAGAAAACACCGGGCAATATGATTTAGGGTATAAATAAATACGTAGTAATATTGTTAATGATACAAATAAGACGTCAAAATACCTCGCCGCATTCAAAAGGGTACATGAAATCTAAGGGTTTGACTGGCGGAGATGCTTTTGGCATTTTTCGATTTTTCGTAATCACCACGCTTACTCAGCACGGCGAACGCGCGCCAACAAATAACTAATGTGTTATTTTTTGCTGTTTATTTTATTAAGCGGGTGCGTGAAAATTGTGCTTGATTTCCTAAGGGTCCGTGGACTGAAAAGGCTGGGAAACGCTGTACTAGAGCTATGTTTGACAACTTTTTCAAACAATAACGAAGTCTTTTAATTTTAGTTGACTTTCTATCAATTACGCACCTCAACTTTTTTCTTGTGAGATTTGAAACAGGAGGAGAGGCATCTTGTCCGGATCCGCAAAACGATAATCGTATTGACCGATTTCGTTTTTCATAGTAAGCCTCCTGCCTCTCAAACGGTACCTGGTCTACCTACCTTCAATAGCTCTCTGATATTGATTTTTTATATCTTGATAACTATGCATTTCAAATCACCTAAACCTCATGTACCTAAAGCTCTCCTGTCCCTCCTGTCTACATATTTTCACTTGCAAGTGCCTTCTTAATTTCAAAATAAAATCGTTGTTCAAAAATTCAATAATTAATTTGTACTTGGATTATTTCGGGCCTATCGCTTTAAGCGATCTTTTCCCTCATTAGGCAGAGGAAATAACGTCAGTAGAAAGGTAAAAGCGGTGAGCGAGATATGGCAACATAATTTCTTGTTGTACATAATTTGTGGAAAATTCAGACGTGTTGAGATTTGATTGAACTCAAACCATTTAATATGAACAACTTCTGCTCCAATGCACTAAAAATGAGAGGATTTATACGACGACCTCAGTAGGTACATACCTATACTTATGTAGTTTTCATAAAGGAGACATTTGTTTTTGGGCCCAGTAGCAACTTGTAGCGTCTAATAATGACATTGCACCCTAAATTAATAACTTATTTTTTTAGACAATTAGACGAAAGATAACGTTTAAATGAAACCGGAATAATAAAATCGAACTAAAAGATGCGTTGTGTTGACTACTTTTCATCACGCCATTCCTCCTTTACAAATACGTGTAAAGGAACGACGGGCTGGTCAATATAAAAACAATATCAATTATTTCAAGTACGTGATTTTGTTTAGATCACGTTTTTTCAACTTTTATTTATTTTAAACAATTGGAATCTCCGAATAAAATATTTTAATTGCTTTTTTACGATTTTTGCATAAAATGATTATCTAGTAAAGCCGTGGAACGGATAGCAACTCTGACATTTATCACTGACATTGACAGGAATGGCTGGAGTGTCATTAGTCACACCTTCCGTTTGACGTTTGACTTTACGTCATCTTCCGATTGTCTTGGTTTGTTTTGAATTCAGTGTTAGTTTTCTCCGGATTCTAACGAAAAATAGAAGCAAAAAGCATCAAGTACGGCCCCCATTCCACTAAACCGTTGTTGTGTAACTGTGCAGTGAGATTTCAACGACTGTGATTTTCAGAAACGACTGAAAATGTGCGTTAACTGGTACGTGTGTGGATTTAAGTTTTGATAAATTTTCAAATATTCCCGTTAGATATCGAAAAACTAATATTGTTAATGTTTTTAAGACATTATAAGGAACAATTTAATATATGTTTCATTACTAGACGTCACAATTTATGGGTGGGCCCATCCTCCATACAAGAAAAAAATGTCTCCTTTCGCCTTTAACGTTGATCCTAAATCGACATTGTTTATTGCACCATCGAAATAAATTATCTCGTGTTGCGGTTACTTTATATCATTTTCAAATATCTAAAAATAACTCAACAGCACCCTTATACTTACGTAAGATTTATGAAATCAAAAATTAATTCAATACATACACAAACGATTTTTTCGAGGCTGGATAATAAACTATTTAAATATTGCTGTATGTGTACACAAGTTTGGAAATGTACTCAATAACAAGTAAAGTACAGAATTTTATAGTAAGTAAATACGATTTTAACGTACCTGTTCCGAAATAAGTAAGAAGTTGGCTACTGCAAAATCCCCACCGCAACAATTACACGATATTTCGCAAACAATTCAGCATACACTAGCATCATACACAAACTTTTTACAATAAACTTCTAACACTGGCCAAAAAAAAAACAGAAAAAAAATATTCCGTCCAAAATCACCACAGATAGAACACTTTTGATTTTTTTTAAGCGAAGAACGATTGCGTTTTCCGATTTTGAATTGGGAACTCGCGCGTGCACTGAGCGTCGACGATCGCACGGTGCGCTGTCGAAAGCCCGACTGACTGAAAGCTAAAGCGCTGAAAGTTTCCTAGTATGCAACAAGTACCTATGTAGATGGATAGTAATGTTGTGTTGTTGTACATGTGTGGTTCTTGTTTGAGGTAACGATGTATGATAACGAACGGTTTCAGTGTCGGTGAAATGTTTCGGCTAAATTAGAAAATAGAATATTACTTAAATGGGGAATAAATTAGAGGGCACTGTATTTTTAGGTTTGACAAATCAAAATAAATTGTGTTGATCAATAAATACAAGATATCACTTAGGTATCTAAAACGGAATTGAGGTTATTTCTTCTAGGCCTATAGGTACTTATGTGTCAAATAAGGTACTTTCTTTATTTTCTTAGAAAATATTGTCTTTTGTTTAAATAAAATGGATCAAAATTAACAAACTTTGACCTTTAAATAAAAAAAAACTAAAATTTTCCAAGATAGTCTTTATGTAAAACTAGTGACGCAGAATGGCTGATATCTCTTTTATTACAACGCTTTTCATAAAGCTACTTTGTTACGTTTGAGCTATGAGCTATCTAAGAAAAGATATGGCAGCACAGTTCCACAGTCAAGACAGAGATTTTTTTATTAGAATGTTGTAAACGAAAAAACATAGAAGTATTTTATTGAACAATTTTTTTTTTCATTAACATACTTCTATGTTTCTGCTGAGTTAATAAAAGATTGTCAGTTACTGTTACATGTATAAGTTTCAAGTAACAGCCAGAGGTCTACTAAAATCCTGTTATTAATTTTGAATTTTGCAATAGGTAAGTTTTATTTATACATTCTTACTTTGATGACCTTCGTGGTATGTAGCTAAGCACGCTGGGTTGCAAGGCGTTGTCTCTCCGAGGTCTGCCCCCTTACTCTGGACACAAAACCCGATCCAATGAATATAGCCATCCCTTTCACACGCATACACGGTCTGGTATGAGTGACAGGGATGGCTATAACCATTGGATCGGGTTTTGTGTCCAGAGTAAAGCCTCTGGTGTTCGATTCCATGTCCTGTCAATGTAGAAATAAATCACGTGTGTGAGGATTGAGACCAATTAAAATCGACGTTTTAATAACTTTAAAGTACTTAAACGCGGAGTTAAAGGTATGGATTGGAAAACTAAATAAAATAAAATAATATATAATTTCTGAATAACTCGGGTCTGAGTCTAAAACAACGGTTACTACAACAGTACAGTTGTATTTGATTCATGATACAATTGCATAAACTATTTACTTTAGAATCAGAATAATGTATGTGATAGGTGTCCAATATTTATTTAATGTTTGGTGCTTAGGCGTCGTATGCTTTTATCTTTACCCATGCGAGGACTGAATAATAGATGCATTTGCATGGAGCAATGCTTGTAAGTGATTCATGCATGACATGCATGTTGCTTACCTTTAAATAGAAAGGATGGTAATAAACTTATAGCAAGTGGTTTAGTGGGTTTTATTTAATATACAGTGGCCTGTAATAGAAGCAAAAATTTAATCAATGATTCTACCGAATATAATTATACTCAGTTACATAGACCAGGGCCCCTATTTTTGAATCACTCGCTTGGATATGGCGAGTGGTTTTCGTTCGAAAACGATTTTTTTTCTATGACTTTTGACACTACGTCGAACGAAAATCACTCGCCATCTTGAAGCGAATGATTCAAAAATAGGGCCCCTGGTCGTAGTGGTCTAAAATGCTTTAACTCAAAGTCATCCAAAGTTATAATCTCCGATCAATGTATATCAAAATCAATGTATATCAAAATCGCTAAATCGTTGTAGTAATGACAATGTCAAGTTCTATGACTGAACACATTTGTCTGCAATACATTGCTGGTTCAATTTATTTTGTTAGAAAATATCTTTTTAGGGTTCCGTAGCCGAATGGCAAAAAACGGAACCCTTATAGTTTCGTCAAGTCTGTCTGTCTGTCTGTCTGTCTGTCTGTCTGTCCGTCCGTATGTCACAGCCACTTTATTCTGAAACTATAAGCATCACATAGCTGAAACTTGGTAGGTAGGTGTATCTTGTTCACCGCTTTCCGATTCAGATACAAAAAGTAAGAAAAAATAATATTTAAGGGGGGCTCCCATACATGAAACTAAGAGCTAAAAATTTTTTTTTACTCAAACCTATGCGTGTGGGGTGTCTATGGATAGGTCTTTAAAAATGATGTTGAGGTTTCTAAAACCATTTTTTCTAAAAGTGTAAGGTTTGAGATATAGACGCTTCCAAAGTGGTAAAATGGGCGTCCCCCCCCATCTAACTTTTGAACTAAGAAAGTGAAAATTTTGAAAAAAATATATGATGTAGATCTCAACAAAAACTTGCAACGAAAATTGGTTTGAAGGAGATCGAACCAGTAGTTTTTGAGATATTGCACATTTTTATCAACCGCAAATATAACTTTGTCTTTCATACAAACACTATGAAAAACAAAGTTATTTTTGCTGTCACAATATATTGTGATGTTTTCGTTAAGTGAAAGTAAGTGGACCCTGAATTCAGTTAAGGGTGGCACGGAACCCTCAGTGCGCGGGTCCGACACGCACTTAACCGGTTTTTATTATCATAAAATTAACTATTTCAAATTGATTACTGGTAACATAAAGGGCCTATATTTAAAATCTTTGCTCTTATTTCATTCCACATCCTGTATAGCTGTCCCCCACTGCGTCCGCGCGTTTTTAGTTTGCTGTCTCCCGTCTCCCATCAACCTTCCTCGATAAATAAGCATAGCTATCCAACATAGTTTGTTTTTCAAATCAGTCCAGAAGTTCTCGAGATCAGCGCGTTTAAACAAAGAAACAAACTTTTTCAGCTTTAAAATATTAGTATAGATGAAATGTGTAGTATCCGGTGAATCTTCATCTTTATGATACATTACTGAATTGTACTTAATTCATCTATTTAATTAATCCCTACTTTAGTATAACCTCAGAAATCCAAAGAGTATGATAAGTTCGAAATTGTTTATGAAACTGTGCAGTATACCTACCTACTTGTGTGGTATTTCAAGAAATCTTTGAATGAAATATTGCAGTTGTATTTTAAAGAAAATGTAGAAAGCTTTCTGCGGACACCGCGTTGGGAATTCTAATATGGAGTCAAGACAACGTATGAGCATTTTCATTTGAAACAGAGATTCAATCTGAAAGTAGGGTAAACCATATAAATAGATAACCCACTTTAGGATGACGCAAAAGTATAGTGACAGCGCACCTCAACATCCATAGTGTTTTGCTTCAGGTAGGCAATAACTGTCATTGTGCATTATAGTTATTTTAAGGACCTGTCAAAAATGACACATTTCTCCCGCTTCCCAGCTCAACCACCCGTGTTTGTCCGTTTCGTGTCAATACAGTACATTTTCAGCGTCGCCGCTTAGAGGTCCCGGGTCGATTCCCGGTCAGGTCAATGAAGAAATATAAAAAAACTATACTGTCCCGGGTCTGGGTGTTGTGGTACCACCGTTGTGTCTGATTTCCATAACACAAGTGCATTAGCTACTTACTTTGGGATCAGAGCAATGTATGTGATAAGTGTCCAATATTTATTTATTTATTTTTGCACCATTTTCTCACCGCGTAGTGACAGTGACAGGCATTCAACTACAATTACTAGCGTATGGAACTGACACAAACTGACTCTGACTGACGAACTCTTGCGCTATGATTTGACGCCACAATACGTCACAATCTCGTCATCGAGTTGGGACACGTTTTATTCTTGGCATGCTTCTCTATTCGTATTAATAACACCAGGGGGCGTATTGCGATCCAACTTAATCCGTTCAATTCCGAGGCAGTTCAATTCCGACTCAGTGTAAACGAATATTATCAATATAATAATATTATAATAATACTACAATAGTATGAATATTAATATTTGTATTGTTATATTATAGTAATAATATCAATAAAGAGGTAATGCGAAATTGCAATAAGAATTGCTGATTTGACAGTAAATCAGAGCGTTTTAACTGTCAAAACTGCATCGCAATACGCCCCCAGGTTGTTTCTTCTGTGCACTGGGAAATCACTGTTGCGTTTCTTCTACCTTTCTTTATCCTAAATAGATAGTAGTTAATACAGAATTAAAGCCTACAAAATATATACTTAAAAAAATCTGTATGTTTTTGTGATTATTCATGCATCATACAAATATGAGAGTCTACATTGTTTTAAGTCGGCAACAAATAGTCATCGAGCTATTTTTATTATTGCCATTTAAAAAAAAGTAACATTTTACGCAAAGAGGATTATGGGTGAACTGCACTCGTATATTTTTTTTTATTGTAATTACAAAACCAGAGCTAAAAATAATACCAGACCTGACGAGTATTTTTTTAATTTCGATTCGATACTCATTCTATTTTGTAGTACGGGAATTACACAGTACCTTTATTTTTTTCATATTGTTGTTGATCTAAAATTATGTTTAAAAAATAACTCTGTTTATCAACAGCTTTTTTCCAGCCTTCATGGGCAACGATCCTTTTATACACACCTACGTTTGCATAAAATTGTAGCATAAATAACTCGAGCATACTTAAACTTTTAACGGCTATCGCATATCAGATGAAAGTGGTCTCGAGGCACCCTTTGCTCTGAACGAAACGCTTGAACGCGAGCACTTTTTAATAAAAAAGTTTAGCCGTAAACAAGTCCCACGGGACAAGCTGACCTACATACAAAGTTTTACGTGACAATTTGTTTATGTCGCAAAAGTAATTTCTTCGGATTTAAATAAAACAAAGTTACGGGACAGAAGAAAGGTAGGCTTAAGGAAATTGGGACGATTCTGTCAAATTAGGAATTTTTATAACCAGCTGTGGTGGCGGGTTCTTATCGGTGGAAAAAACAAGTTTTAAATCTCATTGGATTACTTTTCGAAATTGAGTTCAGATAAAAAACAAATTGCCGTTAAGCTTGAGGTTGATTTAATAACGTTAAAACATTATTGTTGTAGTGTACAAATTTCTTGGGTCACTGGATCATCTTATTCAGTTATTTTTACCAAATATAAATGAAAATAATTGTTACAGCTTTCGAACACTGCATTCTTCATCTACAAACCTTTGTTAGTTGCAACTATTTTTAGTAATACCATTACAAATACATTATTATTTTTATTGTGTTATACGATGGTTTTCAGTTTCCGCCACTTGCCCCAAAGTGAACCAATTCTAAGACTATGAAGCTCTATGGAGTAGCGTGTATTTATAGAGTTAAATGACCCTATATACTTCGTTTTTTTTTTTTTTTATTTATTCAAGGCTCACAGAACAAGTTACAATCACATGATTTACAGAAAAAAAAGCAACTTAGATATAGAACTAGACTGTAACTCTAAGTATGTGGGCACAATATGTACCAAATATAATGCAATGAAAGAGGGTTAGACTTGTGTGTTAGTAATATTTGCTAAGGTTTTTTACTTGCAATTAAGTGAAAGTAACTTAACTCGTCAAGTATGTGTGAACGACAGTCCCGGCAGTCGTTTGATACCTGACTGATTAAATTAACTTAATTAATAATATAGTTAATATTTCGAGGACGGCATTCGGTTATAGAAACAAAGCATCGATAAAACATGTGGCAAACAAGTGCGGACGTAGTCACAGGGAATCGCTAGTTCATTGATAGTTCTTATCATAAGAATTCACCAACAGTAAGTAAGTATCGTTCAAAGAAAAACGGTTGCATTAATTGACTGGTTTAATTAAATGATAATAACTACGATAGGTTAATGTATATTATTTGTAACACAATATTTGTTGTAGGTAAGCAATCTTCTTTTTTCGGTGTATTCCCTGAGGATAGTAAAACAAATAAAACTCATTTTCCTCATTTCATTCTGACGGTAAAATGACAGTCATTTTATTTCAAAGAATATCGTATTACAACCTTTCTAAGTAAACGCACGTAAAAGGTTGAGAAGGTAGGCCTTAACTACCTATGTAGGTATTGGAATTCCATTTTCCGGGAACTACAGCGTTTTCACAAGATTTAAATTCACAATCACTTAAAATATCAAGCAACTAAACTGGAACTTCACGGCTTTAAGATTATTCCACTTATTGACTTGTCACTGAATTGTGCCATGGTAACTGCCCCCTGATTCTCGTATTTTCAGCATCTACTGTTGGACTACAGTAGTCATTCAGTAGTGCTATTGTGACACTATCGTGTGCCTAAAGTCAGCCGCATTGAAAGGTGACACGCTGCCAGAATAGCGAGGTATATCTATTGTTCTCTCGTATTACAATTGATGCACAACTCAGTGACGACTCAATTGAGGCTTTGATGTCCATGTGAATATTAGCATTAAAACTCGTATGCTACTAAACGGCATCCTGCAATAAACAGTTCCTGCAAAAAACGAGAATACGGCCCTATTTTTACAAGACCTTCCTTCACCTTGCAAGAAGCCCCGCTAAGATAATTTTCGTGTCAAGATGTTTTTGTTGCGACCGACGATATCATTGGAGGAAAGTCTTATGTACTAGTAGTATTATTTTATCTGTGCTTATGTGTTCGTTAGTTCTAAGGCTGGGACAGCTTTCAGTAGTTATTTTTCTGTCCTGTTATTGTAAAGACTGTGACGTGAATTCTCAGTAATGCCAAAGCTTTCGCGATTTTTCAGTATCTTCTCTCTCTCTAAGAAAATAGTAAAAGTATAGTTAATCTTTTGATTATTTATTTCAATATTTAGTACTGATTTGCCCGTAACTACATCTATTAAAAGTACTTTCTTGATTTAGTCAAAAGTTTCTGTTGTTGTTCTACTTGTCTCACAGGTGATGTTTATAAGGATGATAAGGGATGATGATGATAAAGGATTTCTCAAACTTACATAGTGGGTGGAATATTACTTAGGTACCTACATAAGTAAGTAATTATCTGTACATTTAAACAAATGAACAAGGTTGCTTGGCTTCGTTGTAAGTAGGTATTTTTTATTAATTTAGAGAACACAGGCGGAAATACGAACGTTGCATTAGCATTGTGGTTTGCCATTAACTCTCTAGCAGGCGTTGTTCGCCGTCAAAATCAACGACCAGCAAAATTGTGTTCTGAATGTAGATATTTGTATCAACGTAGATGGCAGGTACTCGTGATTATTACGAAGAGATAGTCTGTGCACAATTAGTAGTTACAATTCAATTTAGAAACAATATTTTTTTGTTCAATATCAATTGTTTACCTAGTCAATGGTAATGGACATAGCTGGGCATTAACTCGTTAATCCGTTAATCGTTAATTAACGAAGTTAACATTTTGATTAACGGATTAACTTTTAAGTTAACTTTCAAAAATGTTAACGGACACGTTAACTTACGTTAATATGCAGCTAAGTCCGTTAATCGTTAATCTAATGCCTACTGTTTACCGCACGGCACCGCGGCGCGGCGCGATAAACAGGTGCAGACAAGTAAGTTTTTTGATAATTCTGTCACTCAGTCTATTGAAAAACCAAAAAGCTCCAACTCTCTAACGAGTAAAGCGCAAAGTCTCGTTCAAATGTGGCTGGACATGAAATCAAAAGACTCGCTCTGCAATACTGCATTCCTCGGGGAACAGATATTCATAAATCTATTCATTAAATACAATACTGCTATACCCTCAAGTACTGCAATTGAACGGCTGTTTTCCACGGGTGAAAACATTTTAACATCAATACGAGGAAAATTTATAAAAATTACAAACTAAAAGCGTAGTTTGTAATTTTTATAAATTTTGATACAGTATTTTGAAATTATAAAAAATAATTATTAAAGGGGTATTTGTCACCGGTACTCAAAGACCTTCAGAAGCTGTTTAATTCCGTGCTGGTAGAGGGCATCACACCTGAGGCATGGAACAGGAGTGTGGTGGTGTTGTTCTTCAAAAAAGGAAACAAAACCTTATTAAAGAACTATAGACCCATCTTACTCCTGAGCCATGTCTACAAGCTGCTCTCAAGGGTCATCACGAATCGTCTCGCACGTAGATTTGATGACTTCCAGCCTCCCGAACAAGCTGGATTCCGAAACCAGACTACATCCATACGCTTAGGCAAATTAAACAGAATTCAGAGGAGTATAATATGCCTCTATGCTTAGCGTTCGTGGACTATGAGAAGGCCTTTGATTCTAGCGAAACTTGGGCGGTGCTTCGGTCTCTTCAGCGGTGCCACATAGACTATAGTTATATAGAGGTGTTAAAGTGTCTGTATAACAACGCCACCATGTCGGTCCGAGTACAGGAACAGAATACGAGGGCGATTCCATTGCGAAGAGGTTCCATTGGTGTAAGACAGGGAGACGTTATATCTCCGAAACTGTTTACAGCTGCACTAGAAGACGCCTTCAAGCACCTGAAATGGGAAGGATTCGGCATCAACGTCAATGGCGAATACATAACACACCTCCGGTTTGCCGATGATAATATATTATAGTCACTATATTATAGTCGTTGTGGCATGGATGATCTGGGCACTATGCTCGAAGACCTTGACCGAGTATCCCAACAAGTGGTTCTTAAAATGAATATGGAAAAGACGAAAATTATGTCGAACTCCCGTGGTGTACCCACTCCGGTATCTGTTGGGAACTTAATTCTCAAAGTTGTTGACGAGTACGTCTACCTGGGACAAGTCATCCAATTAGGTAGGTCCAACTTTGAGAAAGAGGTCAATCGAAGAATCCAACTCGGCTGGGCAGCGTTCGGGAAACTGCGCAAGAGCGTCTTCTCGTCTCAATTACCTCAGTGGCTGAAGACAAAAGTCTTCAACCAGTCTCTAACTATGGGCCTCATAATGAAGCTCAAAATCACACAACGAGCGATGGAGAGGGCTATGCTCGGTGTTTCTCTACGAGATCGAATCAGAAACGAGGAGATACGTAGAAGAACTAAGGTAACGGACATAGCCCTGCGAATCAGTAAGCTCAAGTGGAAGTGGGCAGAGCACATAGCGCGTAGAACTGATAGCCGTTGGGGCAGAAAAGTCCTAGATTGGAGACCCTTCGACCAAAGGCGCAGCGTAGGACGTCCACCGACAAGATGGACAGACGACCTTGTAAAGATCGCAGGATCGCACTGGATGCAGACCGCTCACAACCGGTCGTTGTAGAAAGCCATGGGGGAGGCCTATGTTCAGCAGTGGACGTCCTTCGGCTGATGATGATGATAATGATAATGATGAATTATCAATGTCAAAAAGCTGTCAAATTAGTCAGCAGAAAACCACTCACTACTGTAGCACGACAGAGTCACTACATCAGCCGCTGTCTGAATACCGAGGTGTACCAAAGCACTCTCGGTGATTCACAACTCAGTGAAGACTCAATTAGCAGAATTGGCACCCAGATAAGAACTTCAACATGTCAAATGCATGAAGGAAAATATGCACCAAATGCCCGACGATTAAATTACACAAGTATTTTGTTTTGTCCCTAACCTGTTTACTTCCAGAACCTAAACCAACAGGTTTTATAAGTTCACTAACGCAACGATAAAAAAATGAAATTTTACACAAATTAACGGATTAACGATTAACGTTAACTTGCGTTAATTCTTCCGAAATGTAACGCTTTAACGTTTAACGAAGCTAACTTTTTTTGTAGCGGATTAACGATTAACGAAGTTAACTATTTGATTAACGGTGCCCAGCTATGGTAATGGAACCCTTTATGCACAAGTCCGACTCGCACTTACCGGTTTTTTTAAAAGTTATGTACTAAAATTACTTTAAATATGTAGTAACATTATGTAAGCAAATAACTCCTGATAATCAAAACACGGTTTTCTTAACAGGTTTTTTTCTTTTGCATATTTTAAAACTCCCTTAGGAAATGACTTATTGCACAGAAGACGATTACTTGATGCCACGAGCGCAAGACGTTAGGAATGATTGATGGAGCTCTTTAAAATATTACCTACTTCATAAAATATACTTCACGAGATCGATTTCTTTATACTTATGATATGGAGATCAATTCTCGTGCAGTTCGTTTACGAAAAAAGTTCACCGATCGATTTTTCTTTTTCAAAGAAAATACATTTATAGCTTCATTCGGGTCACGATTTCTATGCATTTTGAATTCTTTCGTGAGGTACCTAGTTTTTTTTACGTCAATATATTACTCGATTTTTTCGTTAAAACAGTGATACTCGTAATCGAATCACCACACGAAACGAAGTTCGATCATGCGAGAATTGGCCTCATACATGAAAAGAACCTTATTTCTAAAACTTCTTACTTAGATACCAAATATATCTGACTAATAGGTATTTATAAGTACAAATAGAACTCCGATTTGCACTTGCTTTCCAAAGGATAATATCCAGTTTTCACTCAAGCATTTTCAATGAGAAAAGTTTTTGCGCCAACAAAGATCAGAACTGCCCGTACTAAACCAGCAATGCAATGCAGCCAGATGATAGTTTTGCTTTCAGTTTTCCTGCAGGCGTTTTAATGCCGTCGAATTCACTAACCGAAAAACCGTTTGCTCAGGGAATACGTTATAGTTATAAGAAGAAAATAAAACGACCTTTATAACACCTAAACCGTACGTTAGGGGTTAAATGCTCTTTTGAGTAAACGGAAAATGGATTTTCCTTTTAGACGCAAGATTACCGGTTGATTTCCAATATGTTTTCCAATTCAGGTTCTCTATTATTGAATTATTCCCGTCAATATTTTGAGTGATTTTCGGAAATCAAATTAAAGTCTATGAATATCACACTAAATAAAGACGCAAAAAGTTACAATATTGGGTTATATTTTTTTATCATTTCGTTTACGGTTTCAACTGATTTTCATTCAAAAATCGAACATTAATGAAAGACAATCACACGCCTTATTGACGCAAGTGATTCAAAAATAGGGCCTCAGGTTTTTAAAATTGCAGTTTTTAAAAAAGATATCCCATTTCATGTTAGTTCCACATGAAATGGGATATTTTTTTACACAATCGTAAGTAAATAAATAAGACTAGAACGTAAATATGCTGGAAATTTTAACTTAGTACTTAGTCTTACTTTAATTAAATGCTGCCTAAATAGTTCCATAACAACGTACGTCCCTGGCGTGCTTGATGTAAGTTAGAGTGAAATAAATATAACAATACACGATGACAATCGCACAAATACCCTTCAACCATTATGTCCTACAAAAGACCCCCCTTTTCACTTGTCCAGTTCACATAACAACCTATCCGAAATTTAAGATATTTTTCAAACGATTTTCACTTCACTTTTCACCCAATAGAGCTCAATTTTAAATGTGAATATTTACACGTTCTATGTCAGGTAGAGTTGCTGATTTTCTAAAGTACTCGTCAGGGTACAAAAGGTATCTCGGAGGCAAATAGGGACAGTGGGTCCCAACTTTATAAGACATCATTCTTATTTTCGACTATAGCGGTCTTTCTTATTCACTCCAAGATACGTTCGAGAGTGAATAGGATGACAAGTCGAAAATTCAGGCTTATCTTAAACAGTAAGGTTTCCGACCGTCGTTACGAACATCAGTGCTTTCCAAGATAAAAATGACCCTTGACAGTGTTAAAAAGAGGGCTCAAATGTGAAACTGTTTATTATGCAAAGTTAGAATTTTTAGGTTAAAGAATTTTTCGAGCCTATTAACAGAAATGGAGCTTGACCATTAAGGCCCATTTGCGTGAACGATAATTAACTCAACCACAGATAATATAATACCTCAACTAATGGTTCAATGTCGTTACCAGCGGTTGAATATTTACGAATGTGTGCTTTTTGATGAAAAAATACGTAACCAAATGTCAGAATGGCTATTTTAATACCCATTGGTTAAGGCCACTGAATTTTCTATTCAGTGGTTAAGGCTACTAGTATTATATTATCTGTGGTAAAGGTAAGTTATACGTACTATCGATCACGCAACTGGGCCTAATTATATTTCGATTTCTTGCAGTACCTCTACCTATGACTACCTACTGCATTATACATACATGCATATGAAGTGGACACAATGCATGCATATGCAGTAGGTTTGAAATATTAAATTAAATTCTTAGTTACGTAACTTACGTTGCATACTCCTGGCTAAGCTTAGTTCGGTTATTATCAGTTGTTTCTTACTCTGCGTTAGTTCGCTAACCCAGTGGGGCTGATTTGTTCTGACCTGAGGTTATTTTCGATTTAAAAACTTGCTCTAAGTTTACTGAGTACACAACATTGACTAAAATATTTGCCTTGCTAACTCAAGCTAAATCCTTGATCGTAAACACAAATAGAGATCGAAACTTGAGGGTTTATGGCCCGATAACATTGTGGTCTACGCTTTGTTAACCTTATACATAAATTAATAGTACTTACAGAGATAAATAACATCACATTTTAAGGCTATATTCTCCAACCGATTATCGGCAATGGCGGCCTTTCTCATGAAGGTAGAGTACATGTTTTAGAGTCATTCTGATTTTACTAACAAATCTTGTTATTAGCACCTTTATAAGCTTAACGTTCGCACGCATACTAATTAAAGAACGAAAACGAACATACTCCCTGAGTTTGTTTTACCACAGTGTAAAAAAGACAAATAAATCACTATCATACTTCAATAAAAAAAACTATTGAAAAACACATTTGCTTGGGGTGTTGGAGAGATTTTTAAACAGCACCTTATTTGATTAAAATTAACATTCCATGTTAGAAGAATTCCAAATCAATTTGCTGAAACTGAGAGATATTATCTAAAATTCTAGATTCCATATGGCCATCCTTTATGGTTGAGTGACTTGCAAGCCGGGCTTATCATCTCTGAGGTCCCGATTTAGATCCCAAGTCGCATCAATTTGAGAACTATTAAGTTATTCTTAATTCTAAATGGTTTTAAATCTAAGTGTTATAGTCATGTTATGATTTAAGTGTTATACCATGGACGGCTAAGAGAACTAACAAATCGATTCTAGACCAGCTCAAAATCAAAACAAGACTCTCCACTGTATGCTCCCAGCGCGTACTCGCCTACTTTGGACATATAGCGCGACGAGAGCCTGATAATCTCGAAAAACTTGTGGTGGTGGGCAAAGTGGAAGGCAAAAGACTTAGAGGCCGATCGCCGAGCCACTGGACTGACTCTATAAAAGAAATCACGGGGCTCCCGGTGACTGCCGCTCTTAGACAAGCTGAAGATAGAGTGGCGTGGAAACGCCTCGTAAGATCATCCACTGAGGCTTACCAAAACGGGCACGACCTTCAGAAATGAAGATACGACTGAGAAGAAGTTATAGTCAGTACTCTTCTTTTCCCGTCCCTCGCGTTGTTGTTAAAAAACAATTGCTATCGCGGATTCAGCCGATTGGCGTAATAACATTATTGACTTTGAAATCAGAGCAATAAATGTGTCGTTTTTCTCTATTTGTTTAGTCTGTGGTATACCAAATGCCGAAGCTTATAACGAAATCACAGGATTGAAGCTCCCTGGAGGCTGCGGTCAAGTTCTGAACAAGTTGGGTTCCCAGCGGGATAGTTTAATTTACCTATCAGTGACTAGGAGGCTACTTACTTAGGGACTACTTGCTTAATTGAGGCGATATAATTCTTAATTATTCAAGAAAAAACGAATAATCAAGACAATCTGCCGATCAAGTTTCCTAATTTTAGTACTTACCTCATCTAATTCAATGAAATATTCTTTTGTTTTTTTTAGAAAGATGCAATTATAATCATTTCTGCTTAGCCCAAAGGTATGACTGTAGAGAATGCCATACGGCATTAAGTCCACCTTTTGTACAGTTTTTTGGTGTGCAATAAAGTATAAATAAATAAATAAATAAATTATTATAAGCCAGTTTAAATCGATGTCTACTATCTTTGTAATTTCAAAGAAAATTTAAACCTCATTTAAACATTTTTCGTTGATTTATATCATGTCATACAAAATGCCTTTCATACTAAATAGGTACAGAAACCTTCGTGAGCAAGTCCGACTCGCATTTACCCGGTTTTTCACGTTGAGGAACAATATAATTTGATAACTGTAAGTCCTTCACATAACCTTATCCTGATTGAATCATATTTAATTCAGCACAAATTATTTCTTTCAGACATACTAATGAGGATAGAACTGAATGTTAAATTATTAATTCAAACCATTCCATCACCGTCACAAGCTTACCCTTCTAAAATATTAATTTGGGACCGTATTCATAACTACTACTCGTATTAACTATGACCTTGTAACATAAAGTAGGAAGAAACGGCAGTCTCAATTGTATTTTACTGGTCATATAAGTAAATGTTGCTCCAAAAAATAATAGCGTTCGTAATATATTAAAACGTTCATATTCTCAATTTATAAGTTGTTTTTCATTTTTTTAAAAATACGGTTGCATTGTAGACATTGAATCTGAAGTTAGCCGCTTAATAACAGCCATATTAGTAAGGACTTTCGAGCCAGATTAATGGTGTCAGAAAAGAAACAATAGGTTTACCTTCCAATATGTATAAATATGCCTACCTTCTGGAATTCAGTTCTTATAAACAATAACTACAGCTACCTACTACTACAGCCGTAGTAGCTGTAGTAGTAATCGGGGATTCACGTATTTTCGGCATCTACTGCTGGACTGCAGTAGTCATTCAGTAGTGCTATTGTAACACACACGCCGCTGTCAGAATAGCGAGGTATATCAATTGTACTCTCGTAGTACAACGGATGACTCAATTGGCGGAATTAATGCACAGGTTATAGTTACACTAGAACACGAAACCTAAGGGAAGGATAGAAAAGTAATATTAAAACAATAAAGTCCGTTCTACTATTCTTGTCGAATATTGTAAGCAATATTTCCTTTCCTTGTTAATGAAACAGTTCCATTTAGAAATAATATACTCGTAAACACAAAACACAACCATCATGGATAATGCATCGTTAAACACGAATCACTGAACTTATTTTATTTTTACCACCTTGACATGTACTGTGTTCTTGCAAATAAATTATGATTATTATTAACACTGAGATTTTAAATGAAAAAAGATAGATAATATTATTGATGATATTATTAAAAAGTTATCAAAAGATTAATTATAATTCCATAATTGTGGCGAGACATGTCGAACTATTTATTGTAAATGTTCACCCAAATGTATCGTGTTTCTATGTATATAAAGAATTGAATTGAATTGAACATTCGACAAGCAGATCATTTTTTTAAATATAATGTTGTTACAAAAATTACGGAATTTTAAACGGAGAATTAATATTCCAAATTGGAATCGCAGACTACAAAGTAGGTGGCTACGCAAAAGTTTATCGTAACAACGCATGTTTCATTAAAAGTTTTAAGTAGTTTCAATTTGACTTGGGTAAACATCAGTAATGAGTTTTCGGCATAGTGTGCTGGTCAAATATCAATCAAAATTATGCAGTTTGCTTGCGACTATTATCGATATTATCGAAAATTTGAAACGGATTTGTTTGAGTTACAATCTTTTTATAAGCCCCGCAAATTTCTAATGCGCCTTGCGTCCAATAGCGACTAAGGTCTGATTCTTGTCTTTTAGGTAAAGTATTTACGCAAAACTAAACATCTTTCAGAAACATGAATAATGAGAATTCCGCCATATGTACCAGTTGTGTGTGCATGAAGTTTAAAATAAATATATAAATATTATCTTCACACCACTCATATAATTCCTCACATAAAATAACATCTTCAAGGTTTCACCAGCATACATAGGTCACACAGCAACCTTCCGTTCCTAGGGAGGAAAGAACCGCTCGTGAACCCCTGACCGCAGGATGAATTCGGCCAAGGTGTGCCAACAATGGCTGCCCATACCACAATGGTGGGAAATTCACAGACGCTTATGCCGTTTCTCGAATGGACCGTAGTCTTTGGTAAGGGTGGTCCAAGGCATGAGTATGGAGTGATTCTTGTTTTCCTAAAACTATGTTAATTTCTGTACGATCGCAAAATAGCACAACTTAGCAGATAGAAAATGCCCTATAACAATATATTTTTTTTCCCATTTATTAGGGTCAATCAAACAACATCACAGTATTTATACAATTGATGACTTAAAAAAAACTAGATAATACTAACTATGACGTCAACCACGATAACCACAGATTACTTATAAGGTTGAGAGTTAGTAGGAATCTTGGTCATGTTCTTTAAAATTAAGGTAGGCTTAGATGCGACGTCGCAGCAGTGCAGCTCCGTTGTTTTACATACTTTGAATTGCGACATGCGACACGGTGCGTTGCGTTGCGCTAATGCGCGTGCTACGGATATAAGTCGGATGGACCGACGCAACGCAACTCCAACGTAAGCTTCACTCTTACTCATTGCCTGGTTTTCTTGCTACAATCCCTTTCACCAATCGACGGCAGTCAAATAACCTGCATTGCCGTGTTACAGAGGGTAGTAAGGCCTCTGTTAGTCCGGAGATACATGAATATTTTTTATTTTTTGGTAGCTGCCTGTAGCTTCACTTTCTTTAGAAATGTCCAAATATTTTTGTAGCTGGGACCGAGAAATCATCGTCCTCAGCTTTAGTACGCCCTCTTACTTTGTCGTCATTTGGATCATGCTGGTATGAGGCCATTGACCGTGGCAATGCTATCACAAAATGCTATTTTTGTATTTGCTTTTTTCTCACGCTACAGCTTATGACTTGGACAGCTTAGAAGAGTGGACACTAAGCCCCGACCTTGCGATGGGTTCATTTAGAAAGGAAGGAATGGACGGCCCTCGTTCCGACTGCACCGTCTTCGGAAACGGGGGCAATTTGAAAGTTGTCTCAATTGTAGAGTTCACTTCGCACTTGTGCAGAACCAATAAGATTTGTCTTCTGTATAAGAATTTTTAATCTTTTTTTTTTTCAGGACATCAGTGGCTTATTTTTTTGTAATACTTAGCTTAAGGGCCTGTATCACCATCGACAAAAAAGCACTAACACGAATAATTCAAATAAGGATCGTCATTTCGTATGAAATAATGGACAGAACGTTACTAGTTAATAATTAGGACCTTTTGTGTGAAATCATTGGATATTTAAAACAAGATTATTTACAATGATAATAGTACTAGTACATTATTGTTGCGTTGCCTTCATAATCTGTTCGCTTTCATTTTATTATTTTCGCTTGTAATTAAATCAAACACAATTTCCGCGGATCCCTATCTATGAAAAGCAAATAATTTCGCGTCAACGCGCCATTGTTTAAAATCTGCCGAACGCAAATTAATTATTTGGATCTGCAGACGAAAATTAATCGGCCCACCATTCATTTTAACATGGTGTAAACAGCGTCGACAGGAAAGGGTCTATGTTTTGTTGACCGCAACCATAGACTATTTAGAACAGCCAGCAGTTGGTACATAATGCTGATAGAATAGTCTATACATATAAAAGGCTTTGTCCTGAATGACTGACGGATCAACGCACAGCCTAAACCGCTGATCGTAGAGACCTGAAACTTGGAGGGTGTGTTCTTTGTATGACGAAGGGATCCGATAAGAAGGGATTTTCTAAAATTTCACCCCTAAGGGGTTGAAAAAGGGGTGCAAAGTTTGTATGGAAAAATGTGATTCCTTGGTCTGATCTACTTCAAATTTTGTATAAACATTCTTTAAAAATATTAACGAACATTGTGTATCAAATTTTATTGAAATTTATCTTGTGACGGGGTTAAAAAGGGGTAGAAAGTTATTTTGGGGATGATTGGCTATAAAGTTAATATAAATACTCTTTAGTGCTTATGCTTAAAATATTTTTTATTTCATTTTTGACAATCATTTGACATATCTGAGACACAATGCAACACAATGTTTTGACACATGTTTGTTATTAATTTTGCTCTCGAGAAGAGATTATATTCCTTAAAATAGTAAAGAATATTTTTTTTGTGTTTAAACAGGGTAGGTATCAAGCGGTCTGTGTCCAGTGTAGTATGCAGATCGTTTGTTCATATTGTTGGTGGACATTCTATGCTGTTCCTGCGGTGGATGGGTATCCGACCTGGAACTTTTCTGCAAATTTTTCGTGGGGGCCTATGTTAAGCAGTGGACGGCCTTGGGTGTTGATGATGATGATGGGGTTGATCCCTACATATAATTTTCCCTTTGAATTCAAACAAAGCTCAAGTTCAAACTCTTAAGGTAGCGGGAGAAGACTTGAGGGAATTTGCTTCTCCCACAGCCATATGTTATGTGGCATGATGCTGTTGTAAGCGCACAGAGTAGCCTGGTCTTTTTAGCACCCGAAAGAAATATACGATTGACGAAAAGCGTAAAGTATTTCTATTACGTTGTAAAATAAAAGATACTATCCCCGTGTGAGTTTGACCAGATTAAAGAGCTACGTGTTGAGTCTACACAAGGTATAACATTTGTCTATAAATTAAAAACTGACGTTATTGTTTGTTTGGTTGAAAGCGCTAATCATAGGAACTATTGGTCCGGTTATAAAATATATTAGATACATTGTTAAATAGTGAATTAATTTAATTAGTTTAATGCTTAGAGGCTTATAAATAATTTTGCTACGATCTATGGGAACGGAGTAAAACTAAAACGTGCGTACGAAGTCGCTGGCGGGCTGCTAGTATAATATAAATAAACGTGTTTATGCAAAGTTCATAAACGTTTATGAACTGTTTTAAAGCTTTAAATATGCATATCTTATACTCTAACTAGCCCCTTAAGGTAGTCCTAGTTGTTTTTTTTTTTGTGAAGTTGAGAGCGCCCTGCGTGGATCCAAAATAATTAGAAAAATCAGTAAAAAATCTAGAATCTAGAAGAACTAAGGAAACGGACATAGCCCTGCGAATCAGTTAGCTCAAGTGACAGCGCGAAGAACTGATGGCCGTTGAGGCAGAAAAGTTATAAATTGGAGACCCTTCGACCTTCGCGCAACGTAGGACTTCCACCAACAATATGGACAGACCCAGCTTGTTGGTGAAAGTCCTACGTAAAGATCGCAGGATCACACTGGATGCAGACCACTCACAACCGGTTGCTGTGGAAAACCGTGGGGGAGGCCTATGTTCAGCAGTGGACGTCCTCTAGCTGATAATGATGATGATTATGAGTAAAAATTAGAAGATGTAATAAAAAAACATCGACTGAAAACGCTCCGGTTGTCTATGAACTTTATTTTGGTACATATTATGACTCATAAAATAATAAGTGTAATTTTAAAAATAAAACAGGATAATTAGATAGGAAAATTACCCGAGTAGAGTAATTTTATCTAGTTTTCCATTTTGAATTTACTATATCACGCCAACTAATTCAAATCGTGTTGCCATCACGTTAGAAGCCCTTCAACGTTATTGGACTTTCACGTTAGAGGACCCTGGGAGAAAGGATTCTTGGAGCGCCCTATTAAGACATCTGTAATATCTCCACTAAGGGATCAAGCCATGAACCATAATAAAACGAAATTCTTATCGACTCCGTAAAATTGGAGCATTCATATTTATTGGTCATTACGGTCCAAATATTATAATCCCAATATTGGTGATCAATATTCGTAGAGTGATAAATAAATTATGGGAAAGAAAAC
This sequence comes from Pyrausta aurata, assembly GCA_963584085.1. Taxonomy (NCBI): domain Eukaryota; kingdom Metazoa; phylum Arthropoda; class Insecta; order Lepidoptera; family Crambidae; genus Pyrausta; species Pyrausta aurata. The sequence goes on from OY757254.1 coordinate 12,768,178, forward strand.
CTATTTTATTTTATTTTAATTGTTTTGCTGATATATTTTTTCTGTTTTGTTTTGTATGCCATACAATAACGTAGTTAATTTAATAGCACTATATCAGTCAATAAACTTTTTTTAATTTAACAAAATCTGGTTAATTTACATTTAGAGACTTACTGGAAACGCAAGTAAAAGCGCTTCATTCGAGTTAATGTTACTGCGGTTGCTTTAAATGGTACAAACCGAACTAACTTTTTTCGGTTTATTTATTTAGCATTTTTGCTATAGTGATTGTTAAATGAGGTACATGTATTAAAATGCTTGTGATTTAAAACCACAATGTATTAAAAACTGATACGAGCTAGCGCTCGTGTTAAAATAGAACGTCTTGGATATTTTATCATCCTAATCTTACCAAGAATACTTAAGACGTAAATATTTTTACCCAATATACACTGGAAGGTTTAAAGAGATTTTTAAAGCAAAGAATGTACACGCATCTCTTTCATCGATGGATACAAGGATCCTAAACTTAAAGGCAGGGATGGTGGGCAAGGTTGATCGAACTGACCGAGCCAGTAACCTGCCGACCTTGGCCAGAGGATGCTTACACAAAAATAACGTTAATTTGTTAAACTGTACTCATAGTGGAGCATATTGTGAGCAGAGTTTCAACAACGGGTGTAAGGTCCACCATTTTCAAAAAGCTAAGATTGTGTACGTACTTAGACCCTTTTAAAGAATTACGCCCCCCGTGTCTTACACCTCGACGCTACTTGGAGTTGTAAATACCAAGCCAGTAATAACGCTAATTACTTGACCCCATTATTGGTGAAAGAACATACAACGTGATAAAGTTATTAAAAAAAAACAAGACTTTTGGCACTTAGACCCTTTTTTATTTCTAGTATTCATGTATCATCATTCAAAATTTTTAGAACCTACTATTAAATCACTCGCGTTAATATGTCGTGCGATTTTCTTTAATTAATGTTCTATTTTAAATGAAAATCCGTTGAATGCCATAGGACAGTGATTTATATAAAAGATAAATAAATTTTCTTACTATTCTTGTTTAGCGTGATTTTCGTTGACTTCCCTTTGCTTATCGAAGAGGGATTCAAAAATCGAGCTGCTGGCTTAACACTAATATTTAAAAGACATATTGAGCCTGCACATTTGTTATTTTTAATTTAATAAAACAGTTGGAGGTCAGAGCAACCCAGACCCAAGCTATATACCTTCTATAAATGGGTGTTTTGTCTATGCTCTAGCTAGAGTCTAGATAGATATACCAATTCCAAGAAATGTTCTTCTATAATACAATTAATGATCTGACTAGAGATCGAACCCGAGGGCTCTGAGATGGTTCATCTTAAAACCACCATGCAAGTAACAACCATGGGGATCGTTAATGATATGATATTAATACACCAGTAGCAAAATAAGGATCAATTTATGATGGTCTAAATTTATTATTATCCTCAGCGTTTATAAATCAAAATTACTATCAATTTTTTTTTTACTTCTGTCTTTCCTCAAATGTGAACAGACCCTTTTAAACGCAAACACGACTGCATAATGTCATCGACCATCGAAATTAAAATGCTTTTCTCAAACTTTTATTTAATTCGTCGCCACAAATAAAAGAAGTAAAAGAAGATGTTGTACTACCACCAACTACCACACACAGTTAAAAAAAATTTTTTAGCCTATATCATCCCACTGCTGGGCAAAGGTGTCCCCCAAGCTCTTTCACCTATCTCTATGCATGGCCAACGACTTCCAATCCTTAGCAAAACTATCCAAATCGTCACACCAGCGCTTTCTGGGTCTGCCCCTGCGGCGATAGCCATCTGCTGGTATCCATCGCGTGACGATTTGGGCCCATCTATCCAAGTGCATCCTATATATGTCCCGCCCACTCCTACTTTAGCCTTGCTGTTTTCTCACCTAACTCAAGGTTTGCCAAAGAGCCATGGAAAGGAGCGTGTTGGGTATTAAAAGGATGGATAAGGTCCATAATACCACGATAAAACAATTATAAGATTATTAAAAATGAATAAAGTCCTATTGTGCCGAGTTGATTGGTTCCAAAATAATTTCATTAACAGGCTAGGCATTCACCTTTTGTAGCTTTTGTATTAAAGTTTGAGAATCCTTTCAATTTTCAATTTAGAGTTTGTGTAGTTGATCCGGCTTATATTCAAACCTTTAGATGTTAAATACCGTTTTGAACGTTTATTTAATACAGCGTGTCCTAAGATTGTACGCAAATATTGAATGGACTTATTTCCATTGAAACAATCATAATAATTTATGAGATTTTTTTACCTATAACATTTTTATGAAATGCTTGAACCGATAGAAAAATCGAAATTAGTTTTCTCAACATCCGTATCAAGGTCAAATGGAAATATTTATATTTATAATCTAGTCTCAATCCCCATCGAAACAATACAGCACCTCATTGTCAGTCGAAAAGCTTCGAGAATAAAAATGCGCGCGTCGGAGGCATAATAATGACTCGCAAAGTTCAACGCACAACACAAATGATGATACCCCTGCCAATTTCCAGAGACCTCCTCCCATTGGCCGCACGCACGATCAACTGCACTTCTTGAAACGGTTAATACTAGCAAAACAAGAGTGGTAAGTGACGTTCACATTCACCTGCGCGAGCGACGATTCCACAGTTGCACACCGCGATCGGAGCCAAACGCTTCCATTTTCAAACGTGTTCCTTTTTCGATTTTCTCGAGTGTAGTTGCCAGTGCCGAGGCGTTTTTATCTGTGAGTTTTTTTTTCTTTTTAATTACGCTTTTGGATAACGAAACTTCTTAGAAGTCCGATATTAAATTCGCAGCAATAAACGACTTGTTAAAACTCCGTGAGCCTTTGTGGAAGTTGCTGGAAAGCTTGTCAGTAGTTCTGTTACTTCGTTTAATTAATAAACTTTTTTTGTAATACTGTACCTGTACGTACGTGTTATGTCATACAGTCCGCGATCATAGACAGTGAAAGTGGTATAGTGGGTCCGTTTCTTACCGTAAGAAGATGTGAACTTAATGGGACTTGTTTCGAATATTGCATGACGTCCTTTAGAAATACCAACGACACTTGGTAACTGGAATATTTACGGCTTTATTTATATTCAGGTTGGGTTCGGGCATTACATAACCGGTACGCCGACAATTTTGAACGCCCTTTAAACACACATAGCTTTATTGAATTAGAATGGGCCCGTACTTCAATTTATTATTACCCAAAAAGGATAAACGGGAACTTTATATTTTACCTACTTGATTATCAGAGACGCAATCAAAAATTGCTTCGATACGAAAATCATCAAAAAGAAACCTTCTGAAATTAAGATCTTAACAATGAAGATAAACATTTAAATGTAGAGTCACTGCTGTTTTTATTTCCAATCACCAATTAGTTACAACCGGAATTAACAGAATGATTTTAATTGTTATTTACCTAATTAATTGAATGATTAATGGAAACATTTATAAATTTTAAACACACCTTTCCATAATCTGATCAGTAGCATTTGTTGTTTAAATAGTCGAATCTATTATTAAATTAGAAAGACATAATAGTAACATTAAAACTAGTTTTAGCAATGTCACTGTTGAATTAATTAACACCGAATCTCACCCATCTACTTCATATCTAATCTATTTAGTGACGTTATGTGAACAATTTTTCACTTTAACATTTGTTTGTAATAAAACGATTTAGTAGGGATTCACTATATCAATTTCAAAATTAATTATATAAGAAATTAAGCTACCGTTGTGTAGAATCAAAGTTACTTTGTTTTTGACCCCTGAAAGGTTTTAAAATGAGGAGAAAAATTTAAAAAAAGCAAGGAAAATAGTATGTAAAAACACCAATTTCTAAATGAAATAACTTTTGCCAGAACAAAGTATGTTATACCTACCTACAGTAAAAACAGGATACCTACCTACTTTAATAAAATCTTGGGAATATTTAGAAATTACACTGAGAACATCTATAATTGAAGTTTGCATGACTACAATTGAAAATTTACAAAACAGAAGTCAATTGCATAGAATTGTAAAAATTCAGTACAATTAAATGTAAAAGTATTGGTGACCTGAAGAAAAAACCGAAAAAAATAGAGTTCATTTGCCATGACTTCGGGAGGTTCTTTCATATATGGTTGATTACATAAAAAAATACTTACAAAGAATTTTCGCTAACAAACGATTCGTAACTCAATACATAGTACAAGGGGTACGTCAAAACGGCACATAGAGCTACCTCAAAACAACCAATGTATTTCAAGCAATTTTCGTCTTTAATCTTTAGTAATGTAGTTGATTTTCATTTGAAATTATGTGACGGTTTGTTTGCGGTTGATATGAAGGTAACCATCCCTGCCGTTATAATAATATACGTTGAGAGCGGACAAGGTCCCTCTTAAGACCTCTCAGAAACACTCCGATCTTGAGGTCGCTACAATTTCACCGAAACGTTAACATTTGATATGAATTCGTGATGACAAAGTTTTATTTTTATCTGTTTGGGAGGGTGTATATTACTTTTTCTATTGCATTTTAGCTTTGTAGCCAGTGTTCATGTTGTGATGTCAAAGTTTTCTCATTCAGTTTGTTTTCTTTCACGTTTTATTTTTTAGATCCTTTTATTTTTCCTCTACCGTACTGTAGTACTAGGTTGAGAAATAAGGATTTGAATTAGATAAAGATGGATCGGTGAAAATCTGTTCCCAGTAAATCAAGCAAGGAAAGTACTTTATTTTGCAATTGAATAATTTAAACTCAGAAGATTTTATACTGCCAGAATTTTATATAATTTGTTGTATGAGAATAAATATAAAACAAACCTTTATTGTTGTTTGAGTTATTACAAAACAATTTTTTCAATGGCTTGCCCTTGGACAAAGGCCTCCTCCAAAGTCTTCCATCTATCTCTGTATTTTGCTATATGATTTGATTCATTCTGGATCAGCAACTCTTTTGAAATCATCTCCCCAACGTTTCGTTTGTTGACCATTGCTTCTTTTTTCATTCCTAAGGTATCACTTTGATATTATTCTAGGCCATTTCTATTTTTTCCCTCGCAGCATATGCCCAGCCCATTTCAATTTAATCGCTCAGGGATCGATGGATCGCGGTCGCGTAAACAAAAGAACGTTGATAATCACATCCGTGATGGTTTAAGCCATCCAAGATGATACTGCAACATAAAAGAAGGGCTTGGTAAAAATACATGTGTTCGTTAACTTTATTCCTAACCGGTCATTCGACGACAATAAAGGTGCAAATCAAAGCCTTCGCTGTTCACAGAAGATTGCCGTTAGGGTTGCCATACATAGAATAATCTTTGCTTGTCATAAATAAATCATCATTGCAATGCTGATATTCCATACTTTGAGCTAAACGCTTTTTATCAACCTTAATGTTGAAAGCTACAGAATAAAGTAGCTCAGTAACGCGTATAGGTATGATAAAAATTTAAAGAAAAATCCTTAATCTGAGCTATTTCCTTGCATGTTAGCTCTTTTCATGATGAATTTCATCGTCATCATATTTGTCTTCATGCCAGATAGTTTTTTTTGCATCAAGTTCCACAGAACTTTTTAGCTTTACAGACCTGCTTTCAAAAATGATTTTTGGAAAAATCTGTGATTTAAATCCATTATTTTACTTATAAACAAAGATGTTTCACCAATATTTCTTGCCATATACTTGGTGAACAATAATAATATACTGGGTGAACAATTATAATATACTGCTCATAGGGTTGATATTTCATGTGGCAGCCCTAAACGGCCCTAACTTCGGCCTAAGCTTCAGCCTTTGTTCCCCTGAAATTGACGTTCAGCGCTGCATGCTTCATTGGATACTCCTGAAATGCTGAAGCGAATGAGGTTTCGCCACCGAACGAGCTTTGAACGGCAGTTTACAAGCATTTACATGTATGATCAAAGGCTAATTAGGGATAGTATACAATATTAACGCTACAACTTCCTTTTGGGCTTCGCTGTAGTCAATCACATGCTGCATAAGAATATAGTCCGTTTTCTTTGCTAGTCCAATAATGTAAACAATCTTGACATTCCTTTCTATCGAAATGATTCAATTTAAAATAAGATAAACACAAAACTCACCACCTACATTCGTCAATGAACTCTGGAGATCTTTTGAAATCAAACAGTAAAATAATTTTATTCATCGGTAATATTTTAAAAGATATAAAAAGATTGTTTACAATATTCGACAAGCATAGAAAAGCGGTCTTTAGAAAAAATAAACAAGTTCCAGAGTTTCAAAAATGTTCTATACAATCAACGCAAAAACTTTTCTCATAAAATCATGAAGTCCTTTAAATTGTATCTACCTATTAATTCCATTTAAGTGGCGTCATACATAAAGCATTCCAAGTTTCTTCTCGTATATCATTGACTGATTTTATGACATTTGAATAAAATGCCGAAGTCGATTTTATTAAATTCCATTGTTCACTTACTATTTACAACGTATTTGTTCTACTTGGGACTCTTACCTTAGAAAGAGCTGGTTTCACATATCGATAAAAAAGGAACTTTCTCAGCAATGGGAAAACCGTTCATACATGACTCTTCCGGTGTAATCAGTCGGAGTATAATCGAAGCCTATTGAAGAGGAAAAAAAACCTCATGCTTACTCGATGACAAGCTTGTAAATGACGTGTCGTCTCGTTAGGTTAAGCTTAGTTGTATAGCGAAAAGGTTTTGGGTTCCAGTCCCAGGTCAAAAGCGTATGAGATATACTAGGTTATAAGCATTATAACACTCGACAACTTTATAGAGAAAACGGTTTTAAAATATAAATTACACTTGTAAAAAGCAACCGTGACTCTGTGACAGACGAGGAATCGAACTCCGTGTCTTACGCTATCCGGGCGTATGCCTTACCACTCGTCCATCGTCACATTCACAAGCCTGTTGATTTCATGGCTTTAAAAATTTTACTTCGTTAGGAAAGTCAAAGTAGAAACCAAATATTTTCAGTTCCACAGCATTGCGGTATCCATTAGGTATAACCCCCAAGATTAGAAACAAAATTACAGCGGGCCAATAGCCCACTTTCCCCCCATTAGCAACTACCTCGCGATAAATTCAAATCAGCCGATAAACACGGTAATGAAACTCTTCGGGTAATATTTCACCATAATTGGTACTTACACTCTGTTAAAACGGTTCTATGTCCAATTTTCCTGAGCATAAATCGAGCAGTCCGATGGATGGTTTTTAGCCAAATAATAACATGTTTTTATTCGGAAACCGCAGCTCAAGTAGGCAATTTTGCGGTCGGCATACATGATTTTGTTCTTTGGCATAAAAGTCATTTATACATGAATAAAGACTCACTGGGGGCACTTTTACACTGGGTTATTCTGACTGATCCAAACTTTATGTGGTGAATACATATTATTAATGTGTTTCAATTGCAATTGAGTCGCAATTGGTCGTTACGTCATTACTCAAAAAAAAAAACACGTAACCTGCTAGAACACTTTTGAGGATATATATATATATACTCCGGTCATGTCAAATGCAATCACGTCTCTATATTATCTAGAATATTAAATACTAGGAAAAGACAGCAGAACAGACCAAAACGCCGAAAATATAATTCATTGCAATCTAAATGTGCGACTGCGATTCACACATGTGGCTTGCCGTAATGTGTGCACAAAATCGCAAAAAGCAACAAATAAAATGAAACTTCCATTGAATATTTGCCACAGGCAGAACGTGAATTTGAAGAAAATCGTCGTAAATCGTTGCCTACAAAAATACGAATATTTTTGTGATAGAATAATAGAAAGATATTTCAATAAAACATCAATTAATTACCAGGGCGCATATTGCGATCCAACTTTGACAGTTAAGCAGCTCTGCTTTGCTGTTAAAGTAGTAATTCGTATTGCGGTTTCGCATTACATAATGCAATGTTATTATTCATACCATTGTTGTATTTTTTATATATTATTATGTTGATTATATTGTTTTTACTGAGTTGGAATTGAACTGCCTGGGAATTGGGTGGGAACAGAACGGATTAAGTTGGATTGCCATACGCCCCAAGATTATTGATATTTCAATACGTGATTATAATGCTCAATTCGAATTCATTCAATTTACCAAACTCGAATTTCGTAAATTACCTGAAACTTTCCTTGGAATGTAGGTCAGTTAGACAATCACGTTCCAGAAGCTTTACAAGCTTTATTTTTCACGAATTGCGAAGATCTCGAGTGAATAAAAATCGTTCTGAGAAACAGTTTCTGAAATAAGGAAAATTTCATATTAATTCAAGGGTCTTACTTTATTATTTTCTATGTATGATCAAAAGAACATTGGTAAACGCAAAAAGAAATAGAAGGAAGAATTGGATGTTATTATGTTTTTTGAAAGAGCGTTTTCATGAGTGACCTAATTAAATCATTAGTGGTAAAACGATGTATAACAATACAATCGTATATTAGGGTACATTAAAACTTATTGCTTTAATCTACGATTTCCTTCTTTTAGTGATGATAAATTATTTCCAAGTTATTAATTATTAACAAAGTTTCCTTAGAATGTATGTCACTGAAAGAAATCTTTATTAATTGCTGTTTTATTCGTTTTTAATTGCACACACGCTATCGTTAAAAGAAATAGATCGATTAATAATTGTTATTTTGTTATTTTTCCCTGAAGTAATTACTGCTACTGTATAGAAATTACAGTTTTCTAAAAGCAATGTAAGTTTACGCAATTTTTTTTAAACTTAATTGTTAGTTACTGCGGATTTACTTTTGTACATGCCAAAAAAGAATACGTTAAAGCGTGCATTTTTTGAATAAACCTTTGAATAAGTTTGTCTAAGTGGTAGGTGGCCCCATCTATTAATTTCACTATGAACTAACTTTGTACATAAACCAGTTGCTTTAACAACCTTTATCTTTATAGTTTTCTAAAGTGTTTTTGAACACTGTAATTGAAATGTATCATCATCGTCATCATTATCAGCCAAATGACATCCACTGCTGAACATAGGCCTCCCCCATGGTGAAAACACATAGTAGATAATGTATCAATGTTATGAGTAGCTACTCATATTTCTCATCATACCTTTTTAACTAGAAACTTCCCTAGATTATACAACAAACATCTCTATCTTACCAGTCCTTCACGTTTATATTGCCAGGTTGTATTTGCCTAAGCACAACCCAATGTTACGTAACACAGGTCATCATCAGCATTACGTGAACTTACCATAATTAATGTTCCATCAGGTTTTTGCCATACCCTCGTGTTGTAACGGCGAACATAGAGAAAAAAGTATGTTTCTCCATCTCGGGCGCGTTCCCACGATTGTGACGATAATTTGTCGTAGGACATGCGAAAACAATGCAAAATCTGTCATCACTGTCATTATTTAAAAAAAAGTGTACCTTAAAAAAAATCACTCAAAGCTTAAAATAACGTATTTGTCTTAGGTTAAGGAGAAAACAAATATTTGGAGTCGGTTCATGATGTCAAACTTACCTACTGCGCCCATCATGCACGAACTCTATAAATTTGTTTCGCCTAGAAGAAAAATGCGTTAGGTATTTTAAGCTTTAATGTGAAGGAGGTTTATTTTTTATTTACTTAGCGAAATTCATTTTATTAAAAATAATTCAAATATTGCCTTAATCCACGTCAAATTCGAATTAAATACCGTAATTATTTTAATCTTTAAAAAAGTTGTGGACTACAGTCGTACTATAAATGTGAAAACGTCCATCGAAATATACAAGACGACACTTCCAACAACACGATAATCTGCCGTCACGACATAATGGAAACGCGCCCTTACTCCATATGGTACCGGTATACTCTATGTAAGTATCAAGTATCAAGAGTGGATTAATGGAAAATTCCTAGTACCTAGTTGATATGTCTAGTATACCTTATTGTACGGTGATAAGAAATTTGTTTAGTTAGGTAAGGTAGACATCTCTCCGTAAAATACCCGCAATAGGCTAGTTGATTAAATTTCAAAAACTAGATAATACCTTACCTTAGTAAATATATTGATCAAATACCTTGGTATTTTAAATAACATTTACTTGATTCAATGAATGGATTTTAAAAACGCTCGAACTGTCATGGCGTACTCAATGACGTCACTGCGGAAGTTCGGAAGTCTTTCTGACAGCAAAATACTATGAAGAGTTGTCAATGACAGCAAAAAAGCCCGCCATCGCGCAAGGCATGACGTCACATCCTCTGATAGGCGTTTGGGGTCACATGACCAAATGTGCGTTTTCGACAAACTAAATTATTTAAAATATTAATAATCCTAATTTGTTCTAAGTGGAAACTCGCCTATTCGTAACGCTAAATACATTTCCTGTAAATATTTCCTATAGCTGCAAAGCTTCACAGAATTGTCTCGGTGTAAAATGTTTGCAAAGCTGTTGAGCAACGTGAAAGCTTCAAATATTCGGGCATCGGTGCTTTTGAATAAAGCCTCCACCTCTATAAATATTTTCTACTATGCACAGACGGATTATATTTTTTTAAATACGGGTCTTTTTATGTGCGCATTCTGGAATTGCTGTCGCAAACTCTAAATTACTTTCTCTATTCCTTATCACTAAACGAGGTTTGGTTCAAACAGCAAGAACTTGATTGGAGGCTCAGAATATGGAAGAATGAACGGAAAATTGTAAATGTTCTGAACAATTTAAAAAAAAAACTGGAATAAACTGCCTTCATTCTGTCGCTTCGCTGTCTGTATGTTGTTTACCTAGTCAATGCTACGGAACTCTTAGTGCGCGAGTCAGTCACTCGCACTTGGCTGGTTTTATTTTAAATAATTTAAGCCTCGTCTACAGAATTTTTGGCTAAAACTGCGATCATTACAGTATTACGACTTTTAAAATAAGTTCAAAACCACATTTTGTGGTCCTAGAAGGATTACTATTTTGACAAATTATGCAGGGAATACAATACAACCTCTTGATGTTCAGAGATCAATAGCCTGTGGCAGGCGAAGTTGACCGCCATAAATAATTCATAAATAGTTCTACTAGCATATTAACACATTTCTAGTCACCGATGTTACTGTGTTTTTAAAATAATACAGTAAATGTAGTATATAGTAACTTAAGAGGATTAAATGGTAGACCTTTAAGCCCATAGATTATCCCTAATGTTTGTTTTAGACTTAGAAAATATGTTAGGTTTGCATAACCCAAAGTTTAAATTAAAATTATAGTATATTCATGGAACAGGTTTGATCGTTTTATATCTATAGTACTAGCATATTTGAAAAAGCAATCCTTAGACCTTCTTACCTCTACCATCTAGACTAGCTAAGACCAAAATACCATTGGAGTGTCATATGTAAATGATATAAATTTTTGGTCCCAAGCTTCGTTTTGACAGATGTTGCCAAAAAAACCCAAAGGTCTTAAGGACCACAAATTAGAATACAGTTTTCGCTTTATTTTTCTTTTGATATCTTTTTTAAAAAATGTTGATGATCTCTATCTTATTGACAATATTAAATCCCAAAAAAAATACTGGTTTCATAACTGGGTTGTGAAAGAGGCTATTAATGTACCAGGTTTCATGGTTTCAGTGCATAAGCAACATGCGCTTAAAACCAATTGGAGTCTGCTCTGCATTCTAAGAAATTGCAACGCCACTGCAAGTCACTGGCCACAAATAAATCCTGATACTTCATCGTCTGAAAAATGATTAAAAAAACAATAGATGTCAATGCCGGTCAGCATTTTCCCCTGTGTCATCCGTTTCATAACAAAGAGGCGCTAAATGAATAGAATTTGAATGATTGGATGGGCGTGTCTGAATAAGAGTCCTACTCTATAAGCCACTGTCCGCATTCTTCGGCTTCAGCGTCGAAAATCAAATAAAGTCGTATAAAGTAAGGCCCTGGGCGTGACTAATGGAAATCGAACAAATATTACAAAGATCAGAAATGAGGAAAAGTTGGTTGTAAAATTATTCATAGAAAAATGTAGTACCCAGTTCCTTAATATTTTAACAAATAATAAAGATGATGAAAACACCACTTAAACTTGGTAGGCAAAATTGATAATGTTCCGCCAATTTCTAAACCATCCAGAGCGTCATACACTTGTCAAACTAACATACACAAACGAAAGTATAGTCATTTGAACATTACTAGTTAGTACATGACAGAACATTTGTAGTTCTAGAATGTACTGGTATGATCACAACACAACAATTTCTCTTCCGGTAATCTTATAAATTAAATTATTATTTTAACTCTAGGAATAAACTAACTAGTTGTTTTTAAGACACGAAGCCTGAGGCTGTGCAAATTATAATTCGATGCAAGCCTCGGTCAAGGTGGCTATGGCTACGTAACATAAATTACATAAAATCAATAGCTATGTTAGTTATTCAATAGCGGTAATATTTTGTAACGATATCGGCTGACCTTTCGTTCGTTGTTGTAGCAGCAAATGTATCGAATGTTCAAAACTATCAATAAGGTATACTTAAGTACCTGCAAGGTTTGCGAATAAAAGTACGTTTTTGGTTTATTTAACACGTTCCGGGACACTACTCCAGACACAATAGATGTTTTATTGTTTTCACGCCTGTAGGCGTTCACTGTCCCGGAACGTGTTAATTACTTTTACGAGACCTAGGATTGATATCCTGAGTACTGATGTACTCAAAAATCGTTTTGTAGTCAGTCATTTACCAAGAGTTCATTTATTTTATTTTATTTTGTTAATTAATATCTTATCGAAACGACACCTCATCGCTAAACTTGCCTTTCGTGCCATACAGTTGCTCATCTATTGATTCTTTCTCAAACACAAATCACAGTACTTATATTTACTCCAACCATTGCTAACACGTAACATGTTACACATAACAAGTGGATATCCTACATACCGATATACAAATTGCAAAATCAGCAACACCCTACAAAAAAAAGTCGATCAACCTCCGCCGCCTCGTTTCACCATTAATTATTTATTAGGCACCAGAATCACTCTTTACTGCTGTCTGTTGTTAGACACAAGCGAGAGCGGTGTCAATGACCTTGATAATTTTATTTTCATATAGTAACAAAACAAAAACATATAACAATATCATGTTTACTCCTTAGAGCGAAGCCACATGGACGTCTCCGTTGCGTTTGGGCGCTGTGACGTCGGCGAAACGGCGAACTTCGTCGTTGTACAGTCACCAGCACTATAAATTTATGTTGAAAAATTGCCCTTATTCCAACAGCATATAATACCACAGGATTTAGCTTAACGTGCTATCGTCCGTACATCTGAGTGGCATGCCACACAGTGCGTTGCGTCGTCGATATGAGTAATATGGACCGAAGCATCGCACGCCAATGTGGTTTTGCTCTTATAAGGTTCAATATAGACAAATTCCTTGTTAAAAAATTTTGGAGTGAATGAAGCTTCTGATTGAACTGATTGGTAGCAAATTCTGAACAAACTATTTAAATATGTACATACGTGTATATCTTATCTTAGTAAAGTTTTTCTCCTAGCCTATAAGATTTAGGGTAAACACGGTCCTGTTGGCTTTTCTGTAGAAATAAAAGGGGTTCGTTCAGGGTGCTATTTTGAGATCTTTCTTTAATAACGTTGCAATTACTTAAGATTGAGAAGTTTGTTGAAAGTAATTGTCAAACTAATTAGTTTATGGTCATCGCTACCGCTTCTGTCTCGCATGCACATCAATAGACTATGACTCAATTCTTTCTTTTGAATTATTCACAATTCGTGCCATACAGTTGTATGTTCGTGTTGGTATGTAACTTTTTTTGAGGGAAGTGTCACTACCATTGTGAATAGGCTGGGCCGCTGGGGTCTTTGTTAGTCTAGGGTTTCAATTTATTTTATAAATGATGTTATAAATGACAAGATTTTTTTTTTATATTATTTCCTTTATAAATGCAATGCAAGTTCTAAAACTTGCTTGCTATTTAAAAAATATGTAATCAGTGTGTTAATGAGGGTAATTTATCGACTAACACAAATAAACCCTATTGCATTATGAAAACGCAGACGTAAAATTTGGGTCACGCAAACAACAAACATTGGTATGCGAACAATGTTCACATGCAGTATTTTGTATTTCGGCGACCCAATTTGTCCCCAAAGCGATGTTCCCGGAATTGTATTTGATTCATTTGCGTAAAACGTACAGTTAAATGGACAGATAGCTTTTAATTGATGGTTAACAAAGATTATTTTTTTGTTTCATTGGTACTCTAGAATAGGGCCCAAAAGACACAGAGATGTGATTAGGCCTCTTATAAGTGATTAGGCTTCTATAGACCACATAATACTTGACTTTTAGAGGGTGACCTCGATGAACGTTCTACATAAACTTTTCGTATGAAAACGTAAGTAAAGGTTTAACTGATCAGGGTGTATAGGGATGGTATTGCGATGCAGTTTTGACAGTTAAACAGCTCTGCTTTACCGTCAAATTAGCAATTTTTATTGCAATTTCGCATTATATTGATAATATTACTATAATATAAAACAATATAAATATTAATATTCATCTAGAGATGCGCCGAGTAGCACTTTTGCCGAGTACCGAGTACCGAGTTTTACTCGGTTCATTTTTTTTCCAACCGAGTACTCGGCCGAGTAACTCGGTTTAATCAAATTCCTGTTTCGGGTGTGTAAATAAGTACAAACCAGGTTCGCGCAAAATAAGCCTTCATCAAGCCACTAGAGCGCGATGATCTTAAAAGCCCCATTACTTTTTTTTAGTATTACAAAATCCCCAGCATGATGATAATATAAAATATAGACATGTAAGACTTACAGCCACTGACGGATTTACATTTTATTGACTAAATTTAAAAAACCGGTTAAGTGCGTGTCGGACCCGCGCACTGAGGGTTCCGTGCCACCCTTAACTGAATTCAGGGTTCACTTACTTTCACTTAACGAAAACATCACAATATATTGTGACAGCAAAAATAACTTTGTTTTTCATAGTGTTTGTATGAAAGACTAAGTTATATTTGCGGTTGGTAAAAATGTGCAATATCTCAAAAACGACTGGTTCGATCTCCTTCAAACCAATTTTCGTTGCAAGTTTTTGTTGAGATGTACATCATATATTTTTTTCAAAATTTTCACTTTCTTAGTTCAAAAGTTAGATGGGGGGGGACGCCCATTTTACCACTTTGGAAGCGTCTATATCTCAAACCTTACACTTTTAGAAAAAATGGTTTTAGAAACCTCAACATCATTTTCAAAGACCTATCCATAGACACCCCACACGCATAGGTTTAAGTAATTTTTGGTTTTAGTTTCATGTATGGGAGCCCCCCCTTAAATATTATTTTTTCTTACTTTTTGTATCTGAATCGGAAAGCGGTGAACAAGATACACCTACCTACCAAGTTTCAGCTATGTGATGCTTATAGTTTCAGAATAAAGTGGCTGTGACATACGGACGGACAGACAGACAGACAGACAGACAGACTTGACGAAACTATAAGGGTTCCGTTTTTGCCATTCGGCTACGGAACCCTAAAAAGGTCGCTATTGCACAGAATTTGCTAGCAAAAGACAAGAGTGCTTTCGAGTGGAGGGCAGGGCCCCGAACGAGGTATTCGGAACTGGCATGGCACGCTTAGCAAGAGTGTTTCTATGAGCACCTGCAAGAACCATTCACAGCGACTGATTATTTTCGGAGGCTGGTAAAGTCTACGAAGAAAAAAGTGTGCGCGTGTTTTATAAAGTACGAGTGTGTTGTGGTGATCAACACAATCTAACTTTATAAAATTTCACATATTATTTTTACTAACGTTTTCCTCATTTTGTCTCTACTCATTCATTATCATAATTGAGGTTGTGATAGATTTCCCCAGTCGTTTAGATGATATCTACCGAAATATATTGCTTTAAATAAACCGAGTTACTCGGCATTAAAACCGAGTTACTCGGCCGAGTACGAGTATCAAAAAACCTGCCGAGTACGCCGAGTACCGAGTATTAACCGAGTACTCGGCCCATCTCTAAAATTCATACCATTGTAGTATTATTATAATATTATTATATTGATAATATTCGTTCACACTGAGTGGGAATTGAACTGCCTCGGAATTGAACGGATTAAGTTGGATCGCAATACGTTCATCCAGTACAAGAAAAATAACCGGTATTTTTAAATTAATTTACCTACAGCTGCATTAAGTCAGTGCTTACCGGATAGCTTTATTATTATTTGATATCGCTGCCGGCGTTTAAGCGCCTTTTTGCTCTATAAATGTTTTATGCGCTACTTCTCTCTTCTGAATAATTAAAACTGTATTATTTCATAAAAGCTACGATCCACGTTATTTGATTAAAAACGGGGTTATTTTAACGTGCTTCTCACTTTTAATGGGTAATAGTTTACATGCTTTTATTGTAAAAATGTTTATTTCAATAATCATAATCAGAACAAAAAGAGTTTCATAAGCTCTCGGGTCTCAACAAGGATGACCTTTTTCATTTACTTGACAATTTTTATCCTCCTGCCATTTGATCCTGTGCCATGTCGAGTAAACGCAACCATCAAACAAGCCCTGATGTTGGGTAGCAGCAACATCAGTACTGGCAGAAGGCTGAAGATATACTATATCAGGAGAGGTGGAACACTCCTGATTGCGGTGTAAGAGGCAAGAAAGAAACCAATGCACTATCTGTCCTCACCTAATGGAGCTTTATGGAAAAACAACTCCGACAAAAGGCTCGCTCTTAAATTTGATGATTATAAACAATTTACACTAATTGCTCTTAAAAACTGTACTTACATAATAACAATTTCATTACACGAACTTCTAAAGACTAAAATTCTTGGAATTGTGACAGTTGCTGGTTCTGTAGTCAAGAGTTACTGGTACCTCAAAATCTATTAGATAATAATAAGTAAGGAAAATATAAACCTTTCCTATCGTAGTTTAATAGCGAAACCTACAGTATGCACTAATTAAATACCTTCACGTACGGTTCAAATTACTTTCTATTGTATTAAGCCCCAACAACTTGCTCGAATAAATGAAAACCAATTTCCTGCGGGGATTAAATCCTCAATTTACATTTTACTACTCGCATGGAATTATAGGATTAAGTACATTTAAATTAAGAGTTAAGTAAATACGAGTACTTTTAACATGTAAAAGTTAAGTACATGTAAAAGTGTTTGAGTAGGTACTATACATTTAAAAGGTAAGCAGGCCCTTACCGTTTACTTGACTTGACAGTGGCCTCAGATTGTAAGCAACTTGGGGTTTCAGTTATAAATTTAAATGAGCGGTCAGAAATTAGTGCCGCATGACAATGAATGATTATAGTGACAACCTGGAACATTGAAGGCAAGGGAGCTCTAGAACCAAATACCGCTATTACTGAGTTTAAACATGTCATATTCATACTGTCGTTCTCTCACACAAAAACCCCACTTTAAGCTTTTATTAACAAACGTACCACACACCTAATCGTAAACACAATCAGATATGTTTCAAACACTAAAATAGATACGAGATATCCGATTCTATCCGATCTATCCCAATAGGATTGACATCGATGCGCAGTTTGAAATCTGGCAGTCAGAAAATTGGTTTATCAGCATTGAAACCAGCGGTTTGATTTACTATATGTATATAATAAAATCAGTATTTACAATGACAGATTGTATTTATAACAGGAAAAGTTGA
The DNA here is from genome assembly GCA_963584085.1 of Pyrausta aurata. NCBI lineage: Eukaryota > Metazoa > Arthropoda > Insecta > Lepidoptera > Crambidae > Pyrausta > Pyrausta aurata. The sequence continues at coordinate 12,785,928 of OY757254.1, forward strand.
TGTCACCTGACGCTGGATAGGTACCTACGAAAGAAGACACCAACTTTAGAACATCGTACAATTAAAGATGTCTAAGCGGACAGATGTTTTCTATAAATAACTGAACTTATAATTTAATGACCTGACCTGACGCATCTTTTTTGGGTTCCGTAGCTGAATGGCAAAAAACGCAACCCTTATAGTTTCTTCATAGGTGGAAGTAGGTAAGTGAATCCCGAATCTAGTTTAAGGTGGCACGGAACCCTTAGTGCGCGGGTCCGACTCGCACTTAGACGGTTTTCTTATTAACGATTGTATCTCATGCATGAGTATCGCTATTTATATTTAGTTTAAAAGTTATCTATAATGTTATTTTTTCAAATGCTTCTTTTGAGCCTTTCGACTTATATAACACATTTTGCACACCTCATATAATTCACTCTCGTTTCGCGAATCGTCACGCGCGACTGGCTTAGATAAATGTGCTCTACATATTATTTTTTCAAACATAAGTAAATAGGCTTAACAGATATTGACTGATTGCAATTCTGATTGTTAGGATGAAGCCTAAGACGAATGAAATGTCCGAATTTGGTAGCTTGCCCGTTAGATTGGATGTTCAATTTGGAGTGGACTGAAATTGCGAACATTTCGAGATAGCCCAGGGATTAATTTACGAATATTGTTGCTTCGATTTAAATTGACGAATATCTGACTTTGAGCTATCGCGATCGTTGTTAACAATATTTCTGCTGTCCAATAAAAAATATGCAAAATCAATTAGTGTGAAGAGGTATCAATGTTACTATTTTAATATTTATGATACCTACTTTATTTTTTACTTTAATTTGGTTTAAAACACATCTTTTTTTTTATTTATTATAGGACAACACAACAGATTACGTCATGACATACAGCTGCAACTTAGAATTATAGTGATATACAAGATGTAATCCTTATACGTGTTATCACGGCATGCCAAGAATGAGAAACATTTTCTAAATGAAGGTGGTGATTATTTTATTGCAAAAATGTATAATTCAATATTATCACGATCGTTCGTTGCTTAATTTCTTTATTGATTAAAAATAACAAATCGTTATCATTGCCTCACGTTATGTCAAAGTGCTAGGATGTTAAAATGTTAGCTGCATCTTCTTTTTAACTACGTGTCAATATAATTGCGTAGTATAGCAATCAATATACGATTGACGGCTAAAATCACGGTTATAGAGTCTTGTTGTATGCAACCCACATGCTAAGATACTAGATGATACTTTTTTTGTACGAACACGCGAAACACCGTGCGAACTAGGCCCATCTTCATAATTCGGCGCGCGCGCACGCGTTACGTCACTCGCTAATTGTCGCTTTCACCGCGAATCTTGCGGCAGCACCGTTTTTTCTGAGGACGCAGTCGGGTAAGATGCGATGTGCATCTAAAGCTATTGTTTTTATGGTAATGGATGTTTGAATGCCGGTTGTAAATGTACAAATACGCAACGCAAATCGTGATTCACCGTTTCGGTGCTTATTTACAAATCCGATCATCAGACAAAGTCAGAAAATATAATCTTGTGGATACACATAATTCTAATAGACAAAGAAAAGTTTGCTTAAACTGATTTTTACTACAAATGCTTGTTACCGTAATAACTGACAAAGTTAACCCTTTACAAGGCAGTGTACACTATATTGCCATGCCACCATATTTTGAACTTTATCCCATTGACTTATGATCAAAATCCAATTATTTTTGCTGACTAGTTCTGCCCGTCAAAGGTTAACGATTCGCTCTCGAAATTCGCAAATCGTCACGCGCAACCGGCTCAGTTATTTACTATTGGAGGAGATTCTCTAATATTGCTTGGGCTATTCAACCGTTGTCCAATTTTCAAATGCTTTCTGGTTCGATTGGAAAATCTTGATAGCCCGTATCTACCTAGGTATGCCCTTATTTTGGGACAATATCCGTTTTCAATATAAAAGAAATAAAAAAATATTTCTAATTTGACATATTTGGAATTAATATTTGAAATAGATTTTTAATTTAAATTATATGAAGGCTATGAATTGATACTTGAATTTTTGTACGTTACCTATGCGTTTACAAATCTAAACTGAAAATAAAGTAGTGTCATTATACCACATCTCAAGAACATTCCACATTCGTTGCCGTCCCGAATACGGGGCCGTGGTGAAGCGAAGTTCGCTAGGACCGCTAGTTTAACTTACACGGAAGGGCATTGCAAACATTTATCTGAGAGTACATGTTGATTAGCACGGTTAACTTCGTTTCGTCATAGCCTGAATGGTTTATGTCATAGACATCAACGCATCTGATGCAACCACGCAACCGCGTATCTCGTGAGAAAGAAGCAATCTCACGCGCAGACATTGTTTACAGTAAATTTTTTGCATTCTGAGTAATGGCCAAACAATAAAATAACTGGAATCATCTGACGTTGCAGAATAATTTTTGGATTGCTTTTTAAATTTTGAAACCACCATATTTTGTCATTGAAAATTGCAAGGTGAATAATTTCGCCAACACAAAAGCTTTTTACACAAAAGTACAGTAAAAAATATGTTTATGTAGGCTCACGAATATAAATTAAAACCATTTCTCTTTTTGAAAATTCTGAAATAAAATATAAATAATTTTTAAATACTTTTGTTTCAGGATCCTTTCATTTCATCACATCATGTCTTCTGAAAGACATTGGACGAGTTTTGCCGGTAAGTTTATGTCATAAAAATATACGAATAGGTATATATTAAGTACGTACACACACCGGCACAATTAGGGGAACGGGAAAAAACGTTTCCTTTTTCAATATTAAGGGGTATTTTTTAATGTTGTTCTTTCTGTAAGTTACTTTCATAACGAATTGTTTAATGTGTAGTCTTTACACACTTCAAAGTTATGAATTTTGTCAGTTTAGGTAGTTGCAGACACTTGGCGTCTCGTTTTGATGCTGATAAAACTTTGTTGTATGAATGTGTTTCGAAACTGCAGCTCACTTCATCGATATCAGTGATTGCATGAACAATACTGAAATATTTTAGCATTATGGTCTGTAACAGACTTTATCATTTTCGGTCATAGAGTACGTTCTTTTGGAAATCGTTTCAGTCAAATTAAACATTTCAAAGGTAGTGAAAAACGTTTAAGACAGGCGTTTGATAAGGTTTTCCAACTTTCAAAGCAATTTACCCCAAACATTTCTACAAGTAACACCTTCACACCAATCGGAAAGTTCTAAATAAATCAAACAACGACAAACTAATGAAACACGCAAAACTGAGCATCTTCGGAAATCCTCCGGTTATTTAGGGTCCTATTTATGAATCACTCGCGTCAATATGACGTGTGATATCCTTTGATCAATATTCGATTTTTGAATATCAGTAGTGATTTCAAACATGTTCTTGGGCTTACTTCCTTGTAAATATCTCTGTAGCCACGTTATCTACCTTCGTTTAATAATAGCAAGCAAATTCTAATTTCGTAGGTACATAGGTAGCTACGTCAAAAACATTTTCTTTTTAACGCCGTAGGTACATTCAAATGCGGCATGTGACATTGACATATGCCATCTCTCGCTCTAACATAGCTAGATGTGATAGATGCATCCTTGTCGGTATCGTTCAGCTGCATCGCTGCCGCATGAGAATGCGTTGGTGTACTATAGGTAAAACGCTTCATTGAAACTGCTTCGCCTGCGAGGCGAAGGAGCGAAGAGGGAGGCGAGAGCGCGGTAGCATACACCCGCCCGCACCCTTCACGCACCGCGCTTTCGCCTCCCCCCGCGCCCCGCCACCACGCAGGCAAGGTCTCAATTTCGCGGTCTACCTACAACTTCAGCAACTTTTGAAGGTAGGCAACCATATAGTACCGCTTCATTAGCTAAACGATTTGTCCAATATAGGGAACCTATATACCTAAACGGTTGGCATCCAGATGTAGCTAGTACCGATTTATCAGCAAAATGATTCGTCCAGTGTGCGTATTGCGATGCAACTTTGACATCTAAGAATCTATGTTTTACTGTCAAATTAGCAATGCGTATTGCAATTTTCTACACACACAAACACAGCACACAATATACAACAAAATACAACAGCACAAATAGTAATATTCATACCATTGTAGTGTTATTAAAATATTATTATATTGATATTATTCGTATACACTGAGTGGGAATTGAACTGCCTGGAAATTAAACGGATTAGTTAGATAGCAAAACGCCCCCAGTACAGGGAACCAGCATAATCGAGTACTCGTAAGTTTGATTGGAAAAGTTGTAGACAGTGTAGCGAGGCGACGTCATGTGCCGTCGCTTAATTATGACAGCTTTTCATCACTGATTAGAATCAAACTTAGTGATGTGACATTGTTTATCGATATACAAACAACCTTAAAAAGATTAGCCTAACAATATTATATGCATCAACATCTTCATACACCTAAAATTTTGAAAGTTCTAGGATTAGCATAACGATTAGACACAAAATATCAAACGTCTATTTACTTTTTTATTGAAACTTTATTGCACTGTGACTTGTACAAGTGGGTGACTTAATGCCTTATTTAGGGCATTCTCTACCAGTAAAAAAAGACTGCCAATCAACATTAGGTAGAGTAGCTATCATGTTAACGTTATGCACAAAATAAGTTAATTTATTTTATTATAAATGATTCCATTCTTAACTCGTCAAGTATGTGTGAACGAGACACAATAGAAATTCCATTGTTATGCGACTCTCGAGAGTCGTTTGATCCCTGACTGATTAAATCCTCTTGCAAAGAGCCTGTGAAATAACTTACACATACTTTATTCAATTAACATTTGTACATTGCAAGTCATAATGACTTCCTTTGGAATCGTTATTCACAACATTACGCCCAGTCATCCTTCTTCCATATTTAGTTCGTTCAATCACTTAACTAAATACCACCATCTTCCCACGGCCAGCAATATCAATTCTAACAAAGACACAGTTATTATTACAGAGCAATAAAAGCGTTGCAAGTTTGAATAATGGTGGCATAAAGCTACGAATAAATCGTTTCGAATTATTTCGCTACCGTACGCTATTTTCGCAACACTAATAGTTATAGTCGATAAAAACTGATATTATCTCATCATCTTGTCATACTTTAAAATGTTATACGAGCAGGTGAATGATAAACGCACAGTTTTGTAGTATAGTAAAACAAGTTACTTAACATTTATTTACAAAGTCTAAAAAAAATACTATAACTTTGTCACTGTACTTTTTGAGGTAGTATTTTATTCTTTTTTCTGTGGAATCTAACGGAAGGATTTTTTACAATGATTGCTGTAATTTGTGGTGTGGTGTGGTACTATGGTGTCCCACTGCAGGGCAAAGGCCTCCCTACCCTTTCACCAGTCTCAACAATTTTGGGCATTTATTTCCCAGCCTTTATCGTATACGTCTAACTCGTCGTAATGATTATTTTGAAAAGCTGTCATACATTTTAACGATAGCGAAAATATCGATAGCTGCACCGCTCCAATCAATGGTAGGTATAGAGAGTATTTGATAGAGCAATATTCATAACTCCGATTTACGGGCGCGGTACAGTCGGCAATAAAAACTCCATTGGACAAATGAGTCCGAGTCCGAACGTGTTCACTCGACCTGTTGATAGCCACTGAAAGACAAATTATGATTATGGGCATCCATAAAAAATCGTATTGAGCTTTTGAGTGCAAATGACAGTTTCATTGTAAAGTAAGTATAGTCTCATATTTTTATATTATCAACTAATAACTAATTTGAATTTAAATATGCTAAATGATTATGGAAGTGTTACCTACTTCTCTATATCCATTTCCTTTCCTCTTTGAATATCTAACTCCTATGTCATTTCATATTAACTGCCTCGGTGGCGCAGCGGTTAGAGGGTCGCATTTTAAAGCGACGGCTGCGCCAGAGGTCCCGGGTTCGATTCTCGGGTCGGGCCAAAAATATGTACCTTAGTTTTTCTGTTCAGAAATTGTCAGGGAAGCCCAGAGTTTGGAAGTTGGCAGTGTTTCGCCCCTGTGCCTTGGAAAGCACGTAAAGCCGTTGGTCCTGCACCTGATCTCTCTCCGGTCGTGTCAGATTGCTGTCCCATCGAGCTATGAGAGTGAAAGGAATAGAGAGTGCACCTGTGCTTGCGCACACACTTATGCACTATAATATGTCCCGCGCAGATGGTTAGTCGTTGTGACCGGCCACCGTAGTCGAAATCGGCTAGGGGGACTATTATTATTATTATTATATCATTTTATGTCACTAAAAGATCAGAGATGGACGAAAAGAGTGACCACACGGGCACGTCCTTAAGGCAAAAGAAGAAGAAGTAGACCTGTTGTAGCATATTGGAAAGATGAGATCAAAAATAAAACCAGAGAAGACTGGCTGTCTGTGAAGGAGGCCTTAACCTAGAGAGCGGTTCTTGCAGACTTAATTAATAATAATAGTAGACGAATAATTCTAAATTTATACTTTCGTCCAAAATATTTTTTCTAAAACTTACATTATAAGACCTTAAATACAAAGTCTTAAAACAAACAAAACTTGTTAACGTTTGTAATCTTCGTGAAATTAAAGGCTTTTTTGTTATGTATTATGAATTTTTGGCTTCGGGTAAAAAATGGCCTTCTGTTATATCCTGATGAGGCCTCAATCTTTCTATTAATAAAGACACAGGCGTGCGGAATAATTTAACCTTCTTGAGCGAAGTTATTAAAGATTAACTCAAATCCTCCTGAGCCATTTTTATCAAAATATTATTCGATATACATCGAACGGATACTAGTACTTCTAGCTACCCAAAAATAAATTTTCGATTCAAATTAAGTTCTAGCGTCATAGATATTAGACAGAAAATTGTTTAAGTATTAAAGATTACTTTGAATAAGTCAACACGTGCCTATAACTGGATTTTATATTGAAAACGTGAAATAAAATAAAGTCTGTTGAATATTTAATATTGCATTATAAAACCACTTTGAGATCGAACGTCTTAAGATTCGGAGATCAGTGAGGATTTCATCACAAGAAAAAACTAGGTATCAGTGAAAATCTTACCAATTTTGATTAAAGTTACGGACTATATTGAGGAAAATGCTTTAGATAAGATACCTGATTTTTCCAAGAACGGTCGTTGAATTCTTAAAAAGCAAGTTCCTAGGTTGTAAAAAATCTTTTTGACTACCTTTGAGGTGAACAAGATAACCTCTTTTTGATCGGTATTATTACAGTTTTATACTGAGTTATGTATTATTAGGTAGTCACTTATTGGACACGTAAATTATATGCCAATAAGTAAATTTCACGCCATGTTTCACTAACTAACAGCCATTCCTTTTCTCTTACTTAGATTCTGTCCCTTAACTTTATTTAATGAAAAAACTGAATCACGTGTTACGGTCAATATAAAACCTTCATTGAAAATAATAATGTATGTAAAACATTCGACGGAATTTCCAATATTCCCTTCTTCCATGATTTTATTTTATTTTATACGCGCAGCTACGGGGAACTTGATTAAGAAATTAATATCCAAGTAGCTATGTTTTTGCAATTAGTTAATTATCAAGTGTAGGAAATGATTGAAAAAACGACGCTTCCTCGACTTTCTTTCCTTTATCTTGTAAATTAATTTATAATTTTCATTTATTTGTTATATAGCCTTTATTCAGAAAACATATTATATATTGACTTTTTTTGTTGATTTTCAATGTTTAAGTCACTTATGTGTGTTCCTCCCCCAAATTCCGAAACTCTTCTTTGTTTGGTCAGTCTATTCTAGGTTCTTCAGGCTGTTCTGAACTTCTGCACATCTTAGCAGACTTTTACCATGCATAATCACGTTAGGTAAAGCATAATCACAGAATATATAATAGTACTAATTAATTATATTTAATTATTCTGTGCCCAGATTTTATATTTTCTTTGTTGTAATTTTACACGCGTTTCAATTAATCTTCATCTATGCTCTATGTGACGAATTATATTTTTTTATTAATCGTAAGTTAACAAATATTTTCAGAATGGCCAATTTTGCATGGTTTTGGATTAGTGGAAAAAAATATATTAGGCCTCCAAACAGCGTATACGTAGGCATCTGCAGCAATCTGCAGTACATTTTATGTAATTATTGTAAAGTGCCTATTGAAACCATGCTTTAATTAAATAAATATTAATTATTCATTGAAATAGAACTGTGTCAGTTTGTAGTATTGGAAAAATTTAATACTTACCAAGCTAAATTAAATTATTTTCGAAATTTCTTTCTTGAGGTTTGAAATGAGGATATCACGTATCATTTGTGGTATATCATACGAACAAAACATCAGCGATATTATCGTATCAGTAGGAGCCCAAATTTGGTATGATTTGAAATTATTTTTGTTTTACTTTAACATAAAATGGCTGATGTATATAATTAGTATATTTTCAGAATCGCCTTAAAAAGCGTTTTCAAATTATATTTCTGAAAATGATTTTTTAATTTTCCATACAAATTGAATGATGACTCAGCACTCCCATCCTACCGAAGATTTTTCTAGGTACTTCAAGGTAGGCAAAAAGATTTTAACTCTAGTATGCGTGTGTCAAATGGCTAAACTGTACATCGGTTTGCGGGTTTTCTTTGAAACGGGGCTTTTGCGCCGTCCATTAGTTGACAAATCATTCATTCCTTTGCTGTCAGTTTTTTTATGTCGACACAGACAGAAAGACGTATTGACCAACCCCAGGTTAGTGTGCTAAATATGGCCTACGCAAGTGGGTGTATAAATTAACAAGTGATTCAAAAACAATACCAACAAAACGAGGCTTCATAGTTTCCTGAATACATTTACAATACTGTACTTATATTAAAATTTATATTCAACTGAAGAGGCGTTGGGCTGCCTGGTTCGTTGCAAAACAAAACATGTTTAAATACGAAAATCATTGCACATTGTTAGCTTAACAATAGATTGTGGGAGGGTGGCAAGTCTTAAAACAATAGAACTTTACACAGTAACTTTACTGAAGCCAAGCGATGAAGTAGGTAATTGCTGAACTACGGGAACTTGAAAAAATCCCTTACATTCATACCCAAACTCTTATCATACGTTTACATAAACGCACGGATCACAGAATCTGTGGATGTTTTTTTTTTATCCTTACCTTTTTAATGTAGCATGTACACTGGCTCTTTTTAAATAATCTTATCGTCGTTGTAAATAATCCTATAATAGCTTCACGTTCACTTTATTTTACCTGTTGTTATTATTTGACCTCATAATATGAGCATAATTTAGATACTGTACATCTCTGTACATACAATCAAGGAGAAGGTGATCTAAAGACTACAAAAAGCGATATTCTCTAACTAAATTGATAAGCTTACTAGATTTTAATTTAGAATTCACAGAGTCGTCAAACTATTTGTTGATTACACATCGATTGCGTTTCCGACTTAGATATGTCTTATCACTTCTTAATTAATCTTTTCTTAGTTAATCTTTTCTTAAGCGCTCTGCCCCCTTAAACTGAGTGATACTACTGCCAACTCTTACAAGTATGGCAGGTCTTATTCGCACGACCTTCTCAGGTAGTGAATGTCTAATTAATTATCTATTTATACACATGCGTGTGACATATAACCTATTGCGGACTTAGGACTGAGCCTTAACTGTTAGAAGGGTCGTCACATTTACACTAACGTAAACACGTACTATGACAAATGGGCCTCTGTTATGTAGTCTGTCCTTACAATTCAATGTGAAGCTTAAATTTGTAGCATTAATAAGTCCCATTTTGGTGGTAAACTAGGTTCTTGATCTTGTGTATTCAGTGCTACGTTATTTCGGTAGGTATATACTACGTTATTAAGAATCCACTACCCTTAAACACAAAGCCTGTATACATTTAATTGTTATGAGAGGTGTTTGTCATACATACAGTTTATAGTATTCAGTGTGAACATTTAATTTTGTCATGTGATAGGTACTAAATTATATTCGTAGCAGGATTCGGATTACATGTAGCTGAAATAAGTAACAATTTAACGCTTAACTTCCAACGACGTTATATTCTTAGTTATTTTTAAAGGTCAACACTGCGCAATGTTCTTGTCACAATGAATATCAATCATAACAACAGGTACCTATTGTATCGCTTCAAAAACAGTTCACAAATCTCATCAATCATTCCCCCTTCCCCCTACTGACCCTAATTTACGGGATTTTTTCAAAAGAAATGTGCCGAAAATCTTTCTCGACGCCTTTGTCGTGAATTCGCGCTACGATTTACTTACATTTATAATTCAGTTGGCTCTTTGAACGCTTTAATTTTGCAGGAAAATAATAAATTTACATAGTAATAGCCTCACGATGAAAATAAAAGATACAAGTAAGAATTTTTTTTTAAACGATAAGTTTTTATTTAATATTTAATGATTGTTTTACCGGTTGTACTAATTTTGATGATGATTCCTACATAACACCTACCAGAAACTTTACTATTGTGTGATGAAGAAAAGCATACATAATAAATAAATCATCAAATAACGACAAAAGAAGTAAGACTGCCATTCATAGTGTAGCTAAATAATGTTAGAGCATCTTTGACAAAGAGATTGGACAAAAAGAAACGTAAATCAGCCTTGTTTCCCTAATTTATAATTGTTATCATGTTTTGTTACTTTGTCACTCCCGAGAAGAAAAGAAAGAAAGGAGAAGATAAAAAATCTTTTGACTAAACGAATTGAACGCCTCTTAAGTAAGAAATCAAAGGGAAATTTTCGGAAAAGCTTGTTTCAAGTAACACTAGATGTTTTATTCACAACACAGAGTCAGAGAGAACGAAATGAAAACCAGTGAACTGAAGTTTAGTCGTCGCGACAACAACATCACTTAATTTTAATTATGTATGGAGGTACTAGAAATGTAGGAACTGTCGATAGTTTAACTATCGTTTGTTTACCTAGCGGAATATCGACAACATCAACAATATACTAGAAGCGTTAATAAATTTTATTTATAACTTCTTATAAATCTAAAGTACCTACCTATACCTAATTGGAAAACGGTTAGCCAGGATGATGCTGGTTCGAGTCCCGCCCGTGTGCATTTTTGGTTTCTTATTTCATCTTTTAAGAATACAAATATGACACTGTGAGTGTTAAAAAAACATTCTAAATAATTAAGCGAATGTCTATGAAAGGTGAACTTAATGATTAAAGCAGCCCCTTCCAGGCACATAAAACTACAACCACTGTTTTCATATAGTGCCATCAATACTATAGCTGTTTCTAATTCGAACTAAAGTATCGATATGAATATTAGCTAGCAACACTTGTATGTTCAGTAAAGTCGTTTCAGCGTAAAATTATGCAAAAAGCTCGCCCACGGCGCTCTATAATTTGTGAGAACTAACCACAGTTTCTACTCATCAAAAAGGTTCATCCTGGTTCATTGCACAATTATTATCGTTAATATTTGAGATTTACTGCTTATGTGCGAGCAATTGATTTTATTTTGTTCACGGGTAACAAAAAACAGATGCTTCTATCAATTTACAGCATCATTATTATTGATTAAAATTTAGCCTGTAAACACCCCACTGCTGGGTAAAGGCCTTACCTCAAGTATGAGACTTATGTATCAAAATTATGTGGGAAAGAGTCCCTTCAAAATCCTTATTCTCATCCAGACCTATCTGAATTTAAAATATTAAACGTGAACGTCCATGAACGAATGTGCAGCTTAGGACTCCACCGACAAGATGGACAGACGACCTTGTAAAGATCGCAGGATCACACTGGATGCTGGCTGTCGCACCCGGTCGCTGTGGAAAACCGTAGCGGTGGCCTAGGTTCAACAGTGGACGTCCTTTAGCAGATAATGATGGTGATGATGAACCGTGAACCACTGCATCGAAACATTCAATTTTCTGCATCTTCTTGTACAACTCATAGTGCAATAAGGTTAAAATAAAAATATAATAATGAAATGTCCACTTGGTATTTCTAGAAAGCTAAATTTAAATTGTCTGATTTCTATACTCTTTCCAGACTCACAGTGTTAGCAATTTCTCTTCCTGCTCGTAGAACTATTATTTGTTTCCGTAAATAATCTTGACAATCACTTTTTTGCTGTCGTTGCTATGAATAGTGAAACTTGAAATCTTTCTGATCACACGCTTTTATTATCTGCTGTCGATAGAGCAATGGGGAAGCACATAAAGTAATCCTTTACTCAACTTCATAATTTTAATGTAACCTTTTGTTTTCATCCGTAGTGAAAATCCTCACAGATTTTGGAGCGCATTTTTTCTCTTCGATACAAGGTCAAAGATTTATTACTAAGCTTTAATACCTACTGTACTCACAAAGTCATATCACAAACTCGCTTTTGTATCTTGAAAGCTGGGATTTTAAGCGTTAGGGAAAATATTATGGTGACGTCTTTAAATAAAAAGGTGTTTCTTGTAACAGAACTGTTTCAGAAATAGCATAAATACATTTCGTTTTAGTTTTACAGTATTTATAATAGCTGGTCATTTCATTGGCATCTATGTCATCTATGTACCTACCTAAGTACCTATGTCATAGTCAATCTAGCTAGTGCATCATGTTAATCAATAATTATTTCATCGCAAAATAACTGCGACGATCTCAGTGTTGCGCAGACCGTCATTCTATGATTAACAGTTATCATCAGTCACAAAGTTGAAAGTCAAGATACTCATAAAGATTAATTGCTACAAATTACATAACATATAGCTTAAAGTAAGTAAATCGGTCTAGTCTAGAACGTTAGGAATGAAGTGTTGACTCAATCAGACGGGCATCTAGTTCGGCGTCCATAAAAAGTAAATATGTCGTCGGAAATTGCTTTTGGCTTGATCAAATGTTTGCTATTGCAGAACGACAATTTATATACGATTCGTGTACCAAATGTTTGTTTGTTTACATCATTATTACGAGCAATTGCTTTATTGATAATATCTTTTGACTTTAGAATGGCAGCACAGGCAGGCTAAAATTTACGGACAAAACAAAAGACAACACTGGGAATCGTAATGTAATACTTGTTGGTAAATTAGGATGATAAGATAATTGAGATGAATTAATACATTTTATCATCACTCCTTATGGTTTAATTAAACTAAACAACTAATATATCAAAGTGTTCTCAGATTGTCGTCTCTACGATTTATCCGTTTGAAAATAACTTTCGTATATCTTACAGTGTGATGGAAAAAACCAACGAATATAATTAATTGGCTCTTAAGACTGGCAGATGCTTCTTACAGCAAAAACGTGGCGTCGTCTAATCCTGTACTAAGTGGCCCCGTGTAGAAGCTTAAGGCGGTCTACAAACGACGAAAATAGATAATATATGTATTTATAATATAATACAATTAAATATATTTTTAATGTAACACAGAGGTTGATGCTACGTATGTTTCGTTGAAATAATGGTTTGTCCTGCTAATAAGGTTGGATTTATTTATTTAAACTTTGTCGCACTACTTACTAGTTGTAGGTAGGTGCGATTACCAGACTTTTAATGTTTTAATTTTTAGGGCTCTTGTCTGCGACTAAGCCAAACGAGAGAGAAATATTATACTATATACAATGGAAAATAACGTTTATATTTAAAATATCCTACCATCGTACTGTAAATGAAAATTAGTGCGCCTTCACATTGTAGCGACAGCAGCGCCATTGCTCTAATGTGAAGGTTTACTGTTGCCATTTATGTATGAAATTATCAGCAGCGCGGCTAACACTAGTCATTGTGTGAAAGCGCTCTAGTGGTTTTGATTCAGTGAGTTGTTTACTACTTATTGAGAAGCTATTCCAAGCAAAAAATGTGTCTCTACTCGATGACAAACAAGATTGTGACGTTTTCCTTGAAATTTGAATGTCGAATTTATAACCTTTTGTTTGCGTTGATGCCAAGTGGCGTCAAATTGTGGCGCAAGAAATTTGTTCGTGGTGTCAGTTCCAAAGGCCAGTAATAGTAGTTCAATGTTTTAAGGGGCTAGCCAGGTATAACATATTTGAAGTCTCATATCGTGTCGATTATCCACACCCACACGATAAGTAAATATTATATGAATATTAATATCTTGCGTAACTGGCCTAAGATGCGCTCGGTGCAATATGCTAATTGCAGCTAAGTGACGATTACGAGGATCAGGCTGCAGGAATGTGCAAATATACGGGTGTTGCGAGATACGGCGACTTTACGCTAATTAGGAAAAATTCTAAACTTAAAGTAAAACTTGTTTTACATATCAGTGCCAATTAAGTTGCTCATGTAAATAAGATATGCACCAGACAACACACTAAAATTGTGCTACGAATACCAGACTAGGATTATGACGTGCGTCTCCCATAAGTATTTATAACATCCAAGATTATAGTTGATTTTTGTTTTTATAGTGTTTTGTTACTATACAAACTTAATAATATAAATTGCATTTGCAAAAAGCAACCGACTCTGTGACAGACTAGGAATCGAACCCCGTGTCTTACGCTATCCGGGCGTATGCCTATACCACTCGGCCGCCGTCACATTAACAAGCCGGTTGATCTGTCACAGAGTTACGGTTGCTTCTTGCAAGTGCAATGTATATCCATGACTATGCTCATCACATAAACATTTGCTGCTTACGCGCTTGCGGGATTCGAACCCACGACCGCCGGCACAATAGTTTAGGAGCGCTAACAACTACACGTGTCGTCAATCAAATGTAGCATCGCTAAGTAAAGTTTAATTTAATCGTCATCAGTGTATTAAATTTCATTAGAATGCTATTGCTAATAAAAAATCACTTGGACACTTCTAAATTAGCCATGGCAGTCGAAAAAGATTTAATCTAAAGTAAAAAAAGAATTAAAAGAAATGTGCTACGCCTCTTAACGTGCTGTCAAGGACCCTAAGTAAAATGCGTTTACTTTTATTTTCAAGATGCTTAAAACGCTTCTCCCGTCTCAAATGTCTGAATTATTAAGGTAAACGGACTGTTCCACCAAAAGAGCTTTTTAAACATGCACATTTATAAACACTTGATAAATTCAGTGACGTTTATATTGCGAACACGATATAAATATAAATAAATATGCGCCAGACAACACACATTTGTCTGGTTTCGTGGTAAGGAATTATCTTCCTTGTGTTACGAAGTACTAGACAACGATTATGACGGGAGCGGCTCTCATAAATACTTAAATACATATAACATCCACAACTTAGGTACAAATGTTCGTGCTCATCACACAAACATTCATCGTGTTCAAACGCGAAATTAATGGTCGACCGATTTTCCTGTATAACGTTACCTGTGAGTGGGATTATAGTGCCGTTTTTCTTTTAGATTTGCGTCCCATATATTAATATTAACTCTAGCGCTCAGCACTAGCCCACAATTGTCCCGAAGCCGTGGTAGGGTTTATATTGGGACGTGTGAAAGTGCCCCCCTATTTGCAAAAATAAATGACTTTTATGACTTTTAATATGGTCTTTTTTGACTTACCTAACACTTGCTTTGTATATCAAATCTATCTATCTTCTTCTAATAAAGGATTAAATTGAAATCCTCCTTGATGGCAATTGAATTGCTTTTTTGTACAGCACCAAGATCACAATGCCAAAAAATACCATTAACTGCCAATAAATGATTGCGATTTTTATGTTGACGCCTCATAAACAAAAACCGGCCAAGTGCAAGGCAGACTCACGCTCAGTTCCTAGAAAAAATTGGCACTTCAAACCTAAATATTGAACATACTCATAATTATTTTAAAGACCTGTTCAGCGACTCACTCAGACTATTAGCATCGTGATTGGAATACACACTCATATGCCAAATAACAGATCTCTAAGCTAGAACGTAGACAAACAGAAAGACAGACGGACCTGGCGAAACTATGAGGGTTCCTTGGGTTGTTACTACTACGTATAGAGAAGCTATGCCAAGCAAAAAATGTGTCGCAAAAACGACGACAAGATAGTGACGTTTTCTTTGAGAATTTGAATTTCGAACTATGATTTGTACTATGAGTTGATGACCGTGTCATCAATTCATGAAGCACAAAATTTGTTTGTGATGTCAGTTCCATACGTTAGTAAAAGGAGTTCAATGGTTCCTTGTTACTATCAAACCTTAAATAGCATCTGAAGTTGATTCCATCCTGTTCCATCAAAATAAACTAATGTCTTTCTGTCCCACATTCCACCGTAAGAATGACATCACTACACAACCCTCATACATCGTGGTGACAGCCCACAGGTCGTATCGAACATCGGGTTTGAATCCTTTACCTTTCCGATGCTAAAACCGCTCAGTTTGTCCGAGATAAGGATTCTTTCGCCACAATTTTGAATGTCAAATTGCCATGTATTTTTACTACATGATTCAAATAAAATATATTTTTGCTTGAAGAATGACAGCCTTAACGTGGTGCAATACACGCAAACCATTCACAGTGAATTTAGTTTTTGTCCTCTCGGTGAAACGGCAATGGGGATTACCTACGACCAAAATTTACTCAACCTGTTCGTATGGAATATCGTTGGAATTCGTTTATATTTTATTTCCTTAGGTGCGTTAGGTCTGTAATTACAACAATAACTTAGTATGTGATACTTCCTGAACAAATTTATAATCATTGAGTACATTTCGGCTTAATTGTAGTGCTTTTAACGAGTGACTAATTGACCTTGTAATTTACTGAAGTATGAAAAACAGGGATGTTGAAATTATATCTTTATTCCGAATAGTGAAGTGAAAACACTCTAAAATAGAATCTCGACAGTTTTTCAATCGCAAATGGATGCCAGTCTAAAAATAGATTCAATTTATGCGCTTCAATGGATGGGAAAGAAATGCAAAAAGTAGAAGATTTTAGTTCTTGAATATTTTAGTGTTGAAAAGTTGCTTTTTTCTATGGTAAAAAAAAAGTGTGTTACTATTCTTTTATGTTTTTTTTTTTTTTTTTTTAATAATAGATAGTCAGACATTTGGCTACGATTGCACCTGATGTTAAGTGACAATGTAGCCTAAGATGGACCATGTCTGCCTAGTAATAGCCTATTCACTCTCTTCTTGAAAACGTCCAAATTGTAGTTGCCAGGGAACACTTCTGCCGGCAGCGAATTCCACACCCTAGCAGTACGTAAAAGAAATGTGGACCGAAATCGTTGGGTACGTATTGATGGAATCTCTACGACATAGGGGTGGAAGCCGCGCCCGCGTCTTGTATTACGAAGATGAAAAGAGGCCGGTGGAATTAGGTCATGCAATTCCTTCGCACACTCTCCGAAATGTAACCTGTAGAAGACCGACAGACATGCTACTCTTTGCCTATGGTCTAGACTTACCAATTTATTTTTGAATTGTATGTAAATAACGTAATGTAAATAACTGTGTATGAATAATCCGCTTAGTCTACCTATTATACTTTATAAGAAGTTGGTACTAGTGAATTTAGTACATTCTGTCAAAGAGTAAAATATCTTATTACCATGCTTTAAAATACCTATAAAACGAAGATAACGTGAGCGGCAGTAAAAGGCGAGTTCTCGTATATCATATCCCTTTGAACTCGATGCACAAAACTGCTTATTTTTCAAGGTAGAGTACCTACTTACTTAGATGCTTTACGACGAATTACAGAGTCACTACAAGTAAGTAGTTCATAATTTTTCACTTTAAGGATTTTATTTTTATTCGATTTCAATTGGCAACACAACAGACAGTTATCAAAATACAAAAATAAAAAGGATTTTATTTAAGATATAATAATAATAGGAGGTCTCTAGTCAGACATGCTGCATCCTAACTAGCATCATCACTTACCATTTGTTGTGACCGTGACAAAAACGTCGCATTTTTTATTGACTTTGCCTTATGTCTCAAACTAAGACTAGACTAATAGATTCTTAAGTAAACAATTGAAGTTAATTTGTTACAAGACAAATTTGCCACTTACTTGAACTGTCATATCTGCGTACTTTCGCAGATCTAGATTGATCGCGAGTGCGCGGGCGCAGTCGTGAGAGAAACCTCATAGCGGATATATTACAGAATTTGTTCTTAAACGCATGTGGTGCAATTCATAAGCGTTGTTGTTTTTTTATTTTCCTGTTTCCATATCTAAGGGACAATAAATTAAACTGTCATTACTAAAGTACTTAAAGTGGCATGCACGCGTGAGCTCTCCAACCGGCCTGGGCCCTATTTATTAATCACTCGCGCCAATATTACGAGTGATTTTCGTTCGAAAACGAGTTATTTTCGTTGACTTTTAATTCATCTTCGAACGAAAATCACTCGCCATCTCGAAGCAAGTGAATCAAAAGGGCCCTATTTTTGAAATCACTCGCGTCAATATTACGAGTGATTTTCGTTCGTTTTCACCCACAAGGCACCCTCTGAAAATCAGTGTCGTGGCATGCGCATCTTGCTGCCACGATGAATGCTGAGAGGGTGCCTTTTCGGCTCATTCTTAATGTAAATGTAATTATGTGTAAATTATGTGTGTGTCTGTTTGTTGTATTTGTGTTTACGTGTCAGTGTATTTTTATGAGTCGAATAAATGTATTTTCTTTCTTTCTTTCTTTCTTTCGATAACGAGCTATTTTCGTTGACCTTTAATAATTAAAATGAATTATTATTAATTCTATGAATTATTAATCTTCGATTTTTTATTTAAATTTTGTGATTCACGTTGGTAGCCAACTATCACGGTACGAATTTATTCATGTTTCGGTGATCGCAGATTAGGCAAAAGTTTAGGTTTTTATATAAATTTTCATCATCGAGGTGTGTAGAGTAATGAGATATGATCGGGTACTTGGTATATAAACCTAACAATCTGCATTGATTTATTCCATCGTGTATCTACGCGTGCGAGCAAAAGTTAGACTAAATAGTAGTAGCGATATCACGACTTCTTATAAACTTATGAAGTCGTAATATCGCTACAGCTTATGCCCCATTCCTAAACCATCATTCGGGGAAGTATGCTCTGCGCTTCCTTGCTTTCAAATGCTCAGTGAGAGGCGTGTGAACGCGCCTTAATAAGATCTTGTGAGACCATTCGCTCTGCAGATTAGATTCTTAATTACTTGCAATGGTACGGAAGTATGGTCGAGGAAATCGCCACCCTACTTTTAAACGAAAATCGCGCTTGCACACACGACACAAAATGTGCATCGCGAACACGTGACAGGTGCAAGTAATTTAAAAAAATATAACTCTTTAAGGTTCTAATTCGGCGGGCGATCTCGATAGTAGGTAAGAATCTAATAAAGAAGGTGGACTCCTCTTTATGTACCTAAATTGATAAGTAGTAACGATTAAATAAGAAAACAAAAATTGCCGCCCGTGCGGGAATCGGACCAGCATCAAAGAAAATATATACTAACGTAAAAAGAAGCGACACTGACACTTGTGTGCAGTAAACTAACTCGCGGCTATGTGTGCGTGTCGCGGGGGCGCGCGGGGGCGAGCGCGGGTCGCGCGAGGTGGGGAACGCATGCCACGGTATGCGAGAGTCAAAGGGTCACACCGCCGATTGCCGCCGAGCCGTCGTCTCTGCTCGAAGCAATTTACGTAGTTCGCCCGCCGCATCGCGTCGTATGTGATTATTATGATACGATTTGTCCCAAACATTGGGAAACAGTTTGTTGGCCAAGATGCAGCATTTAACTTTTGATATGTCTTGTGAATCCTTCCCATTAGATTTTTTTAAAAAACCGATCGTACGATTTCGAATCTTCGCTATAATTAAAGAAAATAATAAAATGTTTAAAGTAAGTCGCAAAAACAGAAAATATATTAAAGTAAGTAATTTATAACATATGTGAACACTATACCAAATATATTTTGAACCTGAAATACATAAACATCTTTCATTAAGTAATTATTATTTCCTTGTGCCGCGGTAGCTAAACCGCCAACCCTACGCGTAGACGCGGCATTACAAGGTCACCGACGCCCGAGTTACACCGATAGAGCAGTGTCGCGCCTGTGCCAGCATCTTTCTGGCTAACCGGGCCAACTGCTCTTTCAATTGAGCTACCGTGCTGTCGGTCCGACCGCGCGAAATTCTTGGTCTCTTATGTATCCGTCATTGCGTGACGTTGGCGCCATATACCCGTAGCTCAATTGGAAGATCAGTTGGCCCGGTTAGCCAGGAAGATGCTAGTTCGAGTCCCACCCGTGCCCAATTTTTGGTTTCTTATTTCATCTTTTAAGAATACAAATATGACACTGTGAGTGTAAAAACAATCTAAACCAAAGTAGTAACGAGGTACCTAACATTTTGTTAGTGAATAGCTGGAAAACAAAGAAAAGTCATAAGTCATAATAAAGTAAAAGTCAAAAGGCAACAAAGGAAATTAATTTACATGGAGACCCACTTGACTATATTAGGCTCACGCTTCTACCACTGTTACGGGCTAGTGTTGAAAAGAATCAGCGCTAGAACCTTGGTCACTATTTTCATTGCCTCTTTGCTTTCATAAGCAAATAAAGGCATGTAACGTGTTACTACCACACGTGGAATTTCCATTCGACAATTATATAACAGACTGGTGTGTGATAATACTGCCTATTTTCATTGCAGAAAAGAAGCCGGGGTTGAGCGCTAGCGATGTATATGACCGCTCGTAATAGCAGAGTATCCGCTAAGAGCCTCGTTATATAAACTTAAGTAGGTTGACCACAATGTTACACGCTGATTTGGGATCACATTACACGCTGAGGTGAATCTACATAGTATGCTCTACGATTTGGCGCGCAAAAATTGGATATTATTGAAGGATGCCCAGTTAAAAGATGTATTGGAAAGTTCGTTGACCATTTTGTAAAATTTTAAGGAAGGTATGTGGCTGTTTCAACGAACTTTACATAGGTACCATACTGGTTTCAAATAATGATTAAAATTTCCTTTGCGATGATTTTTGTGTGTTAGTCTATCCAACAAAGAGATTGTAGAGTGCGTGAGCAAGGCATAAGCAATTACTTCAGAAAATTGATCAGGGTGCTTAGAGAGTTAACAGTCTAAAAATCCTGACATCTAGGAGGTGAGTCGGGGTGAGGGGAGGGGGTCAAGTCAAATCTCTTTTGCACCCATCTTTCGTTTCGTCTTTCCACGTCATGTGTCGCATTAGGTTTCCCACGGCAGTTCAGTTCATTGCAGATTTTTCAGGTACGGTTGTCCGTAAACTGAATCCTGTAAACAGCCAGTCTCGCTCGTTCTTACCAATAAAGCGGCGCGCTGTTTATTCCTCTTTCACAGCGTTGCCATGGTAACTGTGTTTTTTAGGGTTCCGTAGCCGAATGGCAAAAACGGTATAGTTTCGTCAAGTCGGTCTGTCTGTCAGTCTGTCTGTCCGTCCGTATGTCACAGCCACTTTATTCTGAAACTATTAACATCACACCGCTGAAAATTGGTAGGTAGGTGTATCTTGTTTACCGCTTTCCGATTCAAATACAAAAAAAAAAAAAAAAATATTAATACATGAAACTAAAACAAAAAAATTTTTTTAGCTCAAACCTATTCGTGTGTGGTGTCTATGAATAGGTCTTTAAAAATGACATTGAGGTTCCTAAAACCATTTTTTCTAAAAGTCTAACATTTGAGAGATGGACGCTTCCAAAGTGGTAAAATGGGCGTCCCCTCCATCTAACTTTTGAACTAAGAAAGTGAAAATTTTGAAAAAAATACATGATGTAGATCTTAACAAAAAATTTCAACGAAAATTGGTTTGAATGAGATCGAATCAGAAGTTTTTGAGATATTGCACATTTTTACTAACCGCAAATATAACTTTGTCTTTCATACATAAATAAATAAATAAAATAAAAATGTTTATTTATCGGACAACATGATCCATTTCAAGTGTTAGTAAAGTAATACAAACACTATGATAGACAAAGTTATTTTTGCTGTCAAAAAATATAATGATAATTTCTCTATGTGGAAATAAGTAGACCCTGAATTCAGTTTAACCCTCAGTGCGCGGGTCCGACTCACGCTTGGCCAGTTTTTTTATTTATGTAATTAGGCAACAATACAGAATACAATCAATCAAGACAGGCGTTACATAAATAAACACATATAATAAACTGAACTCATATAATAAATAAACTGGTCCAGTTTAAAGACAAAACTGGATAGGTAAAAAACAGATCCTGATTCATTGCGGAATTAGCATTAAAACGCGTGTTAAACTAAACTAAACGGCATACTTCAGAAAACAGTACCTGCAAAATACGGGATGTCTCCGTAGGACACGGCCCTTGCTGTGCGTTGTACTTTTTTTTCTTAACGTATGGTGCATCTATTAAAAACCTTAGCTGATGGCTCCTACGTACGCCTTACGGCCGATCGGACTACTTATTGCCTCATTTCATGCACATTCATTCCTGTTAGCTTACACGGCCTGAAGTTTCCAGGTGATCGTATTATAAGGTACATGTGGCATAAAAAATCTATAAAGGTTAATATTACAGAGTGAGTATATGAGACAGGGCCGCTTTCGTAATCGATAGTTAACTCAACCAAAGGTTACAAATAGTTACCATTGGTTAAATAATTACGATTGTGCGTGCTTTGAAAGTACCTGAACTAAGTATGGGAACTTAATTAAAATTGCTATTATGTCAATTAATGAAGATATTTTTCGTTAAAAACATGCAGTCGTAATTATTCAACCGCTAAATTAGATTAAACATGACAAATCTTGTCTGATGATATTTCAATGGAATTAATTATCTAACCACGAACTAGTAATTCCTAGTAGTCAGCCTATGTCATGAATTGATTATATATGCCAACGTACTGCATCGAACTCAAGACGGCAATATATATTAAGGCAGTCATATTCATAGTACTTAATAATGCCTACGGCCCAGTTCAATTCCGCTAAGTAATTTGCTTCTACTAAATGTAATACACTCCATCACTTCTGACCTTTCGTTTCCTGGACTACAGTCCCCATGGGGGTCTTTTGTAGGATATTGATATTAATTTTAAGCTTTACTTGATTTTATGTTTATGATGCGACAAGTAAACGACAAACATTGTAAGAAAAGTCAGAAGAAAAGAAGTATGTAGGAACAGAAATCTTTCAGATAGATGGCTTGTTGTGATGAATTTTGTAGGCTTTTAGGAAAGCTTTACTCTTAAAAATAATATGCATATATTTTTACCGTAGCAAATGATGATGTGCAGCTATTATAATAGCCCCATGAAAGTAAAAAAAATCTACCTAAGTCATTAGCAATTTAAATCTTAATTACATGGCACATACGTTTAAAGGAAATGTACAATTTTTTTTCAGACAACCTTAACCAACGACTCTTTTACGAGGAAAAGTTTAGAATGCTTATTTAAATCTTTCAGTTTTCACATACAGGTAACTCTATTATGACATTTAACTAGAAACCCACTTCCCAGGGTGTGAAATCGCGCCAGATCCAGAATGGCCAGAAGAACTCCTAGAGACACCAACATCACAGGAATGGGAAGTTGCAACCAAAATCGTGACAGCGGACAAAATCACCTGGGCCCTAAAAAGCTTCCAACCATTCAAATCTGCGGGACTAGACGGGATTTTCCCAGCCCTTCTGCAATGGAACTCGCAAGATATCATCACCTACCTATTACCAATATACAGAGCCTGTATAGCATTCAAATACATACCAAAGCTATGGAGAGAGGCAAAGATAGTCTTCCTACCTAAGCCCGGTAAGGGAGACTACACGCTGGCTAAATCCTTCAGGCCAATCAGCCTAACCTCATTTCTTCTGAAAACGCTAGAAAGACTGGTGGACAGATATCTAAGAGATGAGGTGCTTAGAAACATAACACTTCACCCACAGCAACACGCATACAGGAAAGGCAGATCGACAGAATCAGCACTACACATGGTAGTGCACAAAATCGAGTCAGCCATCAACAACAAATCATCAACACTGGCCGCTTTCATTGATATAGAAGGGGCTTTTGACAAAACCATGCACAACAGCATCAACCATGCCCTAAGAAAACTAAAGGTAGAACCAGTAATAACAAAATGGATAAACGAGCTGGTCAGCAAAAGGGCAGTCCAAATAACCACACACACCACCACGCGTGCAACAGTAGTCAGGGGATGCCCACAAGGTGGCATCCTATCTCCGCTCCTATGGAACATAGTAGTAGATAGCCTCCTGAGCAAACTAAATGAAAGAGGATATACTACTATTGGATATGCGGATGACTTAGCCATACTGATAAACGGAAACGCGGAAAACCTCCTATGCAGCATAATGCGTGCCGCTTTCCAGATAGTAGAAAAATGGTGTGACGAGCACCAGCTGTCAGTAAACCCGAAAAAGACAGAACTCATCCTTTTCACCAACAAAAGGAAGTTACCAGAACTACAGCTACCAAAACTGTTTAACACCGAATTAGCTCTCTCATCACAAGTGAAATATCTGGGCATCACTTTAGATAGTAAATTGAATTGGGGGAGCCATATCGATGATAAAATGCAGAAGGCCTGTATAGCTTTCTATCAATGTAAGCGACTTGTTGGCAAGAAATGGGGTCTTAACCCAAAGATCACACTGTGGCTATACACATCAGTTATCAGGCCTTCGCTTACCTATGGATCGGTTGTATGGTGGCCCAGAACGCAACTGACCACGATCAAATCAAAACTTCAAAGCCTACAACGTTAAGCAAGCGTCGCAGCCACAGGTTGTATGAGAACCACTCCATCAGCCGCGCTAGAGTTTCTCCTGAATTTAAGACCGCTTCATCTGGTAATCCAGGAGGAAGCAAGGGCGGCTGCCCTTAGACTCAGAGCGAACGGATTATGGAAACAAAACACAGTGACTACACATTCAAAAATCCTAGATAGGACTCTGAAAGCAAAACCGCTTTTGGACGCACCTATGGACAGAATACTAGGCCAACATGTCTTCGACAGAAAATATAATATCCAACTCACTGAAGAGCCCAGGGACAGCTCAGGCATAAAGGAGGTTCGGATATACACAGACGGTTCCAAAACCTCACAGGGTACAGGAGCTGGAGTCTTCTCGAATGACCTAAATATTAATATATCAACTACTCTTGACAAGCTAAATACTATCTTTCAAGCAGAATGTATCGGCATCACCAGGGCAGCACAGGCGGTTGCAGCCAGAGACGTAAAAGACCAACACATTAAAATCGTCTCGGACAGCGCATCGGTGCTCCAGGCCCTACAAAACAATAGCATCAAATCTGTCCTTATTTGGGAGTGCCATAAAGCACTCCAATCCATAGCAAGCACAAATAAGGTAACCTTGCAATGGATCAAAGGACACAGCAACTCACTAGGCAACGACGCTGCCGACGAACTAGCCAAGAGAGGCTCGGCGACAACAGTATATGGCCCGGAACCATTACTACCTATACCGCAGGCCCAAATAATAACTTGGCTACGTGCAGAAACCGAAGCAGCACACCAAGCAGAGTGGAGAAATGGTGAAGGTTGCAGGCAAACAAAGAACGCAATTCCGGAAGCTTCGAAAAGGCTTGCCCGCAACCTCATCCGGCTACCAAGAGACAAACTGCGCATGGTTATAGGCACTATAACTGGCCATTGTCTCTTAAACAAACATCTATTCACAATAGGTGTAACAGACAGTCCCCTATGCAGAGGTTGCATGGGGGCAGAAGAAACACCACAGCATGTGCTCATGGAGTGGTGTGGTGGAACAACGGGCAAACTTTCTCAAATCCCCGGCAACATTCCCAGAGGTCTTTAGCAATCTAGGCAGCTTGCTAGCCTTCTGGGAGAGCCTGGGGTGGTTAGAATGAAAAAAGAGGGATATACGTACAATGGCTCAATCGTGAGGCTAAGTGCGGAAACACCCCAGCCTAACTAACTAACTAACTCTATTATGATGAGGTAATATTATGATGATATATTATGAAATATACTAACTGAAACAGTTTTACCGTTTCAATTTGTTCCACCTTTTTCAGACTAAACCAATTTATCCCATTAAATATTAATTTGTTCTTCGCTAAGTACTTAAGTAGGTTGTTAGCGCTCACTTAATTATTTAAACTTAAGTACCTTGCGGTAACATGACGTGTTAAGACAATTATTATTATAACTATTCGGTGGTTGTGGCGTCAATGTAGTTAATTTTAATTAGATAACGATTTTAGTGGCGCCTAAACAAATTACTGGAAGAAAATCCGGGTATTAATATTTATTATGCATGGAACTTTTTAATATGGTACCACCAAGTAAGTATTTTTTTAACCAGCTACAAAATGATAGACGTTCTCAATTTGACTATAGGTTTTTTTGTATATGCCTCATATTCGTATCTCGGTTGTTTGTGGACTGTTTTTTTTTTGTTTTTATTGAAGAAGTTGGTGTCATTCTTCAAAAGTGGCTGATTACGAGATCATGGCATGTTGTAAGCGAGCGAAATCCTGAAATTTCGAAGGCAAATAAAGTGTTCATGCAGTAATATCTTAATATTGACCCGTTTTTGCATCTAGTAGTCATGATTTTATATAGAGTTGGCTGATGGTGGAACTCCTTAACGCTTGGGAGTTCAGAGATCATAACAACATAACTTATGTAAAGTTCTTTTTAGCTTATCAAAAAACGGAGTTAAAAGAATATTAGTTAATTAGTCAATTTAACAAACCAAACCATGACGTACAATTCGTTGTGTTTCAAACAATAATTGAGTAACTATTACACGGCGCGAAGTAACAAATTAGCATAAGCAAATACCATTATGTACCATTGTCTTAGTTGCGGTCGTTATGTCATGCGCGCACGCAGCGAAAGCGCTTTCCACTTGCGCAACCTGACATATGACA
This sequence comes from Pyrausta aurata, assembly GCA_963584085.1. NCBI lineage: Eukaryota > Metazoa > Arthropoda > Insecta > Lepidoptera > Crambidae > Pyrausta > Pyrausta aurata. Next base: position 12,812,833 of record OY757254.1, read on the forward strand.
TTGAGCTGACAGACTGCAATTTTGAGGACGCGTATAAACAGTCATTTGTTTTAGGGTTCCGTATCTGCGTCATGGAAGGTGTTTGTCTCTTTGTATTTTGTTTAAAGGTAGGTAAATCTAGTTACCATACAGCCTGTATGAAATGACGTTCCATATTTGAATTATTCTTTGGTTTGTGCTTATTTGCCGATGGTGAAACAGACCTTTAGTATAACTTTGGTGTCCCTCTATGAGCGCCTTAACCTGTAACTACTTTATTAAGCAAGAAAACAATGTGAAATCTTTAATTGACAACCGTTTTGTACCGGTCGAACTCACGATTCGCCGGTTTTTTAATATTTTCTTTATTTTGTCGTTGTAGGGTAAAATAGTAAGAGAATTTCACATAGTTTTTACATAATCTTTGTACAGATTTACATTGCAAATAAAACACACAGAGGTGGCACACTGTATGCAATCCAATGAAAATGCATTAGAATATTACGCAACAAACAGAAAAAAGAAAAGTCACCCCTTCATTTTCACAAAGAGCTGTGTCTGACTGGCTTTGCTCTCAATTATGAGAGCATTGTACGAGCACACGTGTAAGTTAAATTAAAATATCAACATGAGATATACGTTAACTTAAAAAGTTATGACTAAAATACAAAAAAATAACTACGAGTAAATTTGTATTAAGCTAATCAGATTAAATTCTAAATGATTAAATTGTTTGAGGACATTCACCTCTCCATTTATAGGTCCTGATATTGTAAACAAACTTAACATTCCCTTTAAACAGAATGATAAGGTAATTCATCAAAAAAACTCTGAAGACTTATTTAATCAAATAATTGGTAAATTTAATTTAGTTGTAGTATTCTATCTAAAAGTTATAAAAAGATTGTTTACAATATTCGACAAGCAAAGACAAACGGACTTTACAAAGATCTTATCCTGAGTCACGTTTTTTATCAGTCACAGAGAGTTCTCAGGGTCCATAAAACGTATGCGCGATATCTTGCATGTTCGAAAGTAATTCCTCCGCAACACATTTACCTACTTGCGCGCTATTCTCTCATTCTGTAAAACTGTTGTTTTTCGCAAAATCCGTTCACCTCGCATATTCCGTCTTCACGTAGAAAATTACGTAATAACGCTATTTATTCGGCGTCACGATAGGTGCATAAAAGTATTCGTGTACATACATTTATGCAGTGCTTTCGCTGCGTCTAGATGTCTGGTAATTTCTCAATCGGAGGGCACTGACCTCTGGTTTAAGTAAGGATGTTAAGCAATGTATGACCACCTCAAAATGGCTTGGGTGACAGATTACGACCCTAATTCGAGTTAACGACTATGTTATGCATGCGGGTGTGTAAGTGTTCTGACACACGAGCAAATCTTGGCAAGGAGCATTAGAGGCTTGTTACTTACATGCCGATGGTATTCGTCGACAATCTTCTGTTGAAAATTTGCGATAACACGTCGATGGTGCATTAACGGTGTGCGTCGACGATATGCCAGAGAGTTCCATTACATAAGTATGCCATCGGAAAACTTCTGTATATATGTGAGAGATCAACATCAATACGCGCTAGCTTCCTGTATATAGAATAATCAAGTTTGGACTTAGTATTGTCATACGTAAGGGTTGTTTTTCACTTGACATACTTATCAAAACTCTACTCTAAAAAACGTTATCCAGACTTAGAATAGTTAGATTCGGGATTGCTACTATGTACCTTATTATTTATGTGCCCCCGATATTCCTCGGCACTGTTGCAAGCGCAATGATCACGGAGTAAGTGAAAAAAATTGCGGGTGGGTTGTTAGCGCTAGAACCTTGGTCACTATTTTCATTGCCTCTTTGCTTTCATAAGCAAATAAAGGCATGTAACGTGTTACTACCACACGTGGAATTTCCATTCGACAATTATATAACAGACTGGTGTGTGATAATACTGCCTATTTTCATTGCAGAAAAGAAGCCGGGGTTGAGCGCTAGCGATGTATATGACCGCTCGTAATAGCAGAGTATCCGCTAAGAGCCTCGTTATATAAACTTAAGTAGGTTGACCACAATGTTACACGCTGATTTGGGATCACATTACACGCTGAGGTGAATCTACATAGTATGCTCTACGATTTGGCGCGCAAAAATTGGATATTATTGAAGGATGCCCAGTTAAAAGATGTATTGGAAAGTTCGTTGACCATTTTGTAAAATTTTAAGGAAGGTATGTGGCTGTTTCAACGAACTTTACATAGGTACCATACTGGTTTCAAATAATGATTAAAATTTCCTTTGCGATGATTTTTGTGTGTTAGTCTATCCAACAAAGAGATTGTAGAGTGCGTGAGCAAGGCATAAGCAATTACTTCAGAAAATTGATCAGGGTGCTTAGAGAGTTAACAGTCTAAAAATCCTGACATCTAGGAGGTGAGTCGGGGTGAGGGGAGGGGGTCAAGTCAAATCTCTTTTGCACCCATCTTTCGTTTCGTCTTTCCACGTCATGTGTCGCATTAGGTTTCCCACGGCAGTTCAGTTCATTGCAGATTTTTCAGGTACGGTTGTCCGTAAACTGAATCCTGTAAACAGCCAGTCTCGCTCGTTCTTACCAATAAAGCGGCGCGCTGTTTATTCCTCTTTCACAGCGTTGCCATGGTAACTGTGTTTTTTAGGGTTCCGTAGCCGAATGGCAAAAACGGTATAGTTTCGTCAAGTCGGTCTGTCTGTCAGTCTGTCTGTCCGTCCGTATGTCACAGCCACTTTATTCTGAAACTATTAACATCACACCGCTGAAAATTGGTAGGTAGGTGTATCTTGTTTACCGCTTTCCGATTCAAATACAAAAAAAAAAAAAAAAATATTAATACATGAAACTAAAACAAAAAAATTTTTTTAGCTCAAACCTATTCGTGTGTGGTGTCTATGAATAGGTCTTTAAAAATGACATTGAGGTTCCTAAAACCATTTTTTCTAAAAGTCTAACATTTGAGAGATGGACGCTTCCAAAGTGGTAAAATGGGCGTCCCCTCCATCTAACTTTTGAACTAAGAAAGTGAAAATTTTGAAAAAAATACATGATGTAGATCTTAACAAAAAATTTCAACGAAAATTGGTTTGAATGAGATCGAATCAGAAGTTTTTGAGATATTGCACATTTTTACTAACCGCAAATATAACTTTGTCTTTCATACATAAATAAATAAATAAAATAAAAATGTTTATTTATCGGACAACATGATCCATTTCAAGTGTTAGTAAAGTAATACAAACACTATGATAGACAAAGTTATTTTTGCTGTCAAAAAATATAATGATAATTTCTCTATGTGGAAATAAGTAGACCCTGAATTCAGTTTAACCCTCAGTGCGCGGGTCCGACTCACGCTTGGCCAGTTTTTTTATTTATGTAATTAGGCAACAATACAGAATACAATCAATCAAGACAGGCGTTACATAAATAAACACATATAATAAACTGAACTCATATAATAAATAAACTGGTCCAGTTTAAAGACAAAACTGGATAGGTAAAAAACAGATCCTGATTCATTGCGGAATTAGCATTAAAACGCGTGTTAAACTAAACTAAACGGCATACTTCAGAAAACAGTACCTGCAAAATACGGGATGTCTCCGTAGGACACGGCCCTTGCTGTGCGTTGTACTTTTTTTTCTTAACGTATGGTGCATCTATTAAAAACCTTAGCTGATGGCTCCTACGTACGCCTTACGGCCGATCGGACTACTTATTGCCTCATTTCATGCACATTCATTCCTGTTAGCTTACACGGCCTGAAGTTTCCAGGTGATCGTATTATAAGGTACATGTGGCATAAAAAATCTATAAAGGTTAATATTACAGAGTGAGTATATGAGACAGGGCCGCTTTCGTAATCGATAGTTAACTCAACCAAAGGTTACAAATAGTTACCATTGGTTAAATAATTACGATTGTGCGTGCTTTGAAAGTACCTGAACTAAGTATGGGAACTTAATTAAAATTGCTATTATGTCAATTAATGAAGATATTTTTCGTTAAAAACATGCAGTCGTAATTATTCAACCGCTAAATTAGATTAAACATGACAAATCTTGTCTGATGATATTTCAATGGAATTAATTATCTAACCACGAACTAGTAATTCCTAGTAGTCAGCCTATGTCATGAATTGATTATATATGCCAACGTACTGCATCGAACTCAAGACGGCAATATATATTAAGGCAGTCATATTCATAGTACTTAATAATGCCTACGGCCCAGTTCAATTCCGCTAAGTAATTTGCTTCTACTAAATGTAATACACTCCATCACTTCTGACCTTTCGTTTCCTGGACTACAGTCCCCATGGGGGTCTTTTGTAGGATATTGATATTAATTTTAAGCTTTACTTGATTTTATGTTTATGATGCGACAAGTAAACGACAAACATTGTAAGAAAAGTCAGAAGAAAAGAAGTATGTAGGAACAGAAATCTTTCAGATAGATGGCTTGTTGTGATGAATTTTGTAGGCTTTTAGGAAAGCTTTACTCTTAAAAATAATATGCATATATTTTTACCGTAGCAAATGATGATGTGCAGCTATTATAATAGCCCCATGAAAGTAAAAAAAATCTACCTAAGTCATTAGCAATTTAAATCTTAATTACATGGCACATACGTTTAAAGGAAATGTACAATTTTTTTTCAGACAACCTTAACCAACGACTCTTTTACGAGGAAAAGTTTAGAATGCTTATTTAAATCTTTCAGTTTTCACATACAGGTAACTCTATTATGACATTTAACTAGAAACCCACTTCCCAGGGTGTGAAATCGCGCCAGATCCAGAATGGCCAGAAGAACTCCTAGAGACACCAACATCACAGGAATGGGAAGTTGCAACCAAAATCGTGACAGCGGACAAAATCACCTGGGCCCTAAAAAGCTTCCAACCATTCAAATCTGCGGGACTAGACGGGATTTTCCCAGCCCTTCTGCAATGGAACTCGCAAGATATCATCACCTACCTATTACCAATATACAGAGCCTGTATAGCATTCAAATACATACCAAAGCTATGGAGAGAGGCAAAGATAGTCTTCCTACCTAAGCCCGGTAAGGGAGACTACACGCTGGCTAAATCCTTCAGGCCAATCAGCCTAACCTCATTTCTTCTGAAAACGCTAGAAAGACTGGTGGACAGATATCTAAGAGATGAGGTGCTTAGAAACATAACACTTCACCCACAGCAACACGCATACAGGAAAGGCAGATCGACAGAATCAGCACTACACATGGTAGTGCACAAAATCGAGTCAGCCATCAACAACAAATCATCAACACTGGCCGCTTTCATTGATATAGAAGGGGCTTTTGACAAAACCATGCACAACAGCATCAACCATGCCCTAAGAAAACTAAAGGTAGAACCAGTAATAACAAAATGGATAAACGAGCTGGTCAGCAAAAGGGCAGTCCAAATAACCACACACACCACCACGCGTGCAACAGTAGTCAGGGGATGCCCACAAGGTGGCATCCTATCTCCGCTCCTATGGAACATAGTAGTAGATAGCCTCCTGAGCAAACTAAATGAAAGAGGATATACTACTATTGGATATGCGGATGACTTAGCCATACTGATAAACGGAAACGCGGAAAACCTCCTATGCAGCATAATGCGTGCCGCTTTCCAGATAGTAGAAAAATGGTGTGACGAGCACCAGCTGTCAGTAAACCCGAAAAAGACAGAACTCATCCTTTTCACCAACAAAAGGAAGTTACCAGAACTACAGCTACCAAAACTGTTTAACACCGAATTAGCTCTCTCATCACAAGTGAAATATCTGGGCATCACTTTAGATAGTAAATTGAATTGGGGGAGCCATATCGATGATAAAATGCAGAAGGCCTGTATAGCTTTCTATCAATGTAAGCGACTTGTTGGCAAGAAATGGGGTCTTAACCCAAAGATCACACTGTGGCTATACACATCAGTTATCAGGCCTTCGCTTACCTATGGATCGGTTGTATGGTGGCCCAGAACGCAACTGACCACGATCAAATCAAAACTTCAAAGCCTACAACGTTAAGCAAGCGTCGCAGCCACAGGTTGTATGAGAACCACTCCATCAGCCGCGCTAGAGTTTCTCCTGAATTTAAGACCGCTTCATCTGGTAATCCAGGAGGAAGCAAGGGCGGCTGCCCTTAGACTCAGAGCGAACGGATTATGGAAACAAAACACAGTGACTACACATTCAAAAATCCTAGATAGGACTCTGAAAGCAAAACCGCTTTTGGACGCACCTATGGACAGAATACTAGGCCAACATGTCTTCGACAGAAAATATAATATCCAACTCACTGAAGAGCCCAGGGACAGCTCAGGCATAAAGGAGGTTCGGATATACACAGACGGTTCCAAAACCTCACAGGGTACAGGAGCTGGAGTCTTCTCGAATGACCTAAATATTAATATATCAACTACTCTTGACAAGCTAAATACTATCTTTCAAGCAGAATGTATCGGCATCACCAGGGCAGCACAGGCGGTTGCAGCCAGAGACGTAAAAGACCAACACATTAAAATCGTCTCGGACAGCGCATCGGTGCTCCAGGCCCTACAAAACAATAGCATCAAATCTGTCCTTATTTGGGAGTGCCATAAAGCACTCCAATCCATAGCAAGCACAAATAAGGTAACCTTGCAATGGATCAAAGGACACAGCAACTCACTAGGCAACGACGCTGCCGACGAACTAGCCAAGAGAGGCTCGGCGACAACAGTATATGGCCCGGAACCATTACTACCTATACCGCAGGCCCAAATAATAACTTGGCTACGTGCAGAAACCGAAGCAGCACACCAAGCAGAGTGGAGAAATGGTGAAGGTTGCAGGCAAACAAAGAACGCAATTCCGGAAGCTTCGAAAAGGCTTGCCCGCAACCTCATCCGGCTACCAAGAGACAAACTGCGCATGGTTATAGGCACTATAACTGGCCATTGTCTCTTAAACAAACATCTATTCACAATAGGTGTAACAGACAGTCCCCTATGCAGAGGTTGCATGGGGGCAGAAGAAACACCACAGCATGTGCTCATGGAGTGGTGTGGTGGAACAACGGGCAAACTTTCTCAAATCCCCGGCAACATTCCCAGAGGTCTTTAGCAATCTAGGCAGCTTGCTAGCCTTCTGGGAGAGCCTGGGGTGGTTAGAATGAAAAAAGAGGGATATACGTACAATGGCTCAATCGTGAGGCTAAGTGCGGAAACACCCCAGCCTAACTAACTAACTAACTCTATTATGATGAGGTAATATTATGATGATATATTATGAAATATACTAACTGAAACAGTTTTACCGTTTCAATTTGTTCCACCTTTTTCAGACTAAACCAATTTATCCCATTAAATATTAATTTGTTCTTCGCTAAGTACTTAAGTAGGTTGTTAGCGCTCACTTAATTATTTAAACTTAAGTACCTTGCGGTAACATGACGTGTTAAGACAATTATTATTATAACTATTCGGTGGTTGTGGCGTCAATGTAGTTAATTTTAATTAGATAACGATTTTAGTGGCGCCTAAACAAATTACTGGAAGAAAATCCGGGTATTAATATTTATTATGCATGGAACTTTTTAATATGGTACCACCAAGTAAGTATTTTTTTAACCAGCTACAAAATGATAGACGTTCTCAATTTGACTATAGGTTTTTTTGTATATGCCTCATATTCGTATCTCGGTTGTTTGTGGACTGTTTTTTTTTTGTTTTTATTGAAGAAGTTGGTGTCATTCTTCAAAAGTGGCTGATTACGAGATCATGGCATGTTGTAAGCGAGCGAAATCCTGAAATTTCGAAGGCAAATAAAGTGTTCATGCAGTAATATCTTAATATTGACCCGTTTTTGCATCTAGTAGTCATGATTTTATATAGAGTTGGCTGATGGTGGAACTCCTTAACGCTTGGGAGTTCAGAGATCATAACAACATAACTTATGTAAAGTTCTTTTTAGCTTATCAAAAAACGGAGTTAAAAGAATATTAGTTAATTAGTCAATTTAACAAACCAAACCATGACGTACAATTCGTTGTGTTTCAAACAATAATTGAGTAACTATTACACGGCGCGAAGTAACAAATTAGCATAAGCAAATACCATTATGTACCATTGTCTTAGTTGCGGTCGTTATGTCATGCGCGCACGCAGCGAAAGCGCTTTCCACTTGCGCAACCTGACATATGACATTGAGCTGACAGACTGCAATTTTGAGGACGCGTATAAACAGTCATTTGTTTTAGGGTTCCGTATCTGCGTCATGGAAGGTGTTTGTCTCTTTGTATTTTGTTTAAAGGTAGGTAAATCTAGTTACCATACAGCCTGTATGAAATGACGTTCCATATTTGAATTATTCTTTGGTTTGTGCTTATTTGCCGATGGTGAAACAGACCTTTAGTATAACTTTGGTGTCCCTCTATGAGCGCCTTAACCTGTAACTACTTTATTAAGCAAGAAAACAATGTGAAATCTTTAATTGACAACCGTTTTGTACCGGTCGAACTCACGATTCGCCGGTTTTTTAATATTTTCTTTATTTTGTCGTTGTAGGGTAAAATAGTAAGAGAATTTCACATAGTTTTTACATAATCTTTGTACAGATTTACATTGCAAATAAAACACACAGAGGTGGCACACTGTATGCAATCCAATGAAAATGCATTAGAATATTACGCAACAAACAGAAAAAAGAAAAGTCACCCCTTCATTTTCACAAAGAGCTGTGTCTGACTGGCTTTGCTCTCAATTATGAGAGCATTGTACGAGCACACGTGTAAGTTAAATTAAAATATCAACATGAGATATACGTTAACTTAAAAAGTTATGACTAAAATACAAAAAAATAACTACGAGTAAATTTGTATTAAGCTAATCAGATTAAATTCTAAATGATTAAATTGTTTGAGGACATTCACCTCTCCATTTATAGGTCCTGATATTGTAAACAAACTTAACATTCCCTTTAAACAGAATGATAAGGTAATTCATCAAAAAAACTCTGAAATCTTATTTAATCAAATAATTGGTAAATTTAATTTAGTTGTAGTATTCTATCTAAAAGTTATAAAAAGATTGTTTACAATATTCGACAAGCAAAGACAAACGGACTTTACAAAGATCTTATCCTGAGTCACGTTTTTTATCAGTCACAGAGAGTTCTCAGGGTCCATAAAACGTATGCGCGATATCTTGCATGTTCGAAAGTAATTCCTCCGCAACACATTTACCTACTTGCGCGCTATTCTCTCATTCTGTAAAACTGTTGTTTTTCGCAAAATCCGTTCACCTCGCATATTCCGTCTTCACGTAGAAAATTACGTAATAACGCTATTTATTCGGCGTCACGATAGGTGCATAAAAGTATTCGTGTACATACATTTATGCAGTGCTTTCGCTGCGTCTAGATGTCTGGTAATTTCTCAATCGGAGGGCACTGACCTCTGGTTTAAGTAAGGATGTTAAGCAATGTATGACCACCTCAAAATGGCTTGGGTGACAGATTACGACCCTAATTCGAGTTAACGACTATGTTATGCATGCGGGTGTGTAAGTGTTCTGACACACGAGCAAATCTTGGCAAGGAGCATTAGAGGCTTGTTACTTACATGCCGATGGTATTCGTCGACAATCTTCTGTTGAAAATTTGCGATAACACGTCGATGGTGCATTAACGGTGTGCGTCGACGATATGCCAGAGAGTTCCATTACATAAGTATGCCATCGGAAAACTTCTGTATATATGTGAGAGATCAACATCAATACGCGCTAGCTTCCTGTATATAGAATAATCAAGTTTGGACTTAGTATTGTCATACGTAAGGGTTGTTTTTCACTTGACATACTTATCAAAACTCTACTCTAAAAAACGTTATCCAGACTTAGAATAGTTAGATTCGGGATTGCTACTATGTACCTTATTATTTATGTGCCCCCGATATTCCTCGGCACTGTTGCAAGCGCAATGATCACGGAGTAAGTGAAAAAAATTGCGGGTGGGTTGTTATTGGCAGACTTACCAGTCTACCCTCGTTCAAAGTCTTTTATTGCGGTCGCTACCGTTAAGTTTGTCTACAAATCAATTTCTAGTGGCCATGAAAGTTCAAAACAATATATCATACAGACTTGTCTCATCCGCACCGTCACGGTAGCAAAAGTGACAAAGATGGATAGTTTTGAATATAAACAACATCTTACAGGGTAGAGTCCCACCTATCCGGAGCATATCTATCATCCTTTTCTGCAAAAGAGGACGTCAAAAATACAGCCTGTTGACAAAGGCTCTACTGAATTCAGAATATCGTTCCGTATCACAGATCTCCAAAACTCTATATTTTCGACAAAACACAAAGGATCCGACGAAGCGGGAGACCGATTTGCGAAATATAACATAATAGGGTTTATAAAGAACCGCCTCGATACAAAATTCCGGACTTTTTTGATATATGAAAACAGTTTGCAAAACGCGGGAAGTTGATATCTCAAAGGATTTCTTATAAGTAGGATTTATTCACCTCAAGTTTGAGTAAATAACTTCCGGAATTGTAAAAGTATTCTTGGGTGACGTGGTTTACAAAAGAATATACAGCTTTGTTTGACGGCTTATAGCGATCGCGATCTTGTATTAACCCGTTTAAGTTCCAGGCAGTTTAGTTCCCACTTAGCAAGCTGAGTTGCCAAATTGGTAGTGCAATCCAACTTAATAAAAATTAAAGTAACTCATTCTCACTTACTCATATGGTGGAAAATTAATACATGGAAATTGGTTGGAAGAATTCCAAAGTTACTTTTCGAACGACTTTGCTTTGCGTTTGCCTCCTTCGTAATACAATAATATTGTGAAGATAATTTGGCTTCTGTATGCATCCAATTTTAGAATCAGATGATTTATTACTTTTACTTAAACATTTATTTATTATTTAAAACTTAATAAAGGGAGGTGAAAATGTGTTAGGTTAAATGAAGTTTGACAGTTTTTTACGATCTATAGTTGAGCTAATATGATACAGCGTTTAGTCTACTTCATCATCACAGTCAGCCACAACACGTCCACTGCTGAACACAAACCCACCCTTATTGATTTCCAAACGGTCCGGATGTTGATGGAAACAGCCAGGTCAAAGGTTCAATTAGAAGCCGAATTAGGCCCGATCCTATAACAAATAATCTTTATTATATTATCATCTATGAGAACCCTTCTCCTAATTAATTACGTTTCTTTCTTTTCCAGTAATCCTAGCCTGGGCAGCCCTAGCGTCATGCGCGCAAGTCGAAGACCCATGCAAGACGAAGGCCAGGATAGTTGCTGACGATAAGTACTGTGACAAATACTGGGAGTGTGACAACGGACAGTCAATCCAGTACGATTGCCCTAATGGACTCGTCTTCGCTGGGAAGCACAGAGGAGTGACTGAGGGGTGTGACTACCCTTGGAGGTCTAATTACTGTGAATACCCGAAAGTACAAATCAGTGAGTATAACTTTTGCTTCGTAATTCTTTGTTCACTACAGTCCAACTGTCAGGTAGGTAATATTCAGGGAGTTAAACTTTTGTCTTAGTTAGATCATAATTATAATCTCCTAATATTGACAATAAATAATATAATACGAGAGCAATATTGCTTGAACTTAATAGTGTAGATTTAATGTTGATACATAAATAAGACCTTCATTTCTAAAGTAATAAACCGCGAGCGTGGCTAAATGTAATAAATCATTGCTATAATTCTAGATTGAATTGTTATGTTGCAAAGCAAAAAGCATGTAAGCAAATAAAACTGGATGATATTAAACTCGATCGACTTGTTATACTAAGCTGTAATAATGCCCTCCCGGACATTACCTTGAGATAAGTCATCAGCATGGGTTACATACCGAGTATATTACACACTTACACATCCTGTGTTTGCGCACACACTTGTGCACTTTAATATGTCCCGCGCAGTCGGTTACTCGTGACTGGCCACCGTAGTTGAAATCGGTTAGGGGCGGACATTACACACTTGAGCACTAAAGGATTGGACACACTGGTTGCGGTCTGCGTACAAAACCAGTGTGCCAAATCCTTAATCACGATGTTTCTTCCCCCAGACCCGCCCATCGGCACCGAGCACTGCGACTGGCTCTACGGCATCTTCGGGCACGAGACGTCGTGCACGCGGTACTGGACGTGCTGGAATGGCACCGCCACAGAGCAGCTGTGCATCGGTGGGCTGCTGTACAACGAGAACGCGCACTCCTGCGACTGGCCAGAGAACGTCGACGGCTGCCAGAAGCACCGTTAGTATAGTTTAGAATGTTTCTTAACACTCACAGTGTCATATTTGAATTCTTAAAGATGAAATAGAAAACCAAAAATTGCGCACGGGCGGGACTCGAATCAGCATCTTACTGGCTTACCGGGCCAACTGCTCTTCCAATTGAGCTATCGTGCTGTCGGTCTGACAGCGCGAAATTCTTGGTCTCTTATGGATACGTCATTGCGTGACGTTAGCGCCATCTACCCGTGAGTATACCTGGCTAGCTGACTACTTAGCTTTAATTAAACCATTTTATCACCCAGAAGGGAGATTGAAGAGGAAAAGTGAGAGATCAGCCAGTGTCCATCGCTGCATATAGTTAAGAAGTAAATGTAGCATGTACAACCTTATGCCAAAGCCCATTTGACAATTGTAGATTGTCTTTCTCTAGTTACTATCGTACAAAACAGACACAGCACTATAATGGCCCTCCTAACATCGAGCAATGCTATTGTGTAGAGTCAGTTTTGAGCTGACACCCTTTTTAGCTTTTCCGTGAGTATATCTAGCTAGCTACCTACTGAGCTTTAAACAATTCACCCACCCAGAAAGAGAGAGAATGAGAAATCAGTCAGTGTCCATCGCTAATACTCGTAGAATCACCGCGAGTATCATCAGAGTTGCTAGGGCTGGCTTTGGTTATGTTGGACACCTTCATCACTAAAAGGGTTCCGACGCTAAAAACTGATGGCTGTGTCAATCATATGTAAGAACATGGGCTATTGCCCCAGAGCCCAGGGGGCAGTATCCTCACTAAAACCACGATATCTTTCGATTTCAAAACTGATGACAAAATAACTATTGGTTAGTTTTAACTAATACATAAACCTGGTTATCAAACTGCTACCTTATACTAGGCCTTGTCTTCCTTACGCGTACGTAGGAACTGTATGTCCACCCACGAGACCACATATTATCAAAAGTACTTTAACACTTTCGTGGACGTAATCCAGACACAATAGAAATTTTATTGTTGTGGGATGCTATAGCATTCACTGTCCACTAAAGTGTTAAAATTGCTTTAACCATTTTGGCCCCAAACATACAATTTTGAGCTATTAGCAAAGTCAGCCAAAAGGTATAAGTCACTCTCGAATTAATGCACCTACTCATCGTATAAAGCTGTGGACAGGCACTACTTAAATTAGTTCACACTTTGCAAAGGCCATTGCTTGACTTATTTCCTTCAACATTTCGCCACAATATTGCACCAAAGGCTAGTTCTCATGTTTGTCTATATAAACACTTTCCTCATATGAGTTTCTTGGAATCTAAAAACAATACTTCCATTGTGATACCATTTGAATTTGTAATATCTTTGTTCGATTGCGAAACGTGAGCGGTTTTTGTAATGTAACGCAGGGTGAAAATTTACCTTGGATAATATAGATAGAGCACACTGTGTTAATATCAAGAAACATATACAAGTCACAGCCATTTGGTCCATAACGAAAATACTACAGGGTGTTATTGCAACGGGGTGCCAAATTTTTGGAGCTGAAAGGGACCATCAATATGAACAACTTTAACTATGGGACCATCGTTAAATTATTAATTTTATTTTGTGCCTCTCCATACATTATTGTCAATGTAGGTGACTGATTTTGTATGGGGAACCTGAAATTTTATTTAAGATTTTGACCATGATCCCATAGTAAAAGTTGTTCATATTGACGGTCTCATTTACCTCCAAAAATTTGGCACCCCCTTGCAATAACACCCTGTATAAGCAACATGACAACACAAAGTCTTATTCGCATTTGTGATTTTCTCAAATCGTTTTCCACTTATCCATAGCCCCTGATTTTAATTTGTATTTGTTAAAGAAACACATTTTAAATCCTCGTCTAGTAACCTAATTTCATCTCAACTTATCCCCGACCTTGCTCAAGATTTCCAAACACAATTTAAAAAGATCAAGGAACGAGTAATCTTCTTCTTTTATAATTTGATGTTCGTTTACAGCCTCAAGGCATCATTACTGTCAGTCTGTGTGGCAACGTGAGTTGATCAGCTATTTGTCAGTATTATGCAAATTGGGGCAAGGTCGCCCGGTACATGCACGCATTCAATTACTTGTTGGACCTAAATGTAGTCTAATATGTCTATATGCGAGACGCATAATGATACTGTAGGCACTGCCTTAGAACTTCAGTTTGATGTCAGTTCGTTGTGGTAAGTAGATTTATTGCTGAAATTTGGAGTATTTGAAAAAATGCATTTGGTTTCTTAGCTTATTGGCTTTCAGTATCCATTTAGCGTAATAGAGGTTTTTTCGTTCTCTGCTAACATAGAGACCACGCATCAACAAAGAGATGTACAAGAACAGAATAATGATTTAGCTCAGTGCGAACGGGAACGGGACGAGAAAATATCGGCAAGTATTTCGATTTCATCTGTCAACGACCGCTCGACCGATTATCCGGTACAATGGATATCCATTAATTAAAAGTAGATTACTTAACAACACTACCGAACATCACTTGCTATTTTACGCCTTATTACCCAAGCTATTAGAGTGAAAGTCAAATGATTGATAGGAGAAACCGATCATTTATCGATGTATGTATGATCATTAAACTAATTTGAGAGCTTTGTTGCAAAATGTTTTTGTTCAATGAGATAAAAGATTATTGTTTTGTCTTTAGAAATCATGATCGTTTGACATGGGTTATTAACGATGGTTTAAATGAAAGCTATTCGAATTAGCTTACCTAGATACTTACAATAGTGTTTTTTGTTACTGGTGGGTATGATACCTACTTACACAAAAAAATTAATGGATTACTTTCTTTCTAGAACCACGTCTTTAATCTTTATTATTTTAGTGATTTTAAAACTTTTTTATTTGATACGATAAGTTTCAGCATAATTGGATTTTCCAAATGGATTGTTTTTAACACCAGACTAAAAATAGTCAGATAAGAAATATTCGTCGAAAGAAATACAATATGGCTAATTACAAGAGGTCACCTATTGGTCAGCAATCATTTGTGTAACTGTCATTTTAAAATCAGTCGCTTTATACTTTACCAGTCAGATTATAACTGACGTTTGAAAAATCGGCAGTAACTATTATATTTGGTTCCACAGACCTTCAAGAGGCCGCTTTTACGATTTAAAAAGGTTTTTACCTTTAACATGAGCTGTTTTTAGGCTTCAAATGCCACCACGCTTAGAGATGTTATCTTCGACATATTAACAACATGCATAAACAAGCTGCAATATCGTCCTAGATTCAACGCAAAGACCGAATTCGAACTTCCCAGCCTCATAAAACCCTCTTTATTCCAGCGCTCTGCAACGAAGATCCCAACGGCAACGTTCCCCTCGGCAAGTCCTGCAACCGCTACTGGCAGTGCCAGGGCGGATATCCTCGTCTGCAGAGGTGCCCTGCTATGCTGGTCTTCGACAGGCGGTCCCTGAGATGTGTGGTGCCTCCTACTGAGGAGTGTGATATTCCTACCACGACTGCACCTCCACCAGAAGAAGAGGAGAACAGACCAGTAAGTACCTGATAGATACAAAAGTGTTCATGATCGTATCCGACCACGGCGGTCAATTTCAACTGAGATTGGATATATGAATGCGTTATGAGGATGAATGTATGATTGTTACTCCTCCACGCAAAAACTACTGGATGGATTTTGATGAAAATGTACAATAATATAGCTCATACATCGGAATAGTACAAAGTATATAATTTCTTGTGATATTTTTGAAATCCGACATTTTCGCGGGTAAAGCTGCTAGGATGTATTCGGCAGGTTCTTTTTAAGTTAAAACAACCGTGGTCGGTTTTGATTGTTGAATTAGGTATTCCAAAAATCTTTAAAAAAATGCTCAAATCCTCGCATTTATGGATTAATTAGCACTGCAAGTTAATAGCCACTAATCGAGAAACTTTCATTAAACTCTTGTAATATCCATTTAGGAGCCCTAAATCAAAATTAAACCATTTAGTTGGACTTATAATATTTGTCTAGTTACACAAGCAATCAAATAAGTTGAAAACTACGAGCAAAAGTTACTTTATGCCCAGATTAACCTAACAAGCCTGCTCATTTAGAAATAAGAAGTTATATCTATGAGTATTTTACAAATTCCATTTTATTTTCGTTAATATAAAATTTGATTCAGATAACTTGGCTATTAATGTAGCTTGTATGTGCCAAAAATATTCAGTTAGCAAAATAGTTCGAGTGGGATATTAATTACTAGAATGAAAAACAATATAAACGCATACAATTTGAACCAAACTTAATAATCATGTTATTTGGTAGGTGCACAATGTACACAATTTGAATCTAGTAGAACTTAGTATAGTATATTGTATAGCTCCAACCTATTCCACAACCTATTAGGTGTAAAATTGTCAAGCATAACAATTTCGCTGAACACCTTTACCCTTATCATCACAGAGAATGTTGTCCGTCCCTTTTGAGTAAAAACTTCAGGAAAAGTAATTAGTGTAAATTGTTATCCATTAATTACTATTTTTAAGCAGTTTAGTTGAGTCTATAAGCCCCAGGAAATCAACAGATGATTTCTTTTTTGAATGGGGTAGTCTTATTTTTTTATGTTACATGTCTTAGTTTTTAGTTTTTCTTGTTTGTTATTAATAAAGAACTAACAGATGACTGTGTTTGCAAAAAATATATTCAAGCAAACCCGATAATATCGTTTTTATTTCATTTCAGCACCAATCAAAACGGCCCTCAAACGAATACTCCGAGCAAGGCCGTCCGCGACCAAGAAACTAATTTCTAGAATCTTCTGTATTTCAGTGAAGTCCTCTTTCATTCTCGGAAATCCTATTCCATTCGGTTGAGAGTCAGTAAAATTGTTTTCCCACCATGTGACTATTAATCTCTCTCTACCCGATCGACTATGGATATCTTAAGTGTTGTGTTTCTTAATGATTATAATTTTTAGTATCGTCGACTTTGTTCACTCTGTTGCAACGATTGGCTTAGGCCCAGTTGCGTAATCGATAGTCAACTCAACTAATGATTAAATGTCGTTACAAGCGGTTAAATATGAGTTTTTAAGAAAAAATTCTTAATCTTAATGTCAGAATGGCCAATTCATAAAAAAAAAACTTTAGAATGAGTTTATTTATTGGAATAAATGCTTTTCATTTCATTTTCAATGACAATTGATTAAGGTATTTTTCTTTAAAACGCGTACAAGTTAATTGTATGAGTTAACTATCGATCACGCAACTGGACCTTAACCTGGAGTTAAGAGCAGATTTTCTACCATACTTACTTGCTAATATGCCGTACCATGTGCATCTGATAGTGTATTTTTTGTATCTTTTCAAGTTTAAAATTATAGGATTGTTCATTTTCGATGGGGTTCTTAAGTAGAAGTATTTGTACTTCATTAAACTAATTGTAATTAGTTGTAAGTACCATAGGTTTATTGTAAGTGTAAAAAATTTCGACTCTTCTATATTTTTAAAATACTCAGTTGTGTATTCAAAAGACAAATAAATTATAGTGAGTGTACATACAGACAAACATCTTATACAGTAATTGTGTTACAATAATAATGAAATATTTGATATCATAGCTCCAATAAATATGCACTTAACTTGAAATTTCACTGCCAATTGTATTTTCTTATTTTTATAGTTACATTACTACTGTTCTATGTAAGTCAATATTTATGTAGTAAGTTTAATTAAGAATAAAACAATAAAATACACATATGTGATCTTTATTCATCATCCTCTTCATTAACCTGTAGCTTTAAATTCACATCGTCTAAGAACCACAGGCTGAAACCCGGGTTAGCTAACTCTAGATACTTGTAAATAAATAATTATTCTACCGTTGTCAGTTTCTTTGTTGTTGACGTAGACATAAAGTCGCGATTACATTTTAACTTTGGGTTATCAAAACCAAGGATAAAATTTAATCGCGTATTTAACATCTATTAACTCTGTACAAGTGGGCCGTAGATGTTAGAAAATACAAAGTCAAAATCCAACGCGGCAACGCAGTCAGCATCAACGTCTCCTTTCCAAAAGGAAATGGCTTCGTTTTTGAATAGGTAGATTTTTAAAAGGTTTTAAGTTCACTTTTCATGATTTCATGCATGGCTTAGTTTTCGTTTGTTTTTTTCTAATAAATGTATGTTCAGCTCAGATCATAGAATTATTATCCCTTTCCGATAGGAAAATTAATTTTATGGCTCAGATAGATAAATCATTCCAGTTACACAACCAAATACTTCGGTTGCATAAATTGGGAAAACCGAAGCGACAATTAGAGAGTAACGTAAGGAAGACTCTTGTCAGACTAAAAGGTCTGCCTTGGAAGAGTGGCAAAGAACCAGAAATCAACAGATAGGCAGAGCAAAAAACTTGCATCTATTTAAATAACAATATTCTTGAATTTATTGCTACGCACCTGCTACGATGTAGCAATGCTACGAAGCTACGATCCACTAATTGAATAGTACTAATGACATCAACGCGTGACAATATGAAGAACTCAATTTTAAAATTACTTACGTAAGCATCAATGTGATAAGAGTTAATTTATTACAATGTCAATAAATAAGTCATCAACATAAAAATTTACAGCTAAAGGACTGTTGAACATAGGCCTCTCCCAGTATTTTCCACAGCGACCGGTTGTGAGCGGTCTGCATCCAGTGCAGTGTGATCCTGGGATCTTTACAAGTTCGTCTGTCCATCTTGTCGGTGAACGTCGGTGGAATAAATAAGTAACGCTAAATAAATATTGATTTATCAAACAATCTTCATTCTTGTTTTATACTACCGAAAATTGTGGCTTTTTAGACATTTTCCTAAAACGTTAATTATGAGTTTTAGTTTTGTCGAGGAGATACCGAGATTCCAGACACAATAGCCAATTAATTGCCGGGGTTTGACGAAATATCCTAATTAACACTATTTAAAAACCTGTAAAAACCTTAATTTGAAAAAAACAGGTGGAATGCCCTTCGTAAAATACAATTGCCAAGACCTTTTGCAGTCATTCCCAACGCGTATTTCAGTAACGTGATAAAAATTGTTACAAATGTGGATCGATGAGATTTATATTCGGCACGTTTCTGCCGTTTTTAGATAAGGACATTAATCAGTCAGGTATCAAACGAATGCCGAGAGTCGCATAACAATGGAATTTTTATTGTGTCTCGTTTACACATACTTGACGAGTTAAGATGGTTTCATAATGAAAAATGGAAGCTTGGAAAGGAAAAAAAGTTAGCTAATAAACATTTAGATACACTTACTCGTTTGTTGTCATCTTCAGAAGTGGCTTAGATTTTCTAAGGAACCATGTTCTTTTTAATAATTTTACACGTTCCAAATCTCAAATCTATCCAATGTGACAACGCAGCCTCCATCATACACTCCTTTCCACAAGGAAATGTTTGCGTTTTTAAATAAAAAATATTTATTGTAATATTTTCCTTTGGTGAGTTCATATATCATATTTCGTTCATGTTTGATTCAGCTTATCCAATAAATCTGAAACTCAATATCGTAAATACGTTAGAACTTTTTTTGATTACCTTTCTGCGGTTAGTTATTCTTTGAACGAAATTGGTTTTACCTGTGCCACAGGGATATTCGATATTTTGATGTTGGAAGTAATTACAGACCTGTCAAGGAACGGGCTTGGGTGCGTTTGTTTTATGTCAATCAGGCGAAGGGATTGACCATATGTTTACTTACATAGCAAATATAAAGTAAGCAAGTATCAGAAAAAGCTCATTAAAAATCATAAAAAAAACTCATTAAATATCATAAAAGCTCATTGCCCAAAAGTATGACTGCCCTATTATAAGACAGATTGCAAGAACAAGTCAAACCTAGAATAAGATTTTAATATAATTCAAAAATTAATCAATGAATTATTATTATTTCTAATTTTTAATTTGTAATTATTTATTAATTCGCCGTTTTGTAATTTTTATTGTTTGTTAAATGATATTTATGGATGTTATTGTCTGAAATAAAGATTAATTCTATTCTATTAACAATTTCCTACAGCGTAGATATCTAACAATTGATGTAACTCACGATACTACAAGTTATGCCTGTAGTTTTGTCCCATTTTTGCAAAGATTTATAGATAGTGATTTTAAAATGTCAAAGGCGTATATCTAGGTAAAAAGGTATCATGATGAATAAAATATCTTCAGAATCTGCATAACAATAATGACCAAATACTTTCACACGTTTTTACAATCGAGTGATAGTCCAATACATAATAATAATTCTACACATTGATTCCTTTGTTTTATTTGAGGCGACGGCGAAAGACAATCATCCAAAGCCATGATTAAATAATACGATTAGTGATGTCAACATTAACCTTTCTAACCCAGTCTACGTCAATATTTCATTTTCATTTATTGTGGTAGGGACCCTTCGCCGGTTCGCGGCCATGCGTCGGTTTGAGAGACTCGCAACATAAAAACTGATAAAAAAAAACAATATCTTATATTATTTCTAGGAACAAGTATCGAATATGAACGAAAATTACACTTATTACGGTTGTCTAAATAGTGAAATAATCCTCAACAATTTCACCCTTCCCACTACTAGTATGCACAGTGTTCAAATTAAGCAAAACATTTGCTGGTACATGCAACTTCGGATCGGAAGTGATTATTTTTGGTTTTGTTTGTTTTTAGTAATTGTTAATGGTTTAAGTGGTATTTAAACAGGTGAAGAACATAATTAGCGAATGTTTTTCTAACGAAATATTTAGAAAAAATTAAGTGAATATTATACGGCCGCCTACTGGCATACGAGATACTCAAAAATTTGGTATCGAATATGTCGGAAAATAGTAGTAAAAAGTAGGACCTCCAAGGCATACTTATATAGGGCTCTCTTACGATCCTTCTGAGGTATAAAAACCATGACTGACTAGCGGCCGTAATCCAGATAGGTACTGGCCGTAAGCTGAAAGTTTTTGGCTGCAATCCGATATTTCGCCTTTTTAGAATAAATCATTATTTTTACATTAAGCTATGGGCACATTTCACTTGCATTAAAATCTTGAAAATATTTGGTTTTGGTTTGATCACTTCCGATAAATATTAAATAAATAAACGTGTAAGTCAAAGTTAAGATCTCTCAGTAACTGGCCAAATACCGGCGAAGCGACCCTACCGATTTTTCCATCAAATCAACTTGCCCTAGGGAATCTCGTTGCCCCAATTTTGCCCACATATTTCCGAAATTCTAGTTCCTCGCCGTGTCGTATTACGAACCATTACAGGTCTTGGGGGAATGGAACTCTTTTATGATTGATTTACCAAATTGGGTCAGAAACCTCACGAAGGTGGGTTTTTTAGGTTAAATGTGCCCAAGTGTGTTGCTACCCGGGAAATTAATGTTAAAAGCCTATTAGTTATAATGTCTTGTTACCTTAACACGTTCCGGGACACTACTCCAGACACAATAGATGTTTTATTGTTTTCACGCCTGTAGGCGGGCACTGTCCCGGAACGTGTTAATAAGGTAATGAAATTTCAAGCTTTATTTCGGTAACTGAATTAACGGTTAGTTATTATATTTTTATGATAAAATAATTAATACTCCAAACAATAATAATGTTCCAAATAACAAAGTAATTTTATAAAAACTTAAAGTAATTTCGTGTATTGCGTTTCATCTTCACTCATTATTATCATCATTAAGTATTAGAAATAATTCAGTTGTTAAATCCTATTTTTCACCTTACGGTTAATATTTCGAAATTAAACACGGCTCTATTTATTTCATTTGTACATAAGTCATGGATGTTATATGTATATTGAAGTATTTATGGAAGACCCCGTCATAATCGTTGTCTGGTACTTCGTAACACAAGGGAGAAAATTCTTTACCACGAAACCAGACAATTAATGTGTTGTCTGGCGCATAGTTCTATTTATTTTATACAGGAATAACACTTATAACTTATAACTATTACGAAACCTTCAAGCGAAAGAGATGTGATTGAAGATAAATCTAGATTTGGTACATCGTATGTACAGTTGACAGGCTTTACATTTTCGTTGAAAACTAATCCTTATTGCAACTGCATAAGACACTGTAGTGTTAACCTTGACGTGTTATGTCCGTACAAACAAGAATAGTATATAGGCACAGAATATATTAGACATAGCAGTGCCTGCAAGCAATACATGGCGGATGCACATGCGAGAATCCGAGCTAATCACTATACAGCGAGTCCCAGAAATCAACGTCAATCTATAAGAAATATAAAACAACAACACAATCAAAATAAAATAACTACTAAGGGCTACCGTTTTTGTGCTCACTAGTTGGCGCCACTATGGCGTGAGGTCCAGAACAAAGCTTTTATGGTGTGTAAATTATCATGATGGAGAGATAAAAAATCAAGTTTGCCGCATACATGCCCTAATTAATGCACTTATTATTTCGGTGTATTTTCATTGAACGTGTGTTTAGTGTATCTAAATTTAGTCAAAAACGCAGTGACCTGTTTAGCAATCAGCGTTCCACATCTCAGAGTTTTCTCAAGGCAAACAAAGTTAAAAGTAATTTCCCGGTCCCGTTTCCCACCTGGAATGTATACAGAAGCACCATGTTCACTTGATTGAGTCAGCATTACTTTTATCTTGATTAAAAACAAGCAATGTTTAGATAAACTTGCTGTTTTCTGTAGCACTACCAAATTGACATTCATTTTAGCTTCTACATTCTTGCTATTTGTAGAATTGTATCTCGCCTCGGTGGGGCAGCGGTTAGAGGGTCGCATTCTAAAGCGACGGCTGCGCCAGACGTCCCAGGTTCGATTCCCGGGTCGGGCCAAAAATATGTATCTGGGTTTTTCTGTTCAGAAATTCTCTAGGAAGCCCGGAGTTTGGAAGTTGGCGGTGTTTCACCCCCGTAATTCATAATTCATAATTCATTTATTTGCCATAAATAGGGTTTGGTTACAGTTGATCACAAGTTGGTATACAGTGAAATAGATGCTTATAACCTATTTAGCCATAAAATACAGCATGCAAACTTAGGTATATTAACATGTATATTATAAATTACAAATTGGGATTTATACATTACAAAGTTAGTTTCAGGATTACATTGCAATGAATTAATTAAACAAAATATAAAATAAAACGTCAGAGTTAATGTCAGCATTAGGTAATGTCATTCATAAATTCATTAATACTATAATAACATTTGATAATAAGCCATTCCCGAAACTTTTTGGCCATAAGACTTATACTTCCTATCTTAAATTGTGTGGGGATTTTATTAAATATTTTTACGCACATGCAGTAGCAGCTCTTTTGGCACATCGAGGTATTTGGTCTAAAGTCTAACACAAGTCTGTCACTATTTCTAGTGTTTCGAGCGTAAACATCACTGGCCCTTTTGAACAGATTTAAGTGCTGTCTAACAAACTTGTAAACCTCCAAAATGTACATTCCAGGGACAGTCAGTATCTTTAAATTAACAAACAAAGGCTTGCACGTCTCAAATGGGCCTTTACCGAATATAGCCCGTATACATTTTTTTTGGGCGATAAGTACCCTTTTTACATCGGTGCTATTACCCCAGAGTAGAAGTCCATAGTTAATGTTTGAGACGATGTAACCATAATAAGCGGACAGGGTTACATTTAATCAGTCAGGTATCAAACGAATGCCGAGAGTCGCATAACAATGGAATTTTTATTGTGTCTCGTTTACACATACTTGACGAGTTAGGGACGTTATATTTGCTAAACGCCTTAATACGAAGACATATCTATTAATTTTTTGACATACTTTATCAATATGACTTGAAAAATTTAAATTTTCATCAAGCATTATACCTAAGAAAGTAACCTATTTGCCCTTTCAATAGTACTTGTATTATAAAAGACGTTTAATTTGTTAGGTGCACGTCCCTTTACGTTAAAATTAATGTAATTAGTCTTACTAAGATTCACATTTAAATTAATTGCATTGAGGTATTGTATAATATTATTGATTGTATTATTAATGTCATTTTCATAATTCGATAAGTTTTCATGGTCATTTGATTTAATAATAATAGAAATGTCATCGGCAAACATTATGCATTTGTTATTTGTCACCTTTGGTAAATCATTGATATACAATAAGAACAGTACCGGGCCCAAAACGCTTCCCTGAGGTACCCCATACTTATTTATTTTGTATGTAGATCGATTTAGTGTGGTCTGGCTTTCCTTGGTCATTCCGTTTACTTCAACACATTGGTATCTATTTTCCAAGTATGTTTTGAACCAGGAGAGTGCATTTCCCCTAATTCCGTTCTTTTCTAATTTATCCAATAAAGCATCGTGAACCACAAAGTCGAATGCTTTAGACATGTCGAGGAAGAGTACTGAAGTTATTTGCTTCCCGTCCAAACCTAATATGACATCATAATGTACTAGATTAAAGCATGCTAGGGCTGTCGACTTGCCCTTTAAAAAACCATGTTGATGTTGTGTGATAACATTAAATTTTTGGTAAAATTTAAGTAGCCTCTTATGCATGGCCTTTTCAAACACCTTCGATATCACCGGTATTAACGTTACTGGACGGTAGTTTCCTATTTCAGTTTTATCATTTCTTTTATGAATCGGCTTGACTACCGAAAATTTAAGCGCATTTGGATAGCAACCTGTTTCAAAGGAAAGATTTATTAGAAACGTTAAGATTTCCGCTATTTCATTCTTACAGTACTTCAAAACCTTAGTGGCCACATCATCATACCCACATGCATTTGAATTTTTTAATGATGTAATTATATTAAAAGTTTCTGTAATACTAACCGGCTCAAGGTATAATGAGTTTGGGTCAAAATCTATCAATGAGAGTATTCTGCGTTTTTTGTCATTATCATATAAATATTTATTTTGGTTTAGATTAATGTAATAATCGTTAAATATTTCTGCAATTTTTCTTGCGTCCGTTTCCATTTTATTTTCTACTTTTATAGACGAGATATAATTTTGTGTAATTTCGCTTTCAGTTTCGTTTTTAATAAGCCTCCATGTGGAGCTACAGATATTTTTACTGCGTTGAAGGTATCGATTATTGCAGTTTTTTTGGGCCACTAGTACACATTTCCTGAGTAGGTTAGCATATCTTAAATATTCCGTTTTACTTGTAATAGTTTTATGTTTATAATATTTAAAGCGCAACGCTCTTTTTGTTTTTATGGAAAGTTTTAATCCCTTGGAAATCCATTTAGGCTTCGAAGGCCGGTCTACAATTTTAATTTTAACTTTAGGAAAGCACGATTGGTAGAGGGTGCAAAAGATTTCATAGAACTTGTCAAATGCTGTATTCATGTCATCAATTTTGTAAATGTCTGAAAACGATAGTGCATTTAAATAATCACGAAATTTATGAAGATTTTCTTCACAATAGTCTCTTCTGTAGACAAATCTATATAACGAATTGTAATTATTATTAACTACTGGGAATGTCAAACATTGTGCGGTATTATGGTCAGATAAGTAAAGGTGCATTGTAGTTCCCGAAGCTTTTTTAATATTGCTTAGGATATTATCAATGCAGTTATTCCCTCTTGTAGGTTCGTCTATATGGATATTAAGATTAAAATATTCTACCACATCTTTTAAGTGTTGGGATGCTTTAGAGTGTACTAGTGTATTAATATTAAAATCTCCAGCTATTACAATTTTATGACTCATATATTTCTTTTTCAATTCGTGTGTTACTGCTTCTAGCCTAGTCAAAAATGAATGAGCAAATTTTTTATGTGAGGTATATACGCAAATAACTATTAGCTTATGTTGAGGAATGCTTACTCCGCAGCACTCAAATATTCCTGGTTTTAGGTATTTATCAAAAGTCTTTATTTCCTTGCTTCCTATACTTTTACGGATTAAAATACATGTTCCACCTCGTTTACGATTTCTGGAGTAGTTTGCTGCTAATTTGTAATTATGAAAGGAAACGTTTTTCTCATCGCCTGTTTTTACAAACGACTCTGAGAAGCACATTACATCCGGTTCCTTGCCACTATCTAATAATTCAGATATCACTACTTCTAATAAGTCCTTTTTTGAAAGCAGGCCTGCTATATTCTGATGAAATACTCTAAAGCATTTTTCACCCCCGTCCCTACCATGATGATCAGGCAGTGTTCTATTGTCACATGACACGAAAAAGACAGTTACCCATTTGCTTTTCATTTCGTTCAGATGGATGGAAATAGTCTACGATTGAAGTCTGCTTGTATGAGTTTTTTTGACTGGGTGTTTTGTGTTGTCGTTTGTCTAATATTTTTCCGTTTCTTTCTGTATTGCGGTTGATATGTCTCTTGATAAAAGAATAATTCAGAAATTTCCTTGCGTAATAGATTGAGTCGATTAAAATATTAATTCTGTGACAAGCGTTTTTCAAATAACTACGATAATAGCTGTTAGGTTCAAGAAAGTGACAGTTTTTAAATTTTTTACATGTTAGCTTTAGTTGCATGTTTAACAAAGTATTATTAATATGTTTACTATTTGTTACATTCATTACAATAACAGTTGAGTCTTTTAGTAGTTTCAGTGCGACAAACAGTTCTAGTATGGCTGACATTGGATCATCATCATTTTCTCCTACACATAAAACTACTTTATCATGTTTATCTACATTCAAGTTTGTACAAAGCTTGAGAACTTCTTCTGTGGTGGCGAAAGGCTTGACAAATGCAGATATTATATATTTTTCATATCTGCTGTTCGTTCTCGATTTTATCAATTCAGATGCAAGTCCAATACACTGTTGCGTTCCCATAATAAAGATCTTGGGTGTTTTATGTTCACCCTTTTCTTCATTGCAGTTAACGGTTTCTTGCGATGTTAGAGGTATTGACTGTAAAAATTCCTTCTGATTAAGCTTGATTGCCAGCTCATTTATTTGATCCTTCAGCGTGTTAATTTCATGCTTCGCAAGCAGCAGTTGCTTCTGTGAATCTTTAATTTTATTTTGTAGGACTATAATCAGTTCGCTTGGTTCTTTATCACATCTTGGTGACGACGGGAGAGAAGAAGAAGAAAGTGTCTCGCATCTATAAGTCCTCGAAGGGGTGAGTGAAATCTGGTACCCCGTTTTCATATCGCTCATAATTTTCCCCAATGGAGATTGGCAAAGACTTTTTAGAATATCAATTTCTTTCTTCAGTTTATTGATTTCTCTCTTGTGTTCATTATTTTCAATTATAGTATTTTCAAGTTCATTTTGCGTACACAATAAATTCGTTTTAAGAGAATTTATTTCTTCTTTCATATCTTGCATTTCACACATTTTATTGGTAGAATAGTCTTCACTTTTTGAATGTACATCTAGGTCAGTATCATCAGCTCCTTCGAATTCTTCATCAGTGCTATTGCACGACTCAAGAATGGAAAAAGAATTTAGTGTTTGTGCTGGTGACTCAAGTTTAGGAGAAGATGAGATTGATAATTTAGCTGCAGGAATCACCTTTCGTCTATGAGTTATGTTTTTAATATCTGTGTAAGGACTTATTTTGTTTTTATTTTGTTTCAGGTTTTTTCCTTCTAAACAGATGCTGCATTTCCAAGCAGACCTTTTTTCTGGCTCCATCAATCTATATATTTTTTCTGAAAAACCTATGCAATCGAAGTCAAATCTCTTTTTACAAAGTGAGCATAATATTGTGTCTCGCACTTCCCTTGTAGCTTTGCATTTTTCACATCGGATAGGTTTTCGGTTGGATTTAACATTTTTATTAATTTTCCCATCCATATTGGTAGTAATTTTGGAGTTCTTGCAGTAAAAAGTGCAAAAAATAATAATAAAAAGATAATTGGCAAATTGACGTCTCGAGGATTCGAACCACTACTCAGAGATCGACACCCATCATCTATACACTCGAACTGAATGCGCTATCGGTTCGGTACGTGTAGTGGCGAATTAGCGCTACCTATTTGTAAAACTTTTTTGACGGTTTAAGAAGTGCGGTGTATTCAGTTTTGTTAGTGAGTCTCAGCGGCCTCTGATTCACATTTACCGTCACTGACACTTTTTACACACGACTGACGAAATATTAAATGTTAAATCACTATAATTTACTGCTAATTTCATTGTTTATACTGCATGTTTGGTCACTGTTTGGTAGTTCAGGATGTTAACTTCACGCTCATCTATAAAGTCACTTGTAACTCTCACTGTTTTTATTTTTTAAAAAGAATTTAGCACGGAGCTCTGAGAAACACAACCGCACAGCGGCGGCGGTTACCCGCCGGTAAAGGCGTATAGCCGTAGAAAAGTTCACTTTTTAAACGATCGACGTTGTCCATTACTGCTTAGGAGACACGAAAAAGTTCACCCGACAAAACAATAAAGTCTATGCCAAAAGTAGCAAGGATGTCCCAGCTTCAGCACGGAATGTCTCGCGTACTCATCATCCGGCAAGTGCTTCGGAAAGCACGTAAAGCCGTTGGTCCAGCGCCTGATCTTTCTCCGGTCGTGTCAGATTGCTGTCCCATCGGGCTATGAGAGTGAAAGGAATAGAGAGTGCACAAGTGTTTGCGCAAACACAGGTGCATGTTTGCACGGGACATATTATAATATGTCCCGCGCAGTCGGTTAGTCGTTATGACTGGCCACCGTAGTCGAAATCGGCTAGGGGGACTATAGATTTATCTCTACTCTCTCTTATTTTTAGGCTTAAGCGTTCTTTTTCGTACTAAAAGAAAGCTTGATCAACCTTTCCTCTCTTAAGAAAATATGAATCCTCTGGTAATTCTGAAATTATTGAAGAGCGAACTACTGAGCGCCTACTGTAACCATCCGAAGTATATTTTTATTGGCAAAGATTTGTGCCTGCCTCCTCCTGATATGAAATACGGGAATCTGATCTGAGTATAAATAGCTTCGCTAGGAATTCTTAACTTTAGATGGTACGTGTTTATTTTAAGTGATTTGTAGCATGTTTTTAACAGACTTTGTATTGAAAAATACAGCCTTACCACAAATACTTAAACTAGGCTTGGACCACCTGTAATATATGGCTAGTTTAAAACAATCATTTCAAACGACATGAGGGTGACATTAAACATTTCACTTTAAAGCAAATCAAAATACTTTAGTATCTAAAATATTCGCTAGTATTTAGAATTTAGATGCATAAAGTTTAATTAAACAGTAGTTCAAATTCAAACCTTGTTTATTTATTTGTGGTATGGCCGTTATTCTCATGTTTGTTACTATATTTGCAAATCTACTGATCTGATAGCTAGTTTATGAACTATACCACAAGTACCACAACTTTGTTAGTATTATTTATTAAAATTGCTAGCTCAAGGGTACCCCTGACTTATAATCGGAAAAGTTTTGAAACAAATAAAACAATACTACAGGAGCAAAACGAGCGCGAAATTAGAAACTTGTTCAGTGAAATTCGTCTCAAAGAGCTCAAAATAGAATGCGAAAATGAAGCGGAATTTAATACGGTTGGTGCCCTCGGGGGAAATTTAATTTGGGCCAAATAGTCCCTAAGTGCATATACACACGCATTGAGATGGTAAGGGCTGAGGCACAGTTTAATAAGGGTGCGTATTGCGATGTTGCTTTGACGTATAAGCAGCTCTGCTTTTGAACGGTTTAGCAAAATTAGTATTCCGATTTCATATAATCCACTCAGGAGATTAGCGTGAGACAGTACTACACGAGTGTGTTAATAAAAATACTT
Source organism: Pyrausta aurata (assembly GCA_963584085.1). NCBI lineage: Eukaryota > Metazoa > Arthropoda > Insecta > Lepidoptera > Crambidae > Pyrausta > Pyrausta aurata. The sequence goes on from OY757254.1 coordinate 12,842,888, forward strand.
GAAATTTTTCCTCTGTTGCATCGCAAAGCCAATTTGGCGACTCAACTAGTTGAGAGAGAATTGAACTTGAACGGATTAAAGCAAAATCGCAATACGCGTGTAAGTATTAATGATTGGACGCGCCTTAGTACTTTCTTGGTTAAACATGTATTATATCAACTTAGCTTTTGTTGGAGAACTCAAAAGCTTAGATATAATTTCACCGGTGAATTGACATGAAATTAATAAAGTTAAATGAGAATAATCCATTAGGTATGTTTTGTTTTATTAAAATAAATCTGTACTCTTGTGATTTCGCTTATGTGAACCTTCATGGACAGCCTGTATATAGTTATTTACATAAATGTATCAACTACTGTTAGCGAGTGTATACTGTGGTTTGCCACGTTGATGAATTTCAAAGATTTCTAAATTGGACAGTAGGATGGATTTAAGATAAACGTACCTACGTATTAAGGTAAGTGAACAAGCGTTAATTACATTTCTATACATACAAAGTGATTAATAAGCAGAATTGAGATGTTAACAAATGCCTTCAAATCAAAACAAAATGGATCATTTTTTATTAATGACGTTGTAATATTTCTCAGTTTGGTGCACCAAATTCGACGTCGAAAAAAACATTCCAATTATTTCATGTAAAATACGCGTTTCGCTCTAATTGAACACATGAAATGCAAAACTCCGCCTCCGTGAGTTACTGATTTCATTTGCGAGGTGCCAACATTGCGAACTGAGTGAAATGAATGCTAAAAGTCACATTTTGTCGTAATTAACACGAATTCGCTAACATCTGTCGTTATTAAGGGGATAAATCTAGAGTAACTAGTTTAATTAGAAGTTTTAAAACTTATTTTGGCTTATAGTTTGAGCTTCGTTATTTTCTAGTATGTAATAACGAAAAGGATTATAGAGCAAAATAATATAAGTCTGTTTTTTATTGCTTGGCGAATATTGTACATAACTTTTGCTATTCTTTTTTAATGAACTAATACATTTTATATTATTAACATAAACACAAAATTCATATTAGATATTTCATAAATTATTATTTTTTTAACGATATTATTTTAACAAATATACAAAGACTGTTTACGAAATTCAAATTTAAAGTTTGTAATTCTAGTTTGTCAGTTACCATTTAGAACCTAAACACATCGATAAGCCGGGACATTCATAATAGTTCACATTATCGTAGATTTACCTACATTTTACTAAACGCAAGATCATACTGATGGCTTATTTTTTTAAGTACTTCCGATTTTATTATCCCTATGAAAATGCCACAATCGTCAATTTATTCGACCAACTGACGTCCCCAAAGGAAACTAATTTTAACTCGGGAAAGTTTAGTTGTATGTACTTGAGAGAAGGGGACCTATCACGTAAAGAGTTTGAACCATAGAGTTTGAACCAAGTAGTAAGAACATCATTCAAAATACAAAAAGGAGTAAGTACAGATCAATCAATAACATTCTTTATCTTTGTCTTTTTAATGTTTATGTACATTTGGCCTACCTACCTAGCCTTTATCTGTTAAGAGAGGCCGCCATTACCAAAAATTAGTACTTAGAAGAAAAATATAGGTAACATCGAGGTGGTTGAACATGGTTAGAAATTGACATATCTCGTTATCGTTGTGGATAAATTTGTCCAATGTGGTTGGCATGTTAGGGAATATGATAAAATAGCATAGATCGACTAATTTTGTCATGTCGATCGAAAGAAATAGTGTGTCATGCATGTTAGGCCTACAGGCATACTGAAGTCGATTAACGGCCAATATATTCGTATATAAGAACCAAGCGACAACGATAATGCTAATGCTTTATCATATGCTATGCTATCACCACTGAATAGATAAGCCACTGAATAGATAAATATTTCTATTCTCTTCTCTATTCAGTGGCTATCACCATATGTAATCCGTCCGCGGCCAGTCGCGAATGCCTCGAGCTAATGTCGTCCACCCTTCATTTTTTGATATTGTCCAACTTTTCTGCCCGATGGCCAGCTGTTCGATCCGATATTTGATTTAGGTACTTATGTTCAAAAGGTATTTATCGTTTCTCCCAAGAGAGTGTTCCAACTGTAATATGCATTTTGTGTGTAGGTAGGTACTCGCAGTAATTAGTATTAGTAACGTGTTTAATAAATAGATTTACGCAAGAAGATTACACGAGTAGGAGTCGTTCGGAGTCTCTAATGCCTAACCACTTCTCAGTGAAAATCACTGGCACACACGATTACGACACAAAAACAGGCGGCACTTCAAACAAAAGAAGACGCGAAGAGGTGGATAGGCGCGAGTGACACATAATTATATAGACACAAGCGTAAAACCTATAAAAACGTTTTTTAAAGTAAAATATAGGCTACAAATCCAAAAACATTTTCCCTACCTATCTACAAAGTTATAGTTAGAAAAATAAGAAGTTATGAAATCAAGTAACATCCTTACTCTCGTTGAAATCTAATAATGTCGTATAAAATCCAATAAATATTTATACAGATTGAAGTGTGTGTGCTGCACACCCCAGACGCTTAACCCACCGTTTTCCAAACTTAATAGATAATAGGTAACTGCCTCGGTTGCGCAGCGGTTAGAGGGTCGCATTTTAAAGCGACGGCTGCGGCTGCGCCAGAGGTCCCGGGTTCGATTCCTGGGTCGGGCCAAAAATATGTACCTGGGTTTTTCTGTTTAGAAATTCTCAGGGAAGCTCGGAGTTTGAAAGTTGGCGGTGTTTCACCCCCGTGCCTCGGAAAGCACGTAAAGCCGTTGGTCCTGCGCCTGATCTTTCTCCGGTCGAGTCAGATTGCTGTCCCATCGGGCTATGAGAGTGAAAGGAATAGAGAAATATATAGGAATAGATACAGGTGCACACCTCTATTTGCACACACACTTGTGCACTATAATATGTCCCGCGCAGTCGGTTAATCGTTGTGACTGGCCACCGTAGTCAAAATCGGCTAGGGGGACAATTATTATTATTATGGTAGCTGAGCTAATATATCTGGTAATATATAAGTTGATCGGCGATAGTGTACAAGGAATAAGATGTCTAAGTACCTACCATACAGGGTCTGAAGTCCTCCATTGTACCTTCCCACTTAAATTCCTGCAAACTCCCAAGTTTGAGCAAATAATACGCCATTCGATCACGCTTTTTACCGAATTCAAAAAAACCCTGGATTTTATTGATAACATGGTATCCGATACATACTCGTAGCTCAACTTGTAAATGACAAAAGCAGGAACCAATACCTTATTATGCGAAACATAAGAACCCTCGATGAACCTCACAATAGCCCTCAAAAGAGTAGTACTTATATCGGAAACAATCTCTCAGCCGTCCTTGGTCAGTTTCCACTTCACAACGTCTTGGCGTGTTTCTATGCATGAATTCTGTGAGATGTACATTAGTGTACCTACATAAATGTCCGTGTATTCGGCTGTCTCTATCTGTTGTTTCTCTTACTTTCTTTCACGTTGGGATGCTGGTTTGAATAACATGTAGATACTTGCCTACACACGCAAGGTAGTAGGTTTTCAATTGGATAAGTTAGACTAGCTAGAGGACTAGGATGCCTAAAAGTTATCAGAAAGAAGGGCAAGCGAGAGTTACTACTAACGTATATTGGCATAATTGTTATTGGTGGTATTATTTATTGATGATTATTTGACTCATCTTAAACCGTATTCCTACTTTTTTCGGTCATCCGGCCCCTTGGCTTTTTATCACCCTCTCTGTGGCAAAAAAGTGCAGTCCGCGGACACCATAAACAAATGAAAAAAACAAAACAAACTGTCAATGCCACTGTCGCTGTCACTCGCTGCTGTCAAAACCGCGAGCAAAACAAATAAGTACCTACTTGAATTTCTAAAATGTAAAATTATCTCTGACTAAACGAGTTAATACAACTAGGTAATGAATATTTATAAACGAGCTGATAACAGCGTGACGTCGCATTCATCTTCACTTGTTATTATCAGTGCTGTGATTTCAAAATATGTCAGTATAGGTTAAGTTTGTCGCTTTATCTGATTCTGATCTGTTTGCTACTTCAATCGTGTTTTATAATGTTTAGTTGGAGGCGAACTTTGGTTGCAGTGGTTAGAGGTAGCAATAGTGCATTCAGGCCTTTGAACTTGAAGGAACAAGTCGTGAATCAGAGCAGAAGCGCGTCTACTATGGCTGACAAATTCAAACTACCTAGTCGGTATGGAGCCGGTGAAAAAAGTGTATGGTAAGTGTTATTGACATTGTTATGTAACTAATTAACACCTGGAAATTATTGTTTCGATTACAGACTAGAGTTTTAATAGTGTTTTCAAATTTTTTTTTGGGATAAAAAAGTTATTAGGTCATAATAGTTGTGTTGGTTTTAAATGTGAAGATCACCTCTCAGAATTTGTACATTTAATTTGTGTGATACAATTAGAGGAACTGTATTCAAGCGCAGCGGAAGATACCTCACAACATGTTTGTTATGTACCATCTTATAAGTATTCTAAATAAGGTACAATAACAAAAAAAAACTATACAATTACTTGAACTGGTGTATGATTTTAAGAAATGGAAATTATTTATTTAAATTTATTCAAGAATATTTGCAAAAACCTTCATGATAACACTTAATTTGTTCATTTCTTATCCATGGTTGGCAAATAAATATCTAAAACATTATACAGTATGTCCCTAAACAAAGTGCAATCGGCATAGAAGGTGGAAATAAACCTAAAATTATGCACAAAAGATGAATAAAAAATGTTTTTAACTTAATTATTTTAGCTACCCTTCGACAAACGAAATTTTCATTTTGTGCTGTGAATGTTACATGCAAAAAATAGATGTCTCCTGTAATTGTGAGTTGATTTTAATAAAATAAAAAATATGATATGGCCAAATACATGTTACTGGAAATAAAATCACAAATAGTTAGCAAAAGTTGCTTTTAGCACTTCAACTTTGGTTTTGGTACCACCTGGCTTCACCTCTATCTAAAATGTTTTTTTTTTAAGTGTATACTATTTGATCTTCATTGCCAAGTGGTCAATGTGTGTCTTTTAAGTATTAGTATTTCTTTTGATCTAATTTTTTGTAAGTGTGTCTTATAAGTGTTTATTTCCTTTTATCTAATTTGTACCAGATTCAATTTTATTATTTAATGTCAGAAACCGTGGCAAATGATAACCCTGTGACCTCCTCTAGATTAAAACTCCATGCATGTGTGGTGTACCATTACTTTAATAGTTTATTTTAAATATCACACAATATGAGAACAAAAGAATTATTTATTTTGAAATCTCATAATATTAAGTGAAAAGAAAACTAATATAATACAGTTGAAGAGTTTGTTTGAATGTGCTATTCTCAGAATCTACTGGACTGAATTGAAAATATATTTTTGTGTAGTTATTTATTGGGGAAGACTATAGGGCCAATAGGTAGCAGCAATATCTGTACTGGCAGAAGGCTGAAGATATAGTATATTGGGAAAGGCTTTTGACTATTAAGAAGCGGGAAGCCCCTTATTCTTAAACTGCAATATGGATGACAAGAAGGAAACCACCATACCACACTATCTTTCCTTATTTAAAAATCCACCTACAAGAGCCTAACTCTTAAATTTGTATATGATGATAGGCTATAAAACAATACAATGCAACCTAGGGAAATGCAGTAAAATCAAAACGTGCGGATAGAGTTGCGTACCTAGTATTAGTAGATTTTTAAGGCAATCTCCAAAAGTTTCTGGCTCAACTCATCTATTATACCCATTGAACTACTATTGAACACTACGAACAAAGCCCTTGCACCATGAATTGACGCCACATGTCATCAACTCATAACGGATATGCAACAAATGGTTGCAAATCCTAAATTCAAATTTCAAGAAATACGTTATTATCTTGTTGACACATTTGCGACACATATTTCGCTTAACATAGCTTCTCAATTCGTAGTAATAACAACTTACTGATTACTTGCTTAGTCTACTAGTGAAATGAGCATACTCATTTACAATTTTTGCTAAAGGTCTTAATAAAACCATTGCTTAATTCCAGGGTGGAATACATCCAGCTAGCAGCCGAGTACAAGCCAGCTGTGAACCTCGGGCAAGGGTTCCCGGACTACCCGGCGCCCGCGCATGTGACGAAGGCGCTGTCAGAGATAGCGACAGGCGACAACCCACTTCTCAACCAGTACACTAGAGGATTCGTTAGTATACTTTATTTTAAATACATCTAGCTGATTAGTAGAACACCGAGCAGAGTCCTCAAGCTTCTCCATGAGGCCCATATGCCCATAGTCGGAGACCATGTTTCGGATCCGTATGTCATCATTACTGATAAGGCGCATTGATTGTAGTTTTGCAGAACATAGCCCTGCGAATCAGTAAGCTCAAGTACAAAGAGGCAAGAGCCTAAGGCCGTTGGGGGGGGAAAGTTTTAGATTAGGTCCCCTTCGATCAAAAGTGCTCCGGCAAAATGGACATTCTAAAAATCGCAGGGTCGCACCCGATGCTGAACGCTTGCAACTATAGGTAAACCGCTTTATTGAGACTTCGCCTGCGGGGCACAGGGGCGCGGGGGGTGGCGATAGCGGGTCGCGTGAGAGGTGCGGGCGACGCTGGAACACCCGCCCGTGCCGCTCACTAACCGCGCTCTCGTCTCCCCGCACTCCTTTGTACCCTTTGTACCGCAGGCGAGGTCTCAATTTCGCGGTCTACCTAAAGTCGCTACGCTATATATGGTATACCATTGGGGAAACCTATATTCTGTAGTGAATATCCTGCTAAAGATCCTAGTAATGATGATGATGACATCCAGTTGAGTACAAGCCAGCCGTGAAGTGCTGTGGAAGGATTCCCCGACTACCCGGCGAACGTGCAAGCGCTGTGGACCGACGACTTTGTAAAGAACGAAGCACCACACTGGATGCAGAGCTTGCAAGTGGACCACGAAATCCATATATGAAAATCCATTCTTCCAACTGTTTCAATGAAATCTATTTTGTGATTTCAAAGTCTTGTAACATACATAGGCAGATTCGTGCTTATGAAAAGGCATCATCAACATCTTGGGGCTGTAACTAAGCAGCTTGGGTGTTTTTCTCTATTGTGTGTTGGGAAATAAATGAAAACTTCTTACAGTGAAGAAATATCTCACAGTGTCAACACAATAGTGTTTTTCAACATCGTCATCATCATTATCAGCCTAAAGATTTTCCACCTCTTAACAGAGGCCTCCCCCACGGTTTTCCAGAGTGTAGTGACGTTTACAAATATATTTTTTTTTTTAATTATCTGAGACATCCGAGAGCAATACCTAAATAAATAACCATAATGACATAAAAATCTCTAGTTATCGCAGTTGTTATCATTTTCTTAAACTTATCTCGGTTTAATGACTTTCTTGTTCTATCTTATTAACCATGACGTGTTAAAAAAAAAATTATAAAACAATCTGATAATTCTTAAAGATGAATTAATTATGAATATAAATATGACACTGAGTATTTAAAAACATTCGAAACAATTTTTATTATTATTCAAAATAACTATTCTTTACAATTCTTTTTTTACGATTATTTCTTTTAATTTTTGGCCGTAACTCCGGTCAACATAGTCCATTCTGCCATTCCAGTTTTCGATGACACGTCCGAGCATTTCGACGAAAAAAATGTGTAGTGATATGTATGTCAACAAACAACCTGTACCCTTATCACGAAAAATTATCGAACAAGTAAGCGTATCGAAAAATTTCAATTCGTTAGGAATTGGACTAGACCTGGCGGTAAAGAAATCACTTTTTTAAAATGGATTTTGACATTTCTCGATACGTTTACGCATTCGATAGTTTTTCGTGCTAAGGGTACTGAAGAGATTTAAGAGCTGCCATTTCATTCAGACAAAACAACGTTTTGGTGGGGTTTATGGTGAAATCACCGGTCCGTATTTCTTTAAAAACGAGGCCGGCTAGAACGTAACTGTCAATGGTGACCGGACAGGCTATCTGGTTCCTGAAATTGAAGCCCGTGATCTCCAGGGCATTTGCCGCATAACGCGTGAAAATAATATCTTTATTGCGTAAACAATTTTTGTAAACGGTTATTTTTGCACTTCGGACCGGTGACCCCTACTTTTAAATGGTCGGACGCGTCATCGATAATTGGAACAGCAGATTGGACTATGTTAACCGGAGTTGAAAAAAACGTGAAATAGTTTATTTCCAATGGCCAACATTACTTATTTCCCGATTCTTTTAGGTTTGTAAAAAGTACCTCCAACCAAATGAACCACACTTTATGTGCTATAAATGTATTATCTTAGTAATTGTAAAAATGGTTCCAGGCAAATTTATTAACTATGTTTATTTATGTCGAGGAAAAACCGCGTACTCTTTTTACAACCTTTCATAAAAGTTCAGCTTAAAATTATGGATTTACATCACGACTGCTTACTTTACTAAATCCATTATAAAAATAATATGTATAAATAGTATATTATAGTGACTTGACAACGAGGTTGTTAAGACAGGTAAACATAACTGTATTTTTATGTTGACTGTACTTCTCGTAATGAAGATATGAGTTAATACCAGCAGTTAATACTCGTAATTAATTCATTACATTTACAACAATTAAGCATCATTAAATAAATAGAAACACTTTATTGCATACCACACAATATTATATTACGAGATATTTTGTACAAAGTTGTATGCAATGCAAACTGTTAAATGGGTTTTAAAGAATATTTTTTTTAACCAATTCTGTTTTATTCTGAGTGGGATACTTATACATTTCATAATTTTATTTTGCGAGTGAAAGATATATCCACTAACAAAAGTAGAATGACATTTTATCCGAAAATTTGATTTTATTTGATAATTTGGATCAAACCTTCCAAATTAAGCATTAAAACCAATGCAAAATGGTGCTGTATAGCCTTGGTGTCAATTACGTTTTTCTTTGCTAGTCAAATATTGTAAACGATCTTGTCATTCCTTATTATATCGAAATAATTCATTTTAAAATAACATCAACACTAAATTCACAACCTACATAGGTGATTCGTCGTTGAACACTGAGGTCTTTTTTAAACAAATTGTTAATTAATATAATTATTTATTATTATTAATTCATGTTATTTTAAATGTTATAAAAAGGTTATTTACTTACAATATTGAATTAGCAAAAAAAACAGACTTTAGTTAGGTATTTGTTGTAATTGACAGAAAACATAATCATTTATTCCTTTATTGTTTCCAGGGTCATCCAAGACTAGTACAGAATTTATCGAAACTGTACTCTCCTCTCATCGGAAGAGAGATAGACCCGTTCAATGAAATACTTGTCGGCTCTGGGGCTTACGAAGCGCTGTTCTCGGCTATTTTAGGTTTGTTGATTTTTTACAAAGGATTTTATTTGACTATCTTACGATAAATATATTAGGAAGGTACTGTTTTGTTTATGATAATACTGAATCAGCTCTATGCATAACTTAGTATCGGCTCAGTAGCTCGATTGAAAAGAGCGTTGGCCCGTTTAGCCAAAAATTGCTGGTTCGAATCCAGCTCGCACGCAAACTTTTGACATCTTATTTCGTCTTGTTACTAACGATACTTTATTCCAGGTCATGTGGACGCGGGGGACGAGGTGATAATCATCGAGCCGTTCTTCGACTGCTACGAGTACATGGTCACCAGTGCTGGAGGCATCCCCAAGTTCATAGCTCTGAAGCCTGTAAGTGGTTACCTACGTTTTGTCTTATAGTTTCAGATTTTAACGTATCAAAACCTTTTAAGGCCATCATAATCATGTTTTACAAGACATTATCAGGGCAATACAAAGTAGATACGGAACCCTTCGTGCGCGAGTCCGACTCGCGCTTGGCCGGTTTTTTTGTTTTTATCATGGTGATAATCTATGTATGACGCTCAAACCAAAAATACACTTGGTAACCTGGCGACAAGAGGCCTCTGAGTGCTCCCAATCTCCCGCGTATAGTAATAATGTGCGGTTATGTAATGAGTTCATTAACATAATCATTGACCCAACAGCTATCTAAGATAAAAGTATCGTGTCTTAAAAGTAATGTTCACTATTTAGCTACTAGCGGCCCAACGCGAGTGCGTTCGTGCGTATTGAGATTGCTCTCTCCCCAGCCGTCGCAGCGTGATGTTTTATAGCCTAAAGCCTTCCCCGATAAATAAGTTATTCAACACCAAAATATATTTTTTATTCGGTCCAGTACTTCTTGAGATTAGCGCGTTCCACAGAGTAGTGTTAGTAGGTATAGATTTCCTTTTACACGGACCCTCTAGAATACTAACGGCTGTTTCACCATCGATCGTTTATTTAAATTAAATTAGGGACTACAAAAGCCGCTGGTCTGCAAGCTATATAGCTACTCAACTATGGTTAGTGGACTATAGACCGGACCCACGCGAGATCCTACTTCGGTGGCGCAGCGGTTAAAGGGTCGCCTTTTAAAGCGACAGCTGCGCCAGAGGTCCCGAGTTCGATTCCCGGGTTGGGCCAAAAACAAGCGCCTGGGTTTTTCAGAAATTCTCAGGGTAGCTCGGAGTTTGGAAGTTGTCGGTGATTCTCCCCCGTGCCTCGGAAACGTTAAGCCGTTGGTCCTGCGCCTGATCTCTCTCTGGTCGTGCCAGATTGCTGTCCCATCGGGCTACCAGAGTGAAAGTAAGAGAGAGTGCACCTGTGTTTGCGCACACACTTGTGCACTATAATATGTCCCGCGCAGTCGGTTAGTCGTTCTGACTAGCCACCGTAGTCGAAATCGGCTATTATCTCACTATCTCATTATTTGTTTTATTTTTTCCAGAAAAAAACCACCGGCACAGTAACATCAGGAGATTGGGTATTGGACGAGAAAGAACTGGCCTCCCTCTTCGGGCCCAAGACGAAGATGATAATTGTGAACACCCCCCACAACCCTCTAGGCAAAGTGTTCACACGGAGCGAGTTGGAAGTGATCGCGAATCTGTGCAAGAAACACAACGTGCTGTGCCTGTCAGATGAGGTGTATGAGTGGATGGTTTATGCGCCACACAAGCATATTAGGATAGGTGAGTTGACAAAAACTAATAGTCCGTTTAACTTTGCTAGTCGAATATTGTGAACAATTTTTTTGCAACCTTTAAAATAATATCTGGGAATAAAATTGATTGATTATTTGATTCCAAAATATATTAGTGTTTAACGATAAATGAAATGGTCGTTAAAATGGAATGTTAAACAAAGAAAAACGGACTTTCGGTATTTAAGGTAATAAAGTTTATTGTATAACCATATTTTGTGCATTGTGCGGTCGGGATCTCTGATGCCTAACCACTTTCAAAGAAAAACCGCTTGCGCACACGACAAAACAGACGTCACTTCAATCAAATTAACTCGTCAAGTATGTGTGAACGAGACACAATAGAAATTCCATTGTTATGCGACTCTCGAGAGTCGTTTGATCCCTGACTGATTAAAGACGACGCAAAGAACAAGCTACTTTGGCGATTATGGTTAGGCGGCGGTGACGTCGAACTAAATAGTACATATTCTACCGGTCAGTGTTTGGATGGGTGACCATTCCGACCATTTAAGTGACGTATATCACGAGTATCTCCGTGCTTCGGAAGGCACGTTAAGCATTTGGTCCCGGCTAATATCGGTTGATATTAGTCGTTAAGCCTAGTCAGGGCCCTATGAGCGGCTTGATAAAATCTGATAGCAAGGTTGATCGCTTGCCTTGCAAACTCCCCTCCGCGAATCCGCACTAAGCCCGCGTGGTCGAGTATGACTCATACTACCTCATATTTGAGATAAGGCAAATGCCCAGCAGTGGGATGCATACAGGCTAACTTATTTTTTTTTACAATTGAGTATAACTCTCTCCGTGACTTTGAGCGTCACTACAAACTAACCCCCTTATTCATAATAACGCAAACTGTCGAATAAACCTATTTTAGCTATTACACTGCTTTGTCACTTTTTGTCAAATGATGACAGCGCCAAGAAAGAACGAGGCAAAACAGTGTAATAGTCAAAACAGGTTTATTAGGCTGTTTGCATTATTATGAATAAGGGGTAACTGTTTAAAAATATTATAACCTCTTGACAGCAACGTTGCCGGACATGTGGGAGCGCACCATCACGGTCGGTTCAGCCGGCAAGACGTTCTCGGTGACGGGCTGGAAGATCGGCTGGGCGTACGCGCCCGCCGCGCTCATGAAGAACCTGCAGGTCGTGCACCAGAACTGCGTGTACACCTGCGCCACGCCCATACAGGTCAGCCACTGCTGGATAATGTACAGGGTGACCTGTAATATGATGTATTCCTCTTGGGATGTGATACCACATCTAATTTCCAACAAAATTAACCGTAATGTCCCTAACACCAAAGTGTCTCGTCATCGAGATATTCAATATTTTTCGTAAAGTTTAAAAAAAAACGAATTAAATGATTAATCATTAAATAAAATGCTGGTGTTTTGAATTAAGTTGTTTCAATTTTTATTAGTTACCAATACATCAACTAACATTTATTAATACAACATTTTAAGATAGCAAGTGATTTCTTATAAAATTTTGTTTTAATTCTCTTATTTAGTCGATAGAAAACTGGATTTATTTTGACACTTTGGTACTAGTGACATTAGGGTAAATTTGGTGAAAATTAAAGGCATTATCACATGTCAAGAGAAATACGTCGAATTAAAAGTCACCCTGTAGAATGTAGATCAATAACTGAGTAGACGCACACCGCACGTAAGGCTACATCGCAAACCGATATATATATATATATAATAGGTAGACCGCGGGGAGGGGAGAGCGAGGTGCGTAAGGGGCGCAGGCGGGTGTTTCCCCGCCTCCCGCAACCCTCACCCACCGCGTCTCAATGCGCCTGCGCCTGTATGGGACAGGCCAGTTACTGGTGGATAAGATACAACCTAGATCAGGGTTACCCAAATTATAACCACCCACCGACTGGACGCGAGCTAATATTGAGTGGGCCCTGGCTGTAGAATGACCATAAAATTAATATTCCTATCGAAACGGAAGAACAAGTACAAGCTGTCAAACGAAATCGATATTAGATGACAGTAACTAACTTAAGTTATAAAAAATCATATCTAAAAAATTTCTGCGAACCTCCATGGGCTTCCAAACTGACTGACAGCCGCCAAAAACGGTTCTGCTACATCGCATCTTGCATCTCATTTTATCACACAGTTTTCTGTTAGTGACATCTCGCTCGTCGTTCTATTGCAAAGGGATAATAATTTTATAAGAACGACGCACCACCGACCGACCAAGCCATACTCATATTGTTAACGGTCCTATTTTCTAGAGGTGGGTTTTTAAAAGTGTACTAACTAGCTCACAAAGTAACGAAATCAAAATTTGTGTTCGAAGCGATTCCATCTATATTTCTTCCTTTCTAGGCCTAAGTGGCGCGACCAAAAGACTCGACCTGATTTTATTTATATGGACCTTTTTTCTTTTTGAAGGCGGTCGTGACGAGACTGGGCGCGGACAGTGCTATTATGCAGCACTGGACACGCGTCCATCTCGTCAAAGACACTAAAATAAACTATAATCATTTTAATATTTATTAATTGTCTATTGTAAATTGAATTGAATTGAATTGCACTAACATAGTTTTAAGCCTACATTGTTACTAACACTATAATATGGACCCTGGTTCGAAATAAACATATTTTTATTATTATTATTATTTTTTTCTTTCCATTCCAGGAAGCCATAGCCCGCTCGTTCGAGTTCGAGCTAGCGCGGTACAACTCTCCCGACTGCTATTTCTTCTCCATCGTTAAAGAACTCCTTCCCAAGAGAGAAGCGTTGGTGAAGACGTTGAGAGACAACGGATTCAACCCGACTGTGCCTGAGGGAGGGTACTTTGTTGTCGCCGACTGGACTAACCTGGGTAAGAAAATATAATATCTCGGTGTACTTTCTGCCATTATTGATATCGAGCAAAAAAGGGCAAAAAACGCGTTGTATGGAACCCCCTTTAAATATTTACAAAGCTTAGTCTTAGTAAAGAGTCCCGTTTTCATCATTTGGGTAAGGACCGCTAAAAATATTCACAATATAGCCTATACATACTTGACTGCCTCATCGGTGTAGCGGTTAGTTCGCTGGCTTTTCGCTGATCACTACCCAAGCGGTCCCGGGTTCGAATTCCGGCGGAGTCGAAGATTTTCTGTCTTGAAAAACCTCGGAAACAGCTCGGAGTCAGGAAGTTGATGGTGATGACACCTCCGTACCTCGGAAAGCACGTTAAGACGTTGGTCCTGCGCCTTATCTCTCATCAGTCATGTCAGACTGCCGTCTCACTGAATTAATGACAGTGAAGGAACGAGAGTTGCACTTGTGTATTGAGCACACATTTGGGTACTAAAATATCTCCTGCGTACCTGACCTAAGGGCCGCCATTAACGAAAATCGGTAGGAGAATATAATTACAACAATGTCTTTCTTTTCCACAGCAAACAAGATAGACCTATCGACTGAAAACGACAAGTATCGCGACTATCGCTTCACTAAGAAGTTCGCCAAAGAGGCGGGAGTACTAGCCATTCCGCCCTCCGCTTTCTACTCGGAACAACACAAGAATCTAGGGGAGAACTACGCCAGGTTCTGCTTTATCAAGGTAACTTTTGTGTATATTGGGGCATACAGGATGTTGTAGGGTACAAGGTTTATCCAGTATTTAATGTGAAGCAGACATTTATTTATTTATTTAAAACTTTATTGAACCGAAGTGTACGTAAATGGCTGACTATATTGCCGTAAGACATTCCTACTAATCAACCGCTTGGGAATGCAGAAAGTTATGCATTTTGTCTACTTTAAATTAATAACTATATGCTTTATTTATATCAATACAATACACAATTATGATCCTCAAAGCGCACTTGCGAAGACCATAGGTCATCAGACAGAACCTGAAGTTCTTCTTTGAACGCGTCTTCTTTGGTAATATCAAAGAAACAACAGGTCAACCAACCAATACTGGTCACGAGGCATTTAGACATTTGCAGAATCTCATAGTAGATGGTTCTTCTAATAACATTACCGTTACCATGAGTTTACGACGGTTTCACTCGCTAGCGACTACGTAAAAAAAGTCTATGGAAAATTGCACAGCGCCCCTAGCGGTCACTTGCAGCACTAAATTTTTCCATCCAAAAAGTTACGTCGTCTCTTGCTAGTAAAACCGTCGTAAACTCATGTTAACGGTACAGATATTTACGTGACCTATACAAATCAACGTGTTTTATTCTTTAGTATGATGGAGTATATTTTGTGCTTTATTATTTACAGAAAGACGACAACTTGGCGTTGACAGACAAACTCATCCGCGAATGGAACTCCAAGAAGTAAATAATAAAAAAGGGAATATTATTTTAATTTATTTTAATATACAAATATTGTGATTAATAATAGGCGGTAATCAGAGTAACGGAGAAGATAGAAAATGAAAAGGAACCTCTGATACGGTTCTAGCACGTCATGTCTTGGTGCAGTGTAGGGCCCAGACCTTTAGACGAATACTCTCACATTTCTAATGAATAGTGGAATTCCACAAATAGATAACACAATATTTTTTCCTTCCTGATTACCGTTTTTAAAAACTGAGTAATATTATCATCATGGTTGGGTTGTTATTTGATTGTTGATAGAGGCTATGTCCTATATTCTGTTTATACATTTATACATCTAAAATATAATCGTTTACACGTTTATATCTATTTAAAAAAGAAATAAAACATATTGTTTTGTTACTCTGTGTATAATTGATCATATCAAAAGGATGTCATTCAATTCGGTCATCAAAGTAGTAATACTTTAGATTTTCTCCATCATCGAAGATATTCAGTGAGTCTTCAGTTTCATGAGAAGTCTCCACGTAACCACCGCTTAGCATCACGAGTGTCGTTCCCGTACGTTTTCCCAAATCTGAAAGTGAGAAATCAGTCAGCATAATAATGAGGTATACACGTTTGGTGTAGTGGTTAGCGCTCCTGACCACCATGCCAGCGGTCGCGGGTTCGAATCCCGCAAGGGGCAAATGTTTATGTGATAGCACGAAAATTTGTATCCAAGTCATCATAGTAGACGTCCCCGTTATAATCATCATCGTTGCCTGGTATTCGTAACACAAGAAAGGAATTCGTTACTTAAAAACTAAGGCAATAGGCAAGGCGAAAGATTTTGAAATCCTCTTCCGTAATGCAGATAACCATCTACTGTTTACAACAAAACCTTTATTTCGGTAATAAATTTAAGATTTTGGAAATTTAAAGCCATTTTTATAATCATTTTTAAATATTGCGCGAAACCAGCTCGCCGTGTCATGGCGTCGTATGTGACGTCATACTTACGTAAACGTGAAATTTGTTTACGCGCAGCTAGACAGCAAAGTAAACAAACACTGCGTATTTTTTGTGTTAAAAATGAATTCTAAAGTTTATAAGTGGTGTGCAGTGCCTCGGTGCAAAAATACATCAATAACGACACCCAACAAATTTCACGTTTACGTAAGTATGACGTCACATACGACGCCATGACACGGCGAGCTGTTTTCGCGCAATATTTAAAAATGATTATAAAAATGGCTTTTAATTTCCAAAATCTTAAATTTATTACCGAAATAAAGGTTTTGTTGTAAACAGTAGATAGTTATCTGCATTACGGAAGAGGATTTCAAAATCTTTCGCCTTGCCTATTGGTGTGTTGTCTGACTGTCTGACTTACTACTAAAAATACCGGTAAGAGAAGACGTTGCGCCAGATTTTAAGTAATGAAGCGCCCAACAATACTATAGGTAATTCGCTTCATTGTAACTTCGGGGGGAGGAGGGAGGTGAGAGCAGGTAGCATGAGGGGTGCGGGCGGCGGAGATAGCAGGTGAGATCTCAATATCGCGGTTTACCTGTAGTACTTTCTTGTTATTTTGGTAACAGCAAAGATAAGTATTTCATTCAAATATTAACATGAAGTATAGTATCGTACCTTAACAAGTGGTACGGGACGCACAACGTGACTACTCTGATAGACATTAGACCTACAAACAAAATCGCTGCTCATAATGAACATAATGTAGCAACATCATATATATTGGCTTAACATATCAACAAACAGAGGCACTATGGTTAACCGCTTCAATTGAGACTTCGCCTGCGGGGTACAGGGGCGGGGGGGAAGCGATATCGGGTCGCGCGAGAGGTGCGGGCCGCTCACTAACCGCGTTCTCGTCTCCCCTCGCACCCCGCCGCCCCGCAGGCTAGGTCTCAATTTCGCGGTCTATAGATAGTGCTATCCACGAAGGCGCGCCCCACCACTCATCCAAATCGTTTATAGTACATGTGTGCAAGCTTTTGAATTGAATTTGGAACATCTTAATGACTAATGAATGACAAGCACACTTCAAAAAATACACTCAAAGGGAAAGATGCTCTACTTGGATTTGGTTTTAAGTAGGTATGGTTAGTGACTAGAAAAGTAATATATTATTTTAAACTGCACAAGCATCATTTTTACTATTGACGTAAACGAAATACGCAAGAACGTTTTATAACATTTAAATAAAAAAATGTTTAGAATAGAATAGAATAGAATCGTTTATTTGCGTAAAACATGGTTAAATTTTATGTGATTACAGTTTCATTTTGACCTCAAAAACTTTTTAAAAACTTTATTTATAAAAGAACCATCGGTCCACCGGGACTTCATACGCGTGAATTGTTTTTTCTTCGTACACGTAGGTCCTAGCGTAATGTTTTATAGCCTTCCCCGATAGAGTACATCCCGTTAATATTATAAGTTACCATATGGTTTTTTTATTTAAAATTGTTTATGATGTTTAAGTTACCTATATAATTCTTTCAGTAAATTTAATAATAACAGTAGATTATACCAGGTTTATTTATTAGTACAATGCACTGGGTTTTCCTTGCCATTTTAAAAATAATTTAAGCAGAGCCACTTTCGTGACGAGTCTGAATTTTTGAATGACGGCCGGCTCGCAACTGACACGCGTGTCTCCCCCCGCACCTTCCTCAATCAAAAAAAGAGTGGGGCGCGCCTTCGTGGATGGCATTATCTATACCCATACTATTTTTATATTTCGCATCTTAGTTTTTTTTAGCAAGTCTAGTAGTGTCCCACTGCAAGGCAAAGGCATTTCACTCCTTTTCCACTCATCACGATTATGGGCAGCTGCCTTGGGAGGCTGTAGAACTGGGGTTCTACAGCTTTTTTAAACGCCACACGTCCAATAGTGCATTATATGCAATGCACTGACGTATTAACTTCACTATTATGGATGTGAATAGTGTATTGTATGTAATGCACGGTCGTACCGAGCTAACTCAACAGTGCATTACATGTAATGCATGGACAGCGAAAGTGTTAATTTATATTAAACAAATATCAAAAATATAAGTCCCAAGGCTACAATAAATATACTGCGTTTCAAAGCTAAGTTTATAATGGTGTCTTACCTGAACATAGAGCCAGGCACGTGTCCCGCGTAGTTGGGCAGCATGCCAACGTGCTTGTGGTACAGTTCCGTGGGATTGATGGACAGGGGCGGGTCGGGTCTGGAAGGAGAGGAGGGAGGGGCGTCAATTTACTTAAACAAAAGATGACACGCGCAAGGTTTGCCCATACTGTATTTTTCCTCTTAAGGTGGTAAGGCGGCGTTGACCTCAATAGTACACACAAACACATAGGATGTGTTTAGTGATAACAAATGTTATACATCGGCCGCTCAAAGAATGCTATCATAAAGTTTAAAATTTTGACAGAATATATGGAAACAATGTGAAACTTCTGATCTTTGTTAATTTTCTGTCAAAATTGAAACTTGTAAATAGCATTCTTTGAGCGGCCGGGCTTTAGTAAAGAAAATGTCTCAAAATAATTTTACACTTTTTACACTTATATTTTTACCATCCGACATCAATGTACGTAATAGAGTTAAATGACCGCAATTGGATCTTGGACAACTCACCAACTAGTACTCTCTTTATTTTTATATCATCTGAAACTCAAAACATTAGCAAATCATACTCCAGTTAAACCACCAAAAATTTATTAAGTCAGCATCTTGACCATATACGGCCCTTCGAGATGATATCCGATCTTGGCGTAGTAATTCCTGGTGCCCACACCGGAAATGACCGCCATCTTGTCGGAGCCATGCTCGCAGCGCGCTATGCGCTCCGCTTCCTCCATGAGTAACATGCCGAACCCTTGGTGTTGGAACTTGGTTGGGTCGCGGGCGTTCACCTAAAATATACGTAAATAAATAAATGATTGTATAAATGTGAGACAAAAATAATTTAACTACCAGCTAGACTGCCAGGGTATATAATATCTTCATTGTTTAAATACAAAGCACTGTTATCCTGAATCTAAATTGTAATGGGCCACTACTAAAAAACCAAACGACGTTCCACAACCTTTGACGAAGCGAAGAAGTTATCTATATACAATAAATATGCACATCGAACATTCGAGAGCACCGGCCGTAGTTAGCAAGTATGGACAAGTTCCGATGCAAGTCAGCACCCGGCACATCGGTGAAAACCGCGCCGTGAGTTCTAAGCTCACACACATACACACAAACGGGCGTCACTATAAACTAAAGACGACGCGAGATGTAAGCTATTTTGGCTCTTAAACTGGTAAGGTGGCTGTGTCCTCGATAGTACCTACGTAAGATAACTCAGTCAAAGCATACTCACCGGAACAACAGACCCATAGACATGCAGCTCTCTTACAATACTGCACTGTTTAAAATTAGCATTGGGCCCGGGCTTCAACTCCGGCCGGTACGTGTCTTTGGCGCACTTGCGCAGGCGCAGGAGACCGACCAGGATGTCTTGGTCGGGGTCCTCGTAGGATAGGAACGTCTCCCACCCCCCGTTCGCTGTGTAGTCGCGCCTTATTAGTTCTACCTGAAGTTGAAATGAGAAAAAAAATTGAAACTATAAAAAGTACAATTAGATAAAGTTATGCACATTCTAAATGCAATCTACAACCTGGTTATCATTAGAATGGACCTTTTAAGCATGTCACGTTTCTCGCGCTTACCGCACCCGCGTTCGTCCATTCTTTCTTACGATAACCAGGTTATATGTGATATGAAAACAGTGAACTTGTGACAATGAAGGGGAAATTCGTTGAATTATTGAATTTTGTAGATATTTGTTACGATGGTTGTTCTTTTATGCAGAAATACAGAACTAATTTTGATCACCTGCAATGTAGTAGCAGTGCCAATGTGAAACTTGGCTTATGCATTATTATGTTAGAAGAAACAGTTATTGCCAACTAAATAATTAATTATTTTTATAATTTCTTATTAAAACTCAAGTAAAAATACTTGTGAAGACCTTCACTCACCTCATAGGGCCTGACTTTGTTATGAATCTCCTGTATGCCAACCTCCCTAGTTCGGACATCCCTGCAGTCAGTACCAAGATCTGCCATGCGAGCTAGAGCCAGCTCCCTCAAGTTGCCATGCTCTACGCCAGATGACACCAGGGGCATTGGGATGTCTCGCTGCACCCTAAAAATTTAAACAGTATTATTTCTCAGTGTCCTCTTCTATCTAGAAGAAACGAATACCCATATGTTAAGATGTTTCCTTAAAACTGCCCTGACTCTGACTTGACTGAGGTGGAGACTGTCAGTAAAGTTGTCAGCGGTATGGCAGTTGCAGTTTCGAAACCCACAAGACACAAATAATAATATGTGTACTACGATACAATAAATAGAAGTGTATCCTAGTAATTTAGTCCATAAAGACCAAGCAAAAGGGGCTAAGCATAGTGCAAAACTTGAAATAATTTATTTACTGATATTTGATATTAATAATAATATAATAGTCCCCCTAGCCGATTTCGACTACGCTGGCCAGTCACAACGACTAATTGACTGTGCTGGACATATTATAGTGCACAAGTGTGTGCGCATACACAGGTGCACTCTCTATTCCTTTCACTCTCCTAGCCCGATGAGACAGCAATCTGACACGACCGGAGAGAGTTCAGACGCAGGACCAATGGCTTAAGCGGCATGGGGGTGAAACACCGCCAACTTCCAAACTCCAGGCTTCCCGAGAATTTCTATACAGAAAAACCCAGGTACATATATTTGGCCCCACCCGGGAATCGAACCCGGGACCTCTGGCGCATCCCTCATTTTTTTGCGACCCTCTAACCACTGCGCCACCGAGGCAGTTAATATAGTTTTATCTGATATTAATAAATAACAAACCTGTAAACTCTTGTCCACGGTGGCACCAATGCTAAGATCTTCGCAATCAGATCTATCAATGTTGAAGGCGGGTAGCTTCTGTACCTTCCAGTCTTCCACAGCTCATACAACCCGGTGCCTCTGATAACTAAAGTTGGGTATATCTTCAAACCATCAGCCCTGAACGCTGGGTTTTCAAAGAACTCTATGAACTGTTCCACATCTCGTTCAAAGTCAACATTAGGGAGATCTGGCATCATGTGTGCTACAATCTGTAAAAGTCATTTAATATGTACTAAAACGCACCTTCGTTTATTATGCACTATAATTTAAACAAGACGTGCAAGGTGGCTTTACAGTCAATAGCAAATGGTAATGTAAAATTTGTAGTAAGAATACAAAGTCTAAGTTAAATAGGTAGTTACCTTATAACCAGCATCTTTTGCCAAATTGAAGTTCTCACAGACAGCTTTGACTGTGTGTCCCCTGTTAGTATCTCTGGCTATGTCTTCATACACTGATTGCACTCCAATTTCAAGCCTGAAAATCATTTTCATTTCATAAGAAATAGATCATTATTATCAAACTTATGTAACATTCACAGATTAATTAACATCAAGAGGACTGGGACTCTGAATTAAATGAAAATTGAATAGTTTAGAATGTTTTTTAACACTTACAGTGTCATATTTGTATTCTTAAAAGATAAAATAGGAAACCAAAAATTTCGCACGGGCAGGACACGAACCAGCATCTTCCATCATCTTGGTCTCTAAGGTTAAGAATGAAAATTGAATATTGTTTTACTTACCTAGTGCAACCATAGTTGAGCATATCACTCATGTGCCTCTGTAGGCAGTAATCAGGTCTGGTTTCAATGGTTATACCAATGCATTTTGTTTTAGCTTTCTCTGAGTACTTCACAGCCTCTGCCACAGAACTTGAAGTGTGGCCTGATAAAGCATCATGTAAATTCCTAGAATTTTATACCATAGTCATTAGTATACACAACATAAAAAGATAACACAAACTATATGTAAAATTAAAAGTACAAATCACAAACCTTATGAAATAGTCTCTATAATCCTCTGGGAGACTCATAAAAGTACCTCCCATCACGATAAACTCGACCTTATCCACACTGTGACCCAATTGCTTCAGTTGCTCCACTCTATGCCTAGTTTGTAGGTACGGGTTGTACCTAGCTCTAATAGCCCTCATAGACGTTGGCTCGTATCCTGTATAGCTCTGAGTGGAGTACTCGAAGTCGGAGTCCGGTCCTCCAGGGCAGTACACACAGATGTTTCCCGTAAAGTTTATATGCGGGCATCTGTGCGGCTTACACATCACAGCCACAACTGCGATACCAGACGCAGTACGAATAGGCTTAGCCTTCAACTTCGGCAGCAGAATACTCTTAGCATCTGCTGGTACGGCTGCAATGATATCCACAAGCCTGGGAGACGTTCCTAGCCCGTACTTTGATGAAATCCTCGTCTTCATCTTGTTGAGGTTAACATCTTTGCCTTGGCGATGCGCCACCAGCAACTCTTGTATGATCTCAGATATCACAATCACCATTTTCTCCTCTTTCGAAAGATTCGGCATAAGCTTCTTTTTAGCCATTTTGCGAAGATTTTAGGCAACTTAGGTAAGTAAAATCTATTGATATTGCACAAAAAATAAAATTACGCGTGTTGTGAACACATATGTTGTGTCACAAAATACCTTGACATTTTGTGTTTCATCTATTTCACACTTAGAGGAAGCGCACGTAATTATACAGCCTTATTCCTTTTTCAGGTTTTTTACTATAAAATCATTTCCTAAACTATACCTCGGAAAATAAAAAATATTTTACATACTGTTTTCATGATGTCGTCACTTATTAAAAGTGCATATATATTTTAAAAAACTTACTTTACTACGTTAACTGGTGCCCATTCAGTGCTCTGCCTTCGCCTATAGTTTGAGGAGAAGTCGCAGAGTGCAGAGTTTGTGAGCTTCTTCGATGATTCGCCAAAGCGTTGGAAACCATACGGCACGTGACCAGCAAAACCTTAAAAAGAACACCATTAAAGAGTGGACTTTAAAAACTAATCATTTTTTATAGGGATTTGGAAGGGCTCCCAGGACAAAATGCCAGTTTTATGAGTGGTCCTAGTCTCAGTCCTTTGGACAAAAGGACTAAGTTGCTGCACCTGCATTTTGCACCAAAAGATACTTTTGTAAAAGTTACTAATGCAACTTACGCACAGATTGAGACGGATTGTACCCCCAAATCTGATTCCTAACAAAAGATGCGTGTAGTTTTGCGTACGACATTTATTGTAAACAAAATAAAAAATATAAGAATGTAAATAAAATTGTAAAATATATCGAACTGACAGCGTCATCGCCATGGGCACTACACTTTTTTTTAAAATACAAAAATCTTTGCAAAGAGGTTGTGCACTTCTAAACACGAGGAATGGTGTTGCGGTACTACCTCCAGTTTCTGATTCCCATAACACGAAGAGTAAGTATTAGTAAGTCATACTGCCAGCATGTATGTGATTGGTGTTCAATATTTTATTATTATTATGACTCCTTTTACCTTTTTTGATGAATTTATTAGGATTGTCATCCTCCATGAAGTAAGGGCTGACTGAATGGTCTGCTGGAGATAGTTTTGGCTCTTCCATTGGCAGGTCTCGTAGAATTCCCGCGCATTCTGGCCGTACAACTACCAGTGGTAGTTTGAATTCTGCCGTAGCCGACTGGAGAAAAAAAGAACTTTAACTGTCTCGTTTCTTTATAATCTTCGCAAGCAAGGTATTTCATCTTTATTTCGTTATTATTTATATCCTTCTTCCTCGCATCGCCTTTCTTTCCAAATCAATCTTCCATTCTTCCGCTTACTTCTTCCATCAATTCACGTTTAGATACAAGGAGTACTGGAGTATCATATTTCAAGCAAAACACACTGTGTTCTGGCTCTTTAAAGATCCTTTGGACCAAACCTATCAAAAGGTTATCTGCCAAATTCAGATTGCCTTCTCCACTTACAAATCTGTCGAACAGGTCCCAAGGTTGTCCCTTCCCAGCTTGCAGGTCCACCACCCTTTCCAGCTGGTTCCTGGCCAACCGCTGGTTCAGCTGCAACCTCTGGAACTCCGAGAGAGCTTCTGTTGCCGACACCGTGTACCGCTGGCCGAAGTGCGCGTTTAGTCGAGGGAGGAAACCTGGATTCACATGTTATGGTGCCTTTAAGCATTTGAAAGATGCAGTTGGTCAGATGTTCACGTTAAAAAGTCATAAAAGTCGTTTATTTTTGCATATAGACCCACTGGGGACACATACACGTGCCAACATAGACCCTACCACAGCTTCGGGGAAATTGTGGGCTAGTGCTGAGAAGAACCTGAGCAACGAACTCAGTCACTTAGAAACACACGTGTTCATTGAAAACCAATGATGACAAAATTGATTGACAAGTCATTCTTCGTCAATCTATATAACAATACTTTGTCTTAGATACCTACGTTAATGTGGATGAGCCTTAAAGACTTTTGGTGGCGTCTTTTGCTTAATGTAAGCATGAAATACAAATTGTATCACAAAGACCCCAATTTATACAGGATACCGCTACAAACAAAAAATCATTTTCCATTTCACGCTTTATTTAAATCGATCGACCGTTTGTCGGGAACAATTTGAATAACCGTTTTAGTTATTGAATATCATTGGCTCTTGAATATTTCATGAAAAGTGTTTCGATAGTGTTTTCCTTACAAATACACGGGTGATCATAATTGTAAATGAACAGTTACTTACCGTTATAGAAACGGTAAACACACAAACTGGTAACAGATAGGAATAAATAGAACGATGTCAGATAAAGGGCGGTTTCTCCTTGGTCAGATAATGATGTTTATTTAATATGAACAGTAGATAATCTCGATTCTCGAAACTTATCTCTGCATATTATGAATGAGATTCTGTTAAGCCGACTATGTCGAATTACCTACCTCCTACTAACCTAGAATAGAATCAATGTTATTTTTATCGCTAGCTAGGCTTGTTCGTTAGTTGAACTGGGCTTTGTCCGCTCTTAGCCGCTTGATTGGGTCTGTCTGTACGTAATAATAAGTGCTCACAGTCGAAACGACATCTTTAATTTTTACGTAAACAAGATCTTAACTTATACCTATACTTTACTCTGATAGACAGATAGGGAGAGACTGGAGGCTTTTGAGATGTGATGCTGCAGGAGGATGGAGCAAATCAGTTGGACGGAGAGAAAAAAAAACGAAAAAAGAAGTCTTGAACATGGTAAAAGAAATGAGAAATCTAATGGAAACAATTGAAAGTAATAGGCGAATGTTGGGACATTTGATATCTACACGAAAGCTTCATCAAACCCCTCGTAGAGGTATAGAAGGATAAGGAGATAAGGAAGAAGGAAGACCAAGAATATGCTAATGCATCAAATAAAGCAGAATTCGCGTCGTATCAAAAGGTCAAGAGAATACCTAATCGACAAGAGCCGCTAGCTCTTAAACTAGATGGTGATACTTTTCTCGTAGTGGTGACAAGACTAGTTAATTAGTAGCTTATTTTTCATGTAACAAGGCCAATGTGACCCTGGACCTCGTCACTGACTTACTATACTAGTAACTCGAGTCAATACCTATCCATAATTCTACCTGGCAATCTAAAACGTATATGCACAAGCTAATAATGTACCTACATAGGAGCACTTAAAACAAACGACTCTATAAATCATAGAAATGATCATTCGCACCCACATAGACCGAAACTGGGTTATTGTGAAATAGTGTCTGACGGTCAGCGCATGTCATAGGGATCGTAAACACGTAACAAATAGCCAAAGCAGTGCAGCAGTTAAACTAGATACCTAATAAACTGAAATACTCCTATTTGCTCCAAACGTGAGCTTTCAAGAGAGCTTTGCAACGAAACGCCTACAACAACTGTATCCTGTCTGTATACCGAATATATAAAATAAAATAAATAAAAACAATCTCAAGAGCAATACTTCCGAAAAGTTTAGCGCAATAGTGCAATGGAGTGTAGTGGGATGACTGCTGCCTGTTTGATTCCCGGTTCGGTCAATTTAGTAACACTGTAATCCAAGACTGCAACTTTTTGACTACATAATTACCATTCAGTCTTTGTATACAATACAGTACTATACTAGAAAGGACAGAGGTGCCAAGGCCATAGTATTATCCATCCATGTCCTTAATTTAAAAAATACTTGCTAGATGGGAAAATAAATTTTCTTCTAAGTCCATGAATGACTGACTATTTCGTGTCGCGCTAATGATGATGACGTAACTGTTAGTCTGCCATTAGCTTCCCTATCTGTAAGCACACAGGCAGGACCTACCAACGGCTAACACTTAGGTAAGGCATCTAAAGTTCACAGGGTTTATAACCAAAATTTAGCCCAGGACTATTAGATCAAAATCGACCAAATACATAAAATCTTTCCAAACTAGCTGAAATTTGGTATACTGACGCTGTATCCGTTAACTAATAACTACACAAAACTCCCCAAGCTTCCGCCTTTTGCGTCATAAGATATACAGGGTGTTAAAAAAAATGATTTTTTTTTTTTTTATAACAATAGTATCTTCATAAAGGAACTTCAAATAGTAAAAAAAGGTGTGATAAATCTGTAAATATTTATTAAAAAGAAAAAAAAACTATATTTCCATATTGCCCAACACAATGGCGACACATTGCTGAACACATCAAACCTGCTTTCCTACACTCGCACCAACGTTCACATCCCTTTTTAAAACCACAGCTGATGAGGTTGAGTAAATTATCAGGAGCAGGGGAAAGCTCTGTAGTGATTGGAACAAGTGTTTGGCCTCGCTTTATCCAACCCTATTCGCACGGAGAAAGACAGTTTCCCAGCCATCGCTGCACTTGTAAGTTACACGATACGAGTGTTGTCGAGTTGCTTCTTTAGTAGGTGGCAGCGATGAAATCTCAAAATTATCTTTTATGGTTTGCTTGCCAACTGTCTGTTTAAACAAAAAGTATCTTAGCTCATCTAAATCCAGCTTGGGGTCAGATTTATTATAAATTTAAAAAACAAATACTTCTTCAGCTTTCGCAATGTCGTTAGGTTCAGCTCGAGGGGTCTGCATGAAAAGCAGAAACAATTGTCCGTAACACTGCATTTTCTAAACATTGGAAAATTACGTTATTTTACCCTTTCTGAAAAACGCTAATGTCGTATCACAGCCTGACATAGCGTGTGTAAATAGCAAGACATCTTTCAAAGGGCCTATATTGTTTTGGATTTTTGCAATGTCGTAGTATTTACACTCTCTTTTATGACTCCCAGGTTTTAGCATCTTCAGTTTCGGAGCATTACTCTCGTCTGATCTTGCTATCAATACTGTTAAAATATCAGTAATCTGTCGCGACAACAGTAACTGTCAGATTATTGGAACATAAACCAATCGTTGCTTCTGAAATCAGTGTGTCTGCGTCTGCTTCAGCTTGGTGTACGACCATTTCGTTTTCCCGAAGCTTTTGTATCAGTAAGGTTAGTTGTGCTTTGTTTTTCTAACAAAGAAATTCATCTTTCCCAGACACAATTGGCAATTGGAATTCGACTTGCGGATCGGCACTTTTGTTCTTCAATTTTTGTACCTGTGTCTCCTCTGTAACCGTCAAATACTGTAATGCACGATATTCCGAATTTTCTTTGGATATGTGATACAAAAGCATTACACACATCCTCGTATGTTGCAGGACGCGGTGCCCAGAGTAGTGTGTGTATAAGATATCCCCCGTCAAGGACATGTGAAGTGTCAGACGTTGAGGTAGATGAGCAGGGGAAGTAAGATTCAAGTTTTTTGCCAGTTCTGCTTTGTTTGTCTTCCTCAATAAACATCATCCATCATCAAATAGACAACCGTGGTTTCGGAGCGAATTCATAATTGAAAGCTTCCTTATGACAGTTTTCGCTATTTATTACATACAATAATATTATTTACAACACTCCTGCACCCATAACAATCTCTCTGCATGACCAAAAGGTATGACTGGGAGAGAATTCTTTTAGCAATAAGTTAACCTTTTGTACACTTTTATTTGTGCAATAAAGTTCTTAAATAAATAAATATTCTATGGTTTTACAATATTCTTAACACTCACAGTGTCATATTTTATTCTTAATTCTTAATATTCTGTTGAATAACTGTTGTGGATTCACTTCCACGTGAGCATTGCGCACAGTTAAACAGCGACTCATAGCAGACAAAGGTTTGACTCTATCCTTCCTCTTAAGTTTTATGTCCCCGAAATCGCCATTAACGTTTTTCATACACTCCTGGCCAATCTCCAGAGCCCTATCACAATTTATCGTTTCGTCACCGAGGAATCCAGTGGCCAAAGACACCAGTATATTTTTTCGCCTTGAAACAAATGGATTATGATTTGATGACCAGTCATGTAAAATTTCAAGACTTTGATGGTCTCTGGTTTTTCTTGCATCTCGCTGAGCGTTAAAACAAGTGACAAGTATTAACAAAAACAATGCCGACAGCCGACTGCGTGCGTGGCGCATATTGTTTACTCGATTTCCGAAGCGAGAGCGGGACGGGAGGAGGAGGGGGGTGTATTTAGGAACGCAAGCGTCGGAGGAGTGGGGAGTTTTAGGATATTATTTTTCTAAGTAATAAGAGCACGTATGCAAAATTTTAGCTAGTTATGAAGGATTTTATGTTTAAAACCTAATAGTCCTGGGCTAATTGAATACATATTCAGGAAGTTACGGCATTCCTTCGACCGGTCCATGCAATGCTGTGACTCCGTGAGTCAGAGCTGTGAGTCACCGAGGTTGCCCCCAATCGTTGCATTGGCCTAAACTGGCCAGATGATCGATATCTTTGTTGACATTGGGAACTATGCAGTTTTCGTATCATGATTGTTATTATTACCTGTCACGTTACCATGAAGGCTGATATAATCCTACTACTATTATAAAGGCGAAAGTTTGTAAGTATGGATGTATGGATGTATGGATGTTTGTTACTCTTTCACGTAAAAACTACTGAATGGATTTGAATGAAACTTTACCACAATATAGCTTATACATCAGAATAACATATAGGCTACAATTTTTGAGGTTTCTAATGTGAGGTCGTAAAAAAAAAACACATTTTTTGCGCTACTAGACGGGACGAACCTGAAGTCCACGCGAACGAAGTCGCGGGCAAAAGCTAGTTTTCAATAAATCATCCATAAGACTTCAAATGACGGGTGAATTCGGCTTCTACTGAGAAAGCGATCCACCATAGATCACGTTTCGCGTAGGACGTCCACTGACAAGATTTACTGACGACCTTGTAAAGATCGCAGGATCACAAATGATGCAGACCGCTTGCAACCGGTCGCTGTGAAAAACCGTAGGGGGAGGCCTATGTTCAGCAGTGGACGTTCTTTGGCTGATAATGATGATGATGACGTTTCACGTGTAAATCCATCAGGATCAGTTTAATGAGCAACATCATTATGAAAAAAAAAAACTTAGCTACATTACGAAGTCATTCAAACCTTGAAAGTATACTTATTTTTACTATCTGAATGAACAAGTGTTGATGTTGAGTAAGTATTTAGATTAATAAACTTTGTTTACGTCTCTTCTTATGTGTATTTTTAAATGCATAGTTTATTAAGGTACTTGTTCTCTAAGCAGTACTCTTACCTTCATATCCTGGTATCATAGGATGTTTGTAGACTGGGTCTCCATTGCGGAACCTGGCATTCACGATGTCAATGTCAGTTTGTGGGGGACGGAAAATCTGTGAACCAAAGATCGTCATTATCATTTCCAGCCAGCAATTCATCTGGGGTCGGGTCTCCTAGTAGGTACATCTGCGCCAGAGAGCTATGTTAACCAAAGATCATGAATTTTATAAATTTTTGAATAACTTACTTAATTCAAGCAGAAGAAAAAAGAACTGAGTTACTGAACTGTTTATTGCTAATTGATTAACTACTAAGAGTACATACATAAGCACTTGGTTTATTTATAGCATGCATGCGTCATGTCTTTATGTTAGCAAGGAGGCACTAAAATGGTTTTTTAGGTGTCAATTTGCTACCACATTGTTACTTAAAGGTACACGCGTAATTTCCATATTTAACATTAGTCAGCTCACTTTCGAAACTTAAACAATTCCTTGTGTTACAAACACAAAATAGTGGAATGGTTTGTCAAAAGGCAAAAATAGGCATGTACGAGTACGAGTAGCATGAGTTAAAGTATGGTTGTTTTGGCTTCAAGGACTGTGTTCCCCTACCATAATTAATTCGAAGAGTATGACGACATACACACGAGCATACGTAACCATGGGTTAGTAGATAAAGAAGGTTGAAGGATAAAATTAAGCACGGCGAGCGCGTCTGTAATCATTTTAAAAGTTTAAGTTAGTTACACTGGCGGTCTCTCGCGGGTTACCTTACCTATTTAAAGAGCCAAAATATCAATATGCAACTCTCGTCTTTTGTTTGAAATACAGCCAATTTTTGTGTCGTGTTGCAATTTTCGTTGAATAGTGGTTAGACACGAGAGACGTCGACCGTATGTACATCACTCATGCAATGCAACAGCGCAAAACTCTACATAGATAATTGCTGGGGGATATAATTGCTAATTTATCGTTAGGTAAGTCAGTACATTGTGAACGTCGTGTCTCGTGCTGACAAAATTACTATAGTACGGAATGCAGGTGCTCTACTTATATCTAATTTCTCATGATATAACCAAACTCCAACCTTTGGCTGATAATGATGATGAGATAGCTCGAAAAGCTAAAAGTTTTTTGAAACCTGAAAATCGTCTGCTGTCCGATCCGAAAGGACCAGCCTCTCAGAGTGCTGGACACTGGGGTCTAACAGGATCTTGTGTGTGGTGGAGCCGTATGTGTCGCCGATCCTGTACTTGTACTCTGGACAGTGGCCTGTGTAGCTGTCGAAGATATAATAATAAATTATAGAACGAATAAACAAACATACGCAACGAAGAAAGAACCTCCTCCATTTTGAAGTCAAGAAAGAAGAGAAGCTTGGGTAGGTGAGCTTATTATGCTTCAATATTACCTGATTCATGGGTAATCTTGATGTGTAAAATAACTTTTTAAGTATGTATCATCAAATTTAAGCTGAATATTATCTAACCTAAGAAGCTGTTGAGTCAGTCACCCATAGCTAGAATATTTTCCATTATCACTGCCTTCCATCCACCAGCCTGCCATCAACACTTAGCCTTTTAGTAAGTAGTCATATCTGATAAAAATATGCCATCCAAAACAATTCAGGTATTCGGGTCACTCATCCATCATCCTGTTTGGTCATCGCAGCCGATTTATAAAGATTTTCATTTCTGAAGCGACAAATCGGACTCATATCTCTTGTTACCAAATCTCGTGTTGTCGCCGGTCATTCGTTACAGAATTACGCAAGGAACGAACAAATACGGACAATACGCATCAATAACACTAAAACCATGACAAAAAATATATGAGCTTTACTGGATTATGTAACTGGCGCCTCTTGCTTGACGGTGGACAAACGCAAATACCATTCTTGGTTATAGCCTGAGTACAGTCATCAACAAAATTCTTGAATGCTCTTTTAATTGGGTTAAGTTTTTTACTGACATAGTGATTTAGGAAGTCCAAAGTGACCAGTATTTTAGAACATGTAAAAGAAAAGCGTTAGTCTTACAGGTAATATGAGATGTACTTTTTTACATATTTTTTGATACGTGGATATGCAGTAAGGATCAATGCGGAACCTACATTAATATTATAAAGCTACAGAGTTTGTTTGTTTGAACGCGCTTATCTCAGGAACTACTGGACCGATTTGAAAAATCATTTTTGTGTTGGATAGCTGATTTGTCGAGGAAAACTTAGGGCTATAAAACATCACGCTGCAATTGGAGGGGGCAAACTCAAAACGCATGGACGCAGTCGCGGAGGAACGCTTGTAGATATAATAAGAAGTGTAGTAATCTACAAGGAGGCATCTCTACGTTCGCGTTTTAAACAACGCAAGTCTTCTTTAATTCATAACAATTTTATCGTCGAATGTATTTTCCAGGTCCTATAAAATCGTAACCTAGCCAGCCTAGATACTGTTCTACATACATCATGGCGCACGGCTATAAAAACTTATTGGGGCATACTTAATTCAATTATGCAACGGTCTAGCCTAGCTCTAGCCACAGACTTAATGCGTGTCTAACAATGTTAAAGCTAAGAGAGGAATTGTAAGGTATAATTAATGGCAGCAGAGTTAAGAGCTTTGTTTGATAAGAATAGTCAGACTAGTGTTAGGTTGCCTAGACTTGAAATAGGTCATGTAATCAGATTGAAAGCTTTCATTGACGACATCCAGTAACGGTATATAACCTCGCTCTGCTTAGGCCCGGGTGCGTGATCGTTAGATAACTTAACTAATTGTTATATTTCTTGAATATAATACCTATAGTTTAGAATACCTGCAGTTGAATATTTAAGATTGTGCGTATTTTGAAAAAAAAAATACCTTTACCAAATGTCAGAATGGATATTTTACTGATCATTGAACTGTTCCTTTTTCTTTAAAACACGCACAATCGGAAATATTCAACAGCTGATAGCGACATCAAAATATAAGGTTGAGTTAACAAGTTCCTCAGTCCTAGTGACGTGCGAGGAAGCTGATTTTGGTGATGTTTTTTAAATCCGTCCCAAAAACGCCTAGCAGAAGTCAGACATAGCTAGCTCTTGTTGATATATGGTGTATTTGCAGCAGAAAAGTACCAAAAAATATTCGGTCAGATTGTATCCTTAGGGGTTAGGGAAGATAGTGTGGTGGTGTCCCTCCTGCCTGCCTACCACACCGCATTATAAGAACCGGGTGTTTTCCGCCTGTTAATACCCTGCCAAAAACCTTTCCCGATATAGGTACTATATCGTCATGCATCTCTATATCCAATGAATAATGGTATGTTGTCATGTATTAGAATTTCCTGTCTCTTCCAGAGAAGATGCCGTTATTTATAATAGACTTTTACTACCCTTCCTTTTAGGCTTTTTTAAGAACTACTTAGCATATGAAGATGCTACTAACCCAGGAATGTAATGTGGCTGTGCTATGCTGACTAAATCCAACGCCATGGTGCCAAATTCAACCTTGTTTTATTTGAAGCGAAAAAGTTACAATTTGTTCATAATTTCAACCTAAAATTACTGTGAATTTGGAATTTTAATACTTGAATTTAGCAAAATATATTCATTGATTTGAGTGACGTGTACGACTCAGTCAAATTTTGACTAATTGGGGTTCTCCTTTCATTGTCAAATGGTTTTCTTTATCTGTTCCAAATTAGGATTAGGTTTTATTTAACGTCCCATTATTTAATGAATCTCCAGTTTGAACCATAGAAATATTATCCCTTTTGAAATATTAATTTTATGGTTGAATCAATCTTTCAAGTTAGTAAATACATATTAAACTACCTACTTTTATAGCAAAAATTGAGACTCTAACATAACAGCTTATTTGTAACACGTGTTTTTCTGAATCAAGTCGCAATAAGACCAACATTCGTTCAAAACGATAAAGCATGAAAACAATTGAATTTCGCAGAAACATACAAAGGGGCATAAAATAGTAGAGAGTAGTAGAGTAGAACAGGGTCAAATCGATAGCCCTTAATGTCCTCTTTCACCAGACATCCGCTGGGATTACCAAATTTTTTCGTAACTTTCTGTATTAAGTACAAGTTGTTTTTGTTATTTTTGATGCATAAGTATCCAGTAAACAACATTATTTAATCCGTTCCTTAACCCTTTAGAGCCAAGAAATGTGACTGCCTACGTTCCTATCTTTTGTTTGTACCACAGGTTTGTACACAGTCAATGAACGAAGGCTGCATTTAGAACGCGCACACTTTCGTTCTTTCCACTCATTCACTGCAACCGGATCGAACAGTCATTCGTTCGCCGCCCGCCATATTGGATTCAGCTGCGACCGAGGGCTGACGCGTGCGCGGTGCTGTGTTAAAAGTTACGATGAAATAACAACTTTCAAAAACTTTGTGCGATACCCCTTCAACTAAACAACAAAACTGTGCAGTGTTTCCTCTTTATCACAACAAAAACAGTGGACGCAACTCCTCGAAAACCGTTCGAAACATCGACGACTCGAAATGCATGCATTCCACTGAGTCTGTTGAACTTTATATTTTTTTCTTTCGCCGTACATTTTTGATTGTTATCAAGTTTTGTTTATTAATTATTTTATAGTGGACTGTAACATGTTTACATAACACAACAGTGAATTGTGAATGAACTTGTGTTTTTGAAATACGCTACGAGGATTGCCGAAACAATCTAGGTAAGGAAAGAAAATTAATTAATTACTTGAATCATGAATATGCATCCTTCAAATGATTTTACAATTCAAATTTGAGTTAAGTAAAGCACTTAAGATTGTATTCAATAACAGAGGCGACCAACTTGAAGGTGAAATAAATAAGAATGTAACTGTTTGTTACCATTTCCATTTAGGTAGGTAAGATTTTTTCACAATCTCGAGTTTGTGTCAGTAGTTAATAAATATTATTGATAGTCGTTAAAGGGTTAACAATTAAATATGTCCATTTAATCCCATTCATTCAAATAACAAACAATGGAGATGGAACAATATCGAATCGATACCTGCTGGAAACATCCTATTCAAGAATACATATAGTGGTTTTATTTATATTACAAATTATAAATAAAAATCGTAAATAACTTTTGCCTAGGTACGAGTATTCTAGAAATATGTATAGAACCGAGTTTTTCGGAGAAACCATGTAAATATTAGGAAAAAAAGTAATTTTAGACACAGAAAAAGGAAGTTAATACAATAAAAAAGAAGTATGTTATTGCCAGAAGTATGTAATGCCAAACCAGACAAAATAGTACTTCTTAAATAGATAGTACATAACAAAGTAAACAAACTTAGAAAAGAAAATCGAAAGGTCTGCTTTGTCGGCACATTTCAAATTTTATATATTGAACGGGGGTTTAAAAACTTACAAACAACTTTCAAAGGCACCGCTCAGCTAAGGGAGACCTTGTTATACGCAAAAATAACTACATTAACAAAATGTATTAAACCTTCACAATATCACCCCATTCCAAAGTCATCCCAACCAGAAACAATGAAACAAGCACCCATTCAGAGCCGACTAAAACGTCTTCAAAGGAATCCAGTTCGGGTACCGGGACGAACAAAACCCGACGACCACCAGACCCGATGACCAGCCTAAAAAAACTAGACACAATATTGCACCTTATCCCATACACATAAAGGCGTGAAAATAACAAACCCCTTACTACCTTTACAACATCCCCGCGATTCAAATGCTAACCTGACTGGCAGACCCGAGCCCTGTCCGATAATTCCATTTTATAAATCCCTATTTAACCACAACCTAAAATTAATGACACCCTTTAATGTCGCCGCAAATCCAAAAACAAAGCGTAATATTCAACTTCAACTGAAAGTACAGAACGTATCTCCGCAATAACTCACATAATTCGGTCCGAGATAAGACAAGAAGTAAATTATGGAAGCCACGCCGCAGACCCTCATTATTTACTATAGACCTAATATGCCAGTCTTGCAACACATAGTGTATAACTCAAATTCAAGTGTTAACGATACCACCGAGAGAAGAGGGTACACTTCTAATACAGGTTATATAAACTTAAAAGAAGTCGTACCAACACAAGTAATGTAATCACTTGTAAGTTTGAATAAAGTTTATTTATCATTTATCATTATCATTATCATTATCATTATCATTTAAACTTAATAACCAACCTCTTGTAATGATAACTTCCAAGTCCGGAGAATGCCACTGCGCATCTAAGGCATAGGGCACAGCACGCAATTAACTCGCTTTGTCAATTTAATCGATCCCGAGAGTGAGAGACCGGTTGTCCGACGGCCAGTACGAAAAAAGAAGAGTCAGGCGGGTGATATTCGAGGTCATAACCCAATTGGGGACCAGTCGCAGGCGCAGGTACGCTTTTTAGTACACTTTCTCCGGTGCGTGACGCGCCCAGACATTTCACTGGGTAGAATGTACAGGTGTCTTCCGAACGCGATGATAAACAAGAGATATTTTTATGATGTGCGATTTTTTAAACACGCGCTAACATGCATAATGATTTGCAAAAGATACACTTTCTCCCGATGATAAGAACTGCGGTGAAGCAGATAGCTGTGTCGAAAGTGCAGAGTAACAGATACAAAAATGTAAATGCAAGTGGGTATTAGAAATCCAAGACAGATTCCCCGTAAGTGGGTTTGAAGAACAGCATGCAGACACAGTACAAGTATCTTTTCGAACTCGAGAAAATATCGTTGACCTCTAAAATAGGCATACCGACGCCGGGACAGGTAGGTACATACTAGCTTAGAAAAAGTCGATTATCATAGCGCGAAATAACGCACGACTCGCCAGGCGCTTTTAGATAATCACCGTCCATCGTCGGATGCTATAATACTGACAAACTTATAAAAAGTGGTTCAACGAGCTCGGAACAATCGGTTGTATCTGTGTTGTGGTTATTGCCAAGCAATTCTATTAATTCCTCAGTGTAGTGGAACACGATTTCAAAACTGGATTTGTGAATAGTAAAAAGCGAAATCATGTAAAAAATAACGTGTGGGTGTGTTAACGTTAGGATTTAAACTACTAGGGAAACACAAATATCTATCGATCACAGTTCTCCGTCGTAAGCTCAAGATATTGTAATCTACAGAAACCCAAATAACTTGTTGAAACTTGCAGATTGACGTCAGCTAGCGTGACATCATTGACTTTTGAGGCATCCATTGAATTGCTGTAAGAATTAGCACAAAAACAATAGATGCCAACCAATCAATCACTCACCAACTGTTACAGGTGGTAAATTGAAATTCCTGAGAGAAAAACTGAACTGTGGCATGTGGTATGGTGTGAGTCAACATCGCGATTATTATGTAGATTGCCATTAGTTCTGCCGCGGCTTTCAACCGAGAAATGCCTTGTTTTGAACAAGACGAAAGTTCAATAACGTGCTTGACGTATTCATTTACGAGACGACTCAATTTCTTTACATGTAAATTGTTGTACGCCTTGTTTGTTCATTGCAGGTTGATATTCATTTGAGCCTGGCGAATTCCGATAACGATTAATTCGAACCATGTTGTAAAAGCTTGCTAGGATTGCTGAAGAAACAGTAACTGTACTGTAAACATTTTTATTCGATCAATCACAACCAGTTTTAAGATTTTAACATACCAACAGCTGCTATACGTCATTATCAATAATAATATCAGCTCAAATTTTCCTGCCAACCGATTCTATACGTTCACACTGTCTCGAATATATAAGATTATCATTTCTAAAGAAATAAATTGTAAAGAGTGCATTAAAAAGGTGTTGAACTTGCACAAGACACCGGAAAACAATATCAAAGGCATCTTTTATTTCCGATTTCAATGAGTTTGCTACACAAAAGCGAACGGAAACCGTTGATTGTTTCGTGCCAATTCAGCATAGCTTATCTTAGCCGTCTGTTTCGTTCGTTATCTGGCGAATAAGTAGCCTTATCTGAAGGTGCTCCTAAAACTGTGATATTTGTCGCTGGTTATTTTTCCGTTGATAATGAACAGAAAGACAATGATACCTTTTGAAAAGCCTCGGTTCGGAAAAAACGGAATTCGTTACGATAATCGTTTTACGAAACCGAAGAATTTCGTAGTAGGGATTTCATACTAAAAATGCTTCGGATCCAAAAATCGCATAGAGATGATCTCATATTGACGGATTTCGTTTATCGTACTAGGCCTCCTGATCCGGTTGCCCGGTTTGGTAGCGTCGGTTCATATGTAGGACAATCGCACGGTTGTGTATTTCAAGCGGTTGGATTTCATCTAGTTAACTTGTTTCCGTCGGCTCAATGCACTAGGCTGCTAGGCTAGCTAGGTTAAGTATTCTACTATATGGTATGGTACTCAGTAACTTGTGTAGTTATGTGCACCTATGTCTGTATATTTATTGAAAGGTCCAAATATTGTATGTCTTTGAAAAATTATTAAGTTAAAACCGGCTTATGCTTGAAATTTGACTTTTCTAAAATTGAACTCTGCTTTTATTCCTTCTTTTGAAAATGTAGAGTTATACCTCATACACTTCATTATTATTTTAACATTGTTACCAACTCGATCAGAGGCTCCGCACTAGTTTTTATGTCGTAGGCGTTGAGATACCATGTTTGGTATCCAGCTTATAGTTATACATGGAAAAGGAAAAAAAGGCCACTCAGGTAGTGATCGTGGGAAGTTGATACAGGATATAGACAACCAATAATCCAGTCTAGGTCAAAAGGTAGACAGGAAGTGTGGACTATGATAATTTCAAGCTTTTGATGGTTTTATCTGAAGGATGCATATCGGGTAGAGTTTATTTAATAGTAATCAGGATTAAAAAGGAAGAGGAGGAGGATTAAGAAGGATGATCAGAATAAATCATTTTGTTTCATATTAATAATGGGCAAGACGAAACAAATATAATTTACATATCATCTTAATGCGTACGTTTTTATGTCGGAAATGAGAAATTATTGTTAAGTTTCATGGGCTTCAATTTCCTATTTTTGAGCTTTACATTATTGCCTTTCATAAAAATAGTAAACACAGCAGGAAATTCTTATGAATCATTTCACGGTGAAAACAAGACTTTTTAAAATTGCAGAACTTTTCAAATTCGATTGGTTAGGTTACTCGGCATCCAACAAAACTAAGTATCTGATGCCAAATCAGCACCATATTACAAAACATTGCGCCATAAGAATGTAATGTGTGAACTGAACATGCCACGTGTGCAGGGTCCCATCGATCACGAAGCACGATCGCTTGCGCAAGCGCATTATAGTTTGATCTATTTAATAGCGTAGGTTTGACCGTCAGATTTTTGTTGTGAGAACCTGAAGATTGCTCGAGGATAGTATATGAGGTTAAGGACAAGCTGACGCTGATAAGACAAATTCTATACGCTGAATATCAAGGTTTCATCGTATTGGTGTTAGTTAAACCTGAATCTACGAGTAATATATCGCAGATCAAAACATAGGACTCATCGTCTTGTTTATTTTGTATTTACCGAAAATCTAGAACCCAAATATGCAAGAAAAGTATCGGACTTAACCAAAATAGGTTTTCCACACAAATTCAACAAATAAACTAAACATTAGAATTCAATGCAACATTTCACAAAACTAGAAATAGAATAATTTCGAAACGCTTGCATGTCTGGCTTCGGCTTACGTCAAAAATGTATAGTATGTAGGTAGGTAACACATAAAGTATAATACAGCCTTGGCCTATGCAATACTAGGATAGTAATCTAATAAGAGGGAAGCTTGCTAAATGCACTATCTCCATACCACATGCCCGCTTTAGAAAATTCCTAACTCTCTTGTGAATGAATATAGAAATGTGTGTCAATGTTGTTTGTTACGAGAGTTTGTATTTTTTTGTTCAATATGCATTTTTTTCCACACTTGTATATTGTTTATTTATGACATATTTTTCGCAAACTTATATGGTCACAGAATATGATTAGTAACTAATTTGATACGATAAATAACAACATACTTATTACCATCTGGTATTGCAGTAACCAAACTAAGTCAAATGTCAATCTTAAAATAATTGGTCTAGTCTGGCTGAAGACAAGAGCGAACCCATTTCAAATAAAAAAAATATAAATAAACCTAGAGTCAAACTAAGACATGCATAATAAACAAGCTATTCAAAAACGAAATCATTTTCTTGTGGCAAGGTGGCGATAACGATGATGCTGGCTGCGTTGCCGCGTTGGATAACTATGTTACTCCTTTGGCCTAGGAACTTGCCAGCTTTATTGTTTGCCGTTAAACTAGAGTTACATATACAGGTTACAAAAAAGTTTATTACTTTCCATAACAATTTCCTACACACAAATTGGTCAATTTAATCCAACGTCACACTGGTGTACCAATTAATACGATTACGTTAAATGCCAATAGCTGATACGTAAAAAGCGCCGTTTTAAAGTAAAAACACGTTTCCACACAGTTAAATATTTGGGTAATTGTAGTAAACGGCATATTCATCAACTCGTCCCACATGCCTACGGCCCACTAAGGACGAATCGGGAAAATCAAAATTAATTAAAATTGTATTCGTCAACTCGTCCCACTATGAATACAGGTACAATCAAAAACAAAAGTGTTAGTGTAGAAATAATAAAATAACTGTATGTTTGATATCAAAATGTTTATTTCTAATTGAACACTTAAGACAATGTCCATCCATCCTGTCCATTTCATTATCATATTTATTTCTGTGTATATTTAGTTAAAAATTATGGCATTCTTTTCTTTTAATCGTGGTAGCATAGCATACGTTATAATTAAAATTCCTTGGCAGATCTTTCTCTGTTGATTGATCTTTTTCTTTTAATGTCATATCTGTAACCAGCTCGAAGAAGCAATGGTTTTCCACTGTGTGATGAAATGATATCAGTAGCTGCTCGATTATTTAGATGTCGATGGC
The DNA here is from genome assembly GCA_963584085.1 of Pyrausta aurata. Lineage (NCBI taxonomy): Eukaryota > Metazoa > Arthropoda > Insecta > Lepidoptera > Crambidae > Pyrausta > Pyrausta aurata. Next base: position 12,883,869 of record OY757254.1, read on the forward strand.
TCTTGTGGGTCCATATCAGCTCATATCAAACAAAAATTTATATATAATGTAAGTAGGATTAATATTTAAATAAAGTCTAAGGATAGTGTTGGTACTAACCACAAATTTCCAACGAAACAGAAATCCGATTCAAATCTCAGTCCAATATTCACAGCCAAAGTCACAAATTTTAGAGTTTATTGGAGTCCAAAGTCAAAGGATATGTTAATTTTGAAAGATGTTTCACAATCACTGAAAAAAGGGAGCACAATCACCTTGCCAGTCAGGAAGTAGGATGCAAACTAAAACTAATTTACCCCTTAATTAAAGATATATAACTTGCAACATTATTCCCTTTCCAAGTAGCGCACGTGCAAAGATAAGTAGTTTTCATTAATAAAACACACTTTAATGGTAGTTTAATTTTTCATAACTATGTAATGACCAATAACATCTTAGTCTGCCTGTACCACTAAGATGTTACTACCTTACCACGGATGGTGTAAGTGTGAAGCATTCGAAACGTCAGGCATTAACACTTTCCGGGGCGGTATCCCAGACACAATAGAATTTGTATTGTTTTACGGCTATAGCCGTTCACTGCCATGGAAAGTGTTAATTAAAAATAGATAGATAAAGTGTGTTTTAATAAGTAGTTTTATTGCTATATTGATTATAAAACATCACTGGTCAAAACAAAGGATTTTCCTCTAACCTTTTTTCTATCCATAGGCTACCTGTATCATTTACATCAAAAGCAAGCGCCCAAACCATTGTTAACTAATCTTGAAACCAAAAGCCATTCTATTGTATTCACTTCCAATAACACTTGAACTATCTTTCGCTTGTAAAACAAAATAATTCACTATTGTCCTTGAATTTTCTTTTAGAAACTTATGACTTTTTTAGTATAGGAAAACATGTTTTTCTAACATTAATATAAACAAAACAGAAGCAATTATGATAAATTTTAAAAGTAAGAGAATCAATAAATAAATGTTATATTTCTTAAAAATACACTTTTCTCTGCAACTGTACCAGACGTTAATAAGGTTTAAAGTCCCACGAAAAAAGAAAATGGGACGAGTTGACGAATACAATTTTAATTAATTTTGATTTTCCCGTTTCGTCCTAAATGGGCCGTAGGCATGTGGGACGAGTTGATGAATACCCCATGCGTGGGCATGCACAAGTTGCGATTTATTTACTATGTTAATAAGCCACGCCATGTTATGTCTGTTAGTATGTTGTAGTTATTTATTCTTTACATTTGTCTAAAATTATTTATTATAAATACATGTGCACCTAACTTAACTCCTAGATTTTCCGGCAAATCTTTATAGCTAAAATATAAAATAGAACTCGAACTTACTGCTGTTGATTTACTACAATTTCTTCGTTTCTACATTTTCAAAGGTCAATTTTTACAGAAATAATAAAATTATAATTTTAAATAATAACACATTTAACAAAAATGTCACAAACAATGAAACAGGGAACCTTTCGGTCAGTGACGCAGCGACAGCTGCGCATACTATGCTATACACTGTTCTGCGCACTGCAATAGTATTGTTGTCTTAACGAATTTCTGTATACATACTTCTGAGGCGTAGCGAAAGATATAATAAGGGGTATTTTCCAATAGCTTATTGACAAGAGAAACAAAGACAGTAAATTTATTGAAACCCGATTAAACTGGATTCATCAAAGGGCTAGATGAAATGACTGAGACAGTTGTATCAGTATTATTATAAAACCACTGATGAATTTCGAAGCGTTGCAAATATAATAACTAGCTAGCGCATTAAGAATGTTTCTCTTCAAAACGGTGAGTAGGAAGGCGGTAATTATAACAATGACAGAATGGTGTGACGTACATTATTTGGTCGGAATGGTTGTTAGGACGAAAACAAATCGAATTAAGTTGAACGAAATTCTAAAATTCTGAATGACTAAAGTTGCACAAAGATGTTACACACGTTATCTCTACTCGCAGCTGAACTAAAAACAAGTTCATTGGAACAAAATAATATCTTCGCCCATCCGGTTTTTTGCACAAGATTTTTTATGGTGAGCAAAACACATTAAGGAATTGAACAGCTTTTTTGGCTTTTGAAATTGTTATGCTATTTTAACCTGTACTGTAGTGCTCTTCTTGAACCACAAAAATTAAATAAGTCGGTATCATCATCAGTAATAATAGGTAATATCATAAATCAATCATATTTCGAATATTTTTTTTCAGGAAAAGTATAATAATGGTTTATTTTTGAATTTTGTGTTAGTTTAGTTATTGTTGTAAAATTATGTAAGCCGTAAAATACTTGTGTTAGCTCTGTTTTAGCCTGAGATACAGGTTTAACCTAGTTCAGGTAAAATAAGAGAATGCACTTAGTGATTAATTTTAGTTCTACGATGTATCTCAGAAGCAATGAATTTTAATAAACAATTTATTTATTTATTATTATTTTTTTTATTTATTAATAAAGACATGTGTTTTACTAAATTGTTAGAGAGCTTGTGTGGTCTCTTAAATAGCTAATCTTACAATTACTGGCCTGGCATCTCACAAACGTGTCTACTCATATAGTGTATTCATTCTAGATTTCAATGTATGGGCGAAACGGCAAAATTTATAATTTTAGTTTGTTGCTGCTGTGTTATAGCTCTAAGTAAGTACATTATAGAACACAACTCTCCCACCCCCCCAACCCGCCGCTTCACCCCTCCCCCCCTTGATAAAGGTCCCAAATTTCATATTTCCTCTATTTTCAGGAAAACTATACAAGCTAGGACAAAATGGTCAAGGACTTAATTATTTGTCAATAAATTACCTACAAATAAGTACTAACATTCATTTTGATAAGAGTTATAGTATTTAAGCTATGGATCATCAAAGAGTACTAAAAATGATCGCTTAGCAGAAATACAACATTTAACACAAAATAAACAATATAATTTATAAATTTTGACAAGAAATGCGTTTCTGTAGTACTTACTTATCTAAAACAAATCAGTATCGTCATTGTTATCTTCTAAGGTTTGTCGAATCTACTAAGGCCCCAATGTCTGCGTATGGTGGAACAACGGAATGCACCTTTAACACATCCACATATTTTTCTGTAGCCATTTTTGCAGCTGCATGATATTGTTTTCAGTATCAACTAGAGCTTGATCAAAGTATGCATTGAATGCTGACAAGCTGAAGAAGGTGGTCTTTTCATAATAACACCGTATGTTCTTGAGAGTTGGTCAAGAAGTGAAGTTGAAGTACCTAAATGCTTCGTAACACGATTATACTTTTTTCGGTTTGCTTAGCCCCATACTATGCAAGAATATATTTTTCTCCTGCCTTTTTACCTCCTCGCGTTAGGCATCAGGAGTTATTGTATCTTGCAAGTCGATGTTATATGTTATTGAAAAGACTGAACCTTTCCTGTGCCTTAGAATGCCGATATTATGTACTACGTCGAAAAGACATTGTCGTAGTGGTTGGGCAAGACATTGATCTGTTGGTTCTTTAACTGGGACTGACTCCACCACGTAAGAATATATTCTACTACATCTGCATTCTACAACAAAGGAAAGGTTTAGTCTTTCCTGTTTGGTAAAAAGACCGAGTTGAAAGATACAATAAACGTTTAAAATATCCCGGATGCCTCACGCAAGCAGATAGAAGAGGCAGGAGAAAGATATATTCTCGGATAGTATCAAAGTAGGTACCTAAAAGTATAAACGATATACGAGAGGTCCACTTTTACAAAAACATTGATCTGAAGAACAATACAGTAGTGATATTATCAAAGTTTCCATCTTCAGGAGCTGCTTGTCAGAATTCAACACATAGGTACTTTTCATCAAGTTCAATTATGGCGAGCAAATTTATTCAACCCAGAAAACTGAAGCTGGAAAAAAAATTTAACTTCGTACCCTAAATACCACATAGGCACCAGCTCCATAGTAGATACTGAAAATAGTATCAAGCATCTGCAAAAAAGGCTACAGAAAAGTATGTGGATACAGGGCCCGATCCAGCTGTTTCGCCGCTCCGGGCAAAACAATGTTTGCCGCCCTTACGGTATTCCATAGATGGTGTAATTTTAACCTATAAAAACCGGCCAAGTGCCAGTCGGACCCGCGCACTAAGGGTTCCGTGTAGATTTGCCAGGTCGCCAAACCTAATAGCCGGACATACCAGCCAGTTTGGCCGGACATTTGGGTAAAAAAGCCAGACGCCCTAAATTATTGAGGATTTTGTGTCTTAGTATTATTATGTACGCAAGCATGTACTTACCCGACTTAAATAGTTAATTGTTGGCATCTAATATTTTCAATTTAAGTAATGAAATCACATTGAGAAGCGCTTCAAATTTTGGTACTGAAAGACCAAAGTATTTGCGAACGAAGGGAGCGCTTTTAATAGTTTGGTGACATAAATAGATGCGCGAGCGAAGCGAGCGCTTCAAATTTTCCCCTTAACCGGCATTCAGAGCGACTAAATTATATAAATCAATGTGTGAGTTTTAAGCAAGAGTTTCCAATAGTTATGGTTTATATCGCGACTCTGCGGCGTGCGGGAGTGACTGAAAGTGACTCGCTTGCGCTCTTGTTGCGTGTATTGCTCGTTTGCTAAATGTAAAAAGCCTAACAAAAGCCGGACTAGCCGGACACCGTTTATTTTGGCCGGACACGCAATCAAAAAGCCTACCTGTGTCCCCAATATGAAACCCCATAAATGGTTTTAGAAACCTCAATTTAATTAATTATAAACGACTTATCCGTAAACACACGCATAGGTTTGAGTCAAAAAAAAACTTTAGCTATGAGTTTGAGGTATGGGAGCCCCCTTAAATGTGTTTTTTTTTACTTTTTAGGGTTCAGTAGCCGAATGGCAACCCTTATCAGTTTCGTCAAGTCTGTCTGTCCGTTCCTATGTCACAGCCACTTTATTCTAAAACTATTAGCATCACACAGCTGAAACATTGTAAGTAGGTGTATCTTATTAACCGCTTTCCGATTAAGATACAAAAAGTTTTAAAAAATAATTTAAGGGGGCATCCCATGAAACTAAAACCTAAAAAAAATTTTACTCAAACCTATGCACGGAGGGTGTCTATGATTACATGGATAGGTCTTTTAAAATGTCATTGAGGTTACTAAAACTATTTTTTCTAAAAGTCTAACGTTTGAGAAATAGATGCTTCCAAAGTCGTAAAATAAGCGTCTAACTTTTAAACAAAGCAAGTGTAAATTTTGAAAAAGAAGACAATGTAGATTTTACTTTCAACGAAAATTGGTTTGAACGAAACATTACTTTGTTCTTCATACAAATACTATGACAAACAAAGCTATATTTGCTGTCAACAAAATATTGTGGTATTTCGGCTAAGTGGAAGAAAGTGGATCTTTAATTCAGTTTAAGTTGGCACGGAACCCTCAGTGAGCGAGTCCGACTCACACTTGGCCGGTTTTTTTTAACCATCTTTCAAATATTTGGTTCTGAAAAAAATTTTTCAAATTTTCGCCGCCAACACGCCGTGCCGCCCCCATTTTGCCGCTCCAGGCAATTGCCCGGTTTGCCCCCCCCTAGATCGGGCCCTGTGTGGATATGTCAAAGCTGCATTCTGTTGTTCCACCATATGCATACATTGGGGCCTTAGTAGATTCGACAAACCTTTAGAAGATAACAATGACGATACTGATTTGTTTTAGATAGGTATGTACTACAGAATCGCATTTCTTGTGAAAATTTATAAATTATATTGTTTATTTTGTGTTAAATGTTGTATTTCTGCTATGCGCACATTTTTAGTACTCTTTGATGCTCCATAGCTTAAAAACTATAACTCGTATCAAAATGAATGTTAGTACTTATTTGTAGGTAATTTATTGACAAATAATTTAGTCCTTGACCATTTTGTCCTAGCTTGTATAGTTTTCCTGAAAATAGAGGAAATATGAAATTTGGGACCTTTATCAAGGGGGGGAGGGGTGAAGCGGCGGGTTGGGGGGGTGGGAGAGTTGTGTTCTATAATGTACTCACTTTGAGCTATAACACAGCAGCAACAAAATAAAATTATAAATTTTGCCGCTAAAAAATCTAGAATGAATATACTAATAGCTGACTGCATTTTTCCACAACTCTCCAACACCCTCATTGGGAAGATTGTGAGGTGCCCGCATTGCTGTCAGTCTCGGTATGTGCAGAGAACACCTAGGCTTGCTCGTGTTATACAGGCTGTTTAAACATTTTAAACCAATGTTCATCTGACCAATGTATATGAACCATCTTATATTTAGCAATCATCCATCCAAAGGTTTAGGTTAGGTTCATCCGACATTCAGATCCAATCATTGGACCCAAAACAATTTTTTTATTCAAAATTTGATAAAGTAAATCTGCAAAGTGTAGACTATTTTTTACAAATAGTGTAAAACAGAAAGTGGGTCGCATTCTGAACTCAATAACGCTGTCTGAAAGCTCCATAAACTTTACAGCTACATCAAACACTCCGTATATTCTTAGCCATAATGTCGTATATTACCGTCTGTCCTGAAACTGGGCGATAGCCCGGCTAGAATCCGTAATGTAGCGACTTGACAGTAGAATGCGAGGGCTGGCTAGTCGACCTAGAATGTGATAATATTTTCAAAGAAAGAATTGTAGACAGATGAGGGGAAAGTAATGGTGAAGATCAAAGCACAGAGTTACGTTTAGAAGAACTGTAACTTTCGGCAAGGGACAAAGCTCTACCTACATAGTAAATACTAAGTGGAAAAAACTTGAAATTATGGAGTTATGCATTACAATTTTAAGAAACTAGAAGAAGAATAGGTTGCACCAAGAGTAAACTTTGGCACCTAATGCAAATACTCTTATAAAATCATCGTTTTTTCTGTTGTTAGAACCAGATAGTTGAGAGGCACCTTTAAAGTTAAACCTTTCACATGTAACAATGAATACTAAAGTTACTTGGTTACCCATCTATATTCTGTATGTCTTTTGTATCATCTTTTTACATATTTACTCGTAAGTTATGAGGTAACTACATAAGATTATCACTGTCAGCCCTGCAACAGGCCACCATAAACGCACCGCATCGTATGCGCGTGACCCGTTTCCACATGTATGGATATCCGGTTGGCTGTGCTGTGTGCGCAAGCGCAAGAATAATGAACTGGCTTAATAGGAGACGAAATACGCGCCTTTCTAGTGACGGCCATAGCTGTTCCCAATCTGTGTTGCATAGTAATTAACGAAATAGACGGTAGACGCCTGCTGGGCTGTAAAATACGTTTTCTTGTTCTAGATGTGTTGATGGCCTCAGTGTAGATCGTTTTATGGAATAACGGCTTTGTTGACATCATTAATATTGTTATTTGTATCTTAAGATGCAAATAGAGATCATTAAAACAATATTAATATTTGCACAGGTTTTCTCACCTACGATCATTCTTCAACACGTTACTTTAATTTCGCAATGAAAAGAGCGCGTGACTAAAATGTGAAATTGAATTATTTGGTGCACAATTTCACTCGCTTAAAAAACCTTGAGACATAGTCACACTCTTAAATAAGCAGGTGTTGATTATTATTACAGATTTATCTTATCTTTTGTCTATACATCTGTTTACTCATATCCTAGCACGGCCGAGCTGCTAAAAATGATAATCTAAAGAAAAAGCTGAAATCTGTGTAAAATTGCAATAACGATATCTCGACACCTGGCCACAAATACTGGTTATTGGGTAATATTTTGCCGTATTTTGTACCTTAAGGCTGAAAAGATAAAGGGTATTTAAAGAAATGGAGCTAGACGATCTCCCTAACGGAATCCTTCGTTAATTGCCATTGATTGAAACAGATACACGTGTTTGTGCGTCTGAGATTGCACAGAGATAGTTACTGCAGTCGCTAGTTATATTTCTTCGGTGGGGTCTGTCTAACCAAGCCTATAAAGGTAGTACAAGGTTGGTAATGCACGATATTTTACAATGATTATCTTAGAGACCACCATTACTTGCCTTGAGATTGAATTACTGCTAATTTATTAAAATTTTTGTGGTTGTAATTTTGCAATGACGCTTTATCTCATCTAATCTTTTTAATAAAAGCATATCCTCATTTAGCTTTACCGCCAGTTTTCAAGTGGTCTATCAGACAGATCATGTTTGTAACTTTTTGCCATCTCAACAGACAAAAAAACTGATCCGAACTAACAAGTTAGATGAGACTACAAACGGATAAGTCGATCCTATCGCTCTTGACATTGGCGCCTAGTTAGGCTGGTGTCTGAGTGTTAGCGGGGAAAAAGCTCTCTTGAAGAATATACTCATCCATTTAATATGCACTTTCAAGGCTTGAAAAGTCACCGTACCTGGTAGGTTAGGTACCTGCTTCGTAAACACTGTTACTTGATATTTGAACTTAATTGGTTAGCACTTATACAAATTAGTATAAACTGCTAATATTCTTCCAATGGTTACAATCCGGCTTATAAGTATTTATGTGGCTATGATGACGCCTTTGCACGTCTAGTTTTACAAATGATGGACATTTATGATTTCCTTCACCAACTAAAACCTCGTTTATTTACTAAAACATCATCTTTATGTAGCAAGCAATAAACATACTTTTAATTTGAAGCAATATAAAATGTTCCGCTGTCACTATCCATGTTGCCTTGATCTTGTTCTTAGCACCAAATGTCATCAAGATAACCAATAGTATGTCACACTCATTATAATAACAAATAAAATAATCCTGATGGGGGCATTACAAACCGTGAACTCATTATGCAAAATACCCACTTTGTGTTTCAGAATAATTTAACATAGACGGTTACAATTTAAAATGAAACTGGCATTTGCTAGAACGCTTTAGGTAATCCCAAATAAATAATGTTAAATCGTATTGGTTTTGTGAATAGCTATTTAGGTGTGCATAATTTCGTATATGCTTGACACACAAACTTTTGGTTTGTAATACTAGTAGCTATTTCATTATGTATTACAAAGCCGCTTTCAAATATTTGAGTCAGAAATATTTTTATTTTTTTAACAAATAAGTGTTAATTAAAAGTATTTGGTAATTGTATTGATTCTACCAAACGAACCATTCTTATTGTGTCATATTTTTATTGAAATAATGATCTGCATTAGCACTCCTTGAATGAAACCATTAAAAATGTTCAATCTTATCAAAATGCATTGCGGTCAGTTATTGATATTGACACTTTTATCATTGAACCACAAAACATTTTTATCAATAGATATCTTTTGTTATGTGATAGCGGATTTACCGAACTGCAGATATCGAATGAAAGGCCCAAAAATGAACGGAATGTCCGAGGCGAGACAGGTAGAAACCCAACTGACTGGTTTTGGTTTGCTCTTTTTTTCTGGGGACCCCTAATTTATAAGTTAAAAGGACAACTTTTATTGCCTGGGGTGTATTGACTTAATAGAAAGTTGACATGCGTATTTCACACTTAGTTGATGTCATCGATTTGAGGGTATTTTATCCTTGGTTAGGATTAAGATAGTTTAACCTTTTTTTTCTTTGCTAGATTGATTAATCCTTCTCAATGCAAAAAGTATGCTAACTAATAATAAGTAACACGTGTACGGAACTGGCATTTAGCTCGACACTTCGCTTGCAATTCACTTTTACTGCAGCAATATTTCCTTCAACATCATAAATTGGAACGCAGCGATTGTCCGATAAGGCTCGATCGTGACCAGTCCATTTGCTGCCAAGGTCCGTTTCATTGGACAAAACAAAATTTGACAATTGTCTATCAGGACTTACTAAGCCCAAGGTCATCCACTGCATTCTGATCTCCTCGTGAAGCTCGTGACCTAGGCATTTGCTCGTGTGCGGCACAAGTGATACTGACATATAAGCAATACCATTTCAACTGTCTGGTAACAAAGGAAACGTTGAGAGTTCAAGTGGTTTGATTTGAATAGTTTTTGCTGCGTTGTGGCTTGCCCACGAATTCTTGCATGTAGGGAAATCCTTGCAGGTGATTTAACAATACCTATTCACCTGCTGTAATCGTAATTAAGCGGTTTTGGTGCTTCTCGAGGGGCATTTATTAAATCTGTTTATTAAGTCAAGAGCAAACCCATACTAAATAAAATAAAACTGTTTACTTCTTCTTCTACTGTCTTACTGATCAGGGAATTACCTTTTATACTGATGATAATGAATAGTTAAATCATTATTTACCGAACCCTAATACAAGCAGTAGTTTATTCCCATCTTTAAATTCTCCGTAGCATATATTTTTTACGTTTTAAATATCTTTAAATCGTTTTCAAGAAGACATATAAGCATTGCAATCATAGTCGTGTGATTCAAAAACATTACTCCGAAGGTTCGAGCAAAAACTGGAGATATTATTACAAAGTACCATTTAAAATATCTCCCACCTAATAGCTTCATTTGAAGTAGTAATATCGCAGAAATCTTGTGACAAGTGCGGTCTCGCTGCGTTTTTGCGACGTTTTTTTCCTTTTCAGATAAAATCTACAATGCAGACCGCACAGGTTGTGGCATTCCACGCGTCGTGAATTTGTAGCTCTCATAGGTAGAAACATGAATTCTTGAGTTTTATTGCCATGTTTGTTTGATATCCCAACACAGCATGAGCCATTATCATTTCCATTACTTTTACTCAGATGCGCATTATTTATCTGTTGTAGGGTTTCCACAACTCTGTTAGCTATGCAGTGGTACCCATAAACTTCGTATAAAATTATCAACTGTTAATTGTACGACACAATAACTTTCTGCTACCATTACCATAACCGATCGGTCGTAAAACTCGACCTCCACACACGGTACTTATCGACTGATAACGAAGATGTGGGCTGATAGTGGGAGCTGTTGCGATACTCGTAGGCGATATTGCACACCAAAAACTTATGGAATGCTGTCTTGCTGGGAAACTTTGCGGAAGTATGTACTTAAAAGATTTAGAAAAACCCAATGAAGAAAGCTAGAAACTAGCTTTGCTTAGATCGAAATCTGGCGATGTGGCAGCCGTTTCTTTATACAGTGGCATATCACTCTTTTTGGTGGTGATTGTTTATTGTTTTTCCAGAATTGAGTATCACTTTCAAAGGTCTACCCAGCCAAGCCAAAATTATGGCTGAAACTTTCAACGTTTTAATTAATCATCTGTGTTTAGATATCATAGTTATTTTAATTTTATCGTATCAAGATGAAAGTAATGGATTTATGCTTTGTAATTTTTCAAATCGTTAGTACTCTCTAAAATGTTATTTTAAACTTTCGACTATTCGGCCATGCACAAACTGCTTTCAGACATTCTAGGTATTTACTGGAAATGAGGTCTAAGTAAAAAGAAAGTGAAAATTTCACGAATGGTGATTACGAGGACACAATGCCAACTTGTATTGTAGGTACATCTAGTTTCACTGACAGATGTTTGTTTTGTTTACCAAAATAAAGATCATAACGTCGCATAACTTTTTGTTATTGCACTCTATGTATCCGAAGTAGGTAATCCAATTTTTGATATCTTCAAAATACGTAACGAATATAACATGGCCACAGACAAAGTTCTGTCAATCACAGCACCCGATGTGTAGCAAGCCACACTTACACAAATCGTTTCGCATCAAGAACTTTGAATGCGAACAAGTTTTTGAATCGGGATTTTTTATCAATTTACTCGCTCACCGGGCGATGTGTCTTGAAAAAATCATCAGCGTAAGAGCGAACCACTCCTTGTAATAAGGCCAATTAATGTTTACGATCGAAAATTAGATATTGCGGAAACTGGTGAGAGTTTTTTCATGTTACAAGTTATCTGACCTTACCGCTTGGTCGTTGAACTTAAAGCTTGAAGCTCGTAGACCGAACGGCGCTGCGTCACGCTCTATGGACCCGTAAAAAATAAATCATCCAAGATTACTCTCGAAAGAAATAACCAGAATTAAGTTAACCATAGAATTGCTCTTGATTTTCGTTCGTGTCAAATCTGTGCTCGTTTCATTTTACTTAGTTATAAGGTGTTAAATGCACGATATGAATATGATTTCTTGCATTTATGTAAGTGCGTTTTATGGCTTCGTCATAATAAGGCTTATGTTCGTCTTATCAGCTTGGTTGACGTGGTTTTATTTTTAGTCGACTCGCTAATGCGCTAGGCGCTGTTATTTGCGGTAATGTTCGCTTTTAAGGTTAAATGTTTCTGATTTAAGATTATTATTTGGTGACTTGGAGCTTAAGATAGCATTAAAATTTAAAGTTCCGTTTATGTTTGGAAGTCTGCTTATGTAGGTAGATCATAGTATAGTGGAAAGCTCTAGATATAAAAACAAGTGTGCATCAAAAACTCAAAGGACACTTGAGAGTGATGAGCAGCGCTATCTGTTAACCAATTTCAGTAAGTTCCACTTAGAAGGTAATTGTTGGTTTGATTGAAACTTCCCGCAATCAATCAAAATCACATTAAAACGTCGACCTAATACACTTACCAATATTTAAATCCCCCATTCACAGTTGCCGACAATTGGCAATTTAACAGCACCGTTAGTCAAAAGTGTTGTTTCATCAAATTTTGCGTGATGAGTGGTCATTTGGTTATGCGTGCGGTCACACCCGAATGCTTACTTCCACGGTGACTGCGTCTGTGCAGGCGCACGAAGAGCTGCAACCTCGGGTAGTTAAGAGAACAGTTAGTAACAATGTTGAGTTATCGATACCATCGTTAAAACAAAGAGAAAGGTAATACAACGCTGCTCCTCATCCTTATTTTCATTTCTTGACTTTGAATGTGGCAAAAGATGTCACATGATGGCATGCAACCTGCTAAGAGCATACTCCAGTCAGGAGCAAGACACTGCAATAATAATTTTGCAAAGGAATAGGGACCTATTTATGATTTGTTGAAACAATCGACTATTATGATTAGCTCAACCTTTCAAATGCTGAAGTAACATCTTTAAATTCTTGTGATGCGTATTATTGTATCTAAATTACTCGCAAGCTCTAGTATATATTTTGATTTTGATGAAGAGTCAATATCACGCGCTATGATTATTTTGACACTATCAGTTTACTTCTATTATCGATAACGGTAGGTCCACTATCGATGGTTTAATGTTATCTACTTCGCAAGGAAGCTCAAGGCAGTAACAATGTTTTAAGTTTTTGCTAACGGAACTACGCCAGTCGGTATTTAGGGCATGCAAATAATGTGGATCATGTGTGATAGTGTGATCAGGTGTTTCTTTGTGTTTATCATGGTCTGTTTTAGTAGTGAGCGTGATAATAATAGAGTTTTTGTTTTCCAAAGGGTAAAAACGGTACCCTGTTACTAAGACTTCGCTTTCTGTCCATTAGGCCGTCTGTCTGTCACCAGCTGTATCTCAAATAGTTATGTATTTCTTATTCCATTTCTGCTCGATATCAGTTTTTTAACTTGTCAATGGTACGGAACCCTTCGTGCGCGAGTCTTACACGCACTTGGCCGGTTTTATTTATTTATTTGCTCATCTACAATTGATCAATTTTACAAACCTCAGCTATGTTAACTAGGAGTGCAACTGAACATGTTTCTAAACCATCATTCATTCTTGCCCTGTTCCCGCAAGTTGCTTGTAAATAATTTCATGTCATTTTTTATATGGTCATTCACACTTTTAAAACTATTCCATTGTGTATAATTGTCTTAAGTAGTATATTAAAATTCAAATGATGAAAACTGAACGCTTTCAAACACTAATCTGGCTCTGTTATTGTAGATATTATAGATAGGAAAGGCCGATTGGTCATCAGTTTCTCCATAATAGTATTCTAATGTCATAGTGAAATTTCTTTCTCTTGCATAATTTACATCACAAACCTTTCAGATTACCAATATTATAGGATCATTGGTTATTATTCCTCCGTAACACGATCAAAGAACCAGTTATATGCCTTCTTGATTGTGTGAATTAACTAATTTGTTAAAGATTCTCAAAATATGAATAAATTTACAATTCAGCATCGTTATCAAGGCAATAACGATCAAGATATAGATCTTCTCCTCCGCGAATTAAATCATTTAGTGAAATCCGATATCAATATTCATCGAAGTCAGTGTTAATATCCTGTTTCGTAATAGACATCATATCAGTATGTTTGGCCATTGGTGCATCATTTCCTGTTCTGCTGGTTACACTAAGGGGCCGTCCATTAATCACGTGAGGTCGTTTTTCTCATTTTTTGACCCCCCCATCCCCCCTGATGATATTTGGTGAGGTTTGGGACTACCCCCCCCCCCCCCCCCCCTCCCCCTGGATCACGTGTATTTTTTTGGAAGTCTATGTAAAGGCTATTTTTGACTGGAAAAAAATATTTAATAAATGGCGTTTTGATTCGAAAAACATTTATATGTATTTGCAATAAAATTAATGAATATATTAATTAATAATAATTAATTAATGTTGTCTTCGTCCCACGAAGTTGCAAGACTTTCATTTAAGGTTACAACTTAAAGCTTCTTCTTTACTGGCAGTTGTTATTGGCAAAGAGGTTTGTGACATATTAACTTCGGTTTCGTCAAGCCACTCGGTATCATCATCCTCGCGCACTACGCAGAGAACCTCCCTCCCTCGTAGCGTGAGGATACGCGTGGGTGTTTCGTGGACAGTATACTACAAATCGTTCAAATTTTCGCGCTGTTCAAAATTTCGGTTCAGAAATAGCGCTTTTTGACAAAAAAATAATAAAATTAATACACGTGATGTCTAACGAGACCCCCCCTCCCCCCTCGTGATGTTTCGTGATGTTTTCCGTACCCCCTCCCCCCCCCTTTTGAGCCTCACGTGATTAATGGACGGCCCCTAATGATATCCCAGCGTTGCGTGCCGTATGCTTCCCTGAAAGAAAAGTGGGACATTATCATATTTATACATACGGATGCCGAGGGGCGAGCTAGTTTCCTTTCTGTTATGTGATGGTGCGCTGGTTAAGTGTGGAGTGCAGTGGCAAAATGTTGTGGATTAGCTGGATAATTTGACATTTCTCCCAAAGAGTGAGTTTGTAGATTATTTTATTAATGTATGATTTTCACATTGAAAATGTCTCAACAACTTCCTGTTTTGGTGTATTGATTACTTAACTACAATAATGCCGTCGTATTACTGTTATCATCAACATAAACTGATATATTTTTATAAGTTTGGCATATGTATTGTGTCTGGCTACGGTTTTTGTGGCACACAACTAATTTTACGTTGTTTATTCAGCTATAGCGACATGAAGGCGGTCTGAAGTTTATAATATGTCTCTGTGTATTGTTTGGTTTTCTCGAGACTGTTATTTAAGTAGTAAGGTGGATGAATAAAAAGGTGTATCTATCTGCCTAACTATTTAAAATTGAAATAACGGTTCTTGACTCTACTGATTTCACCGGAACTTCTATCTATGAGGTTTTGTTGAATATAAATAAATAAACAAACCCGAAGCAGTAAATATTACTGTTAGCTATCAATAGAATAATATTGGCTTTGCAATTAAACATAACGTAAATAATCATTAGCTTATAAAGACAAACGCTGTAAACGTTTATTTATATTGACAGTACTGCTATTTAAGAAATTAAACAAAGGGGTAGATCCCATTGTTAGATAATTGTTTTACTCTCAATAATAAAAACAGCGGATTGTGTACCTCTACAAATCGACTCGGCATTTTTTCATTCTTAATTGCTATATCTCCCACACTGTTAAACTGTATAATTATGGGGGTGGCACTAGCTACCTGACTATTTTATTCGTTTGTTTTTTTCACGACTGCCAAAACAAAAAACAAAGTGGTATGTTTTCATAAGAGTTCAACGTGGAAGGGCTGGTCTAATACTTAAAAAATCTGAAAAATTATTGGTAAAAAATCCAATTTTTGGAATATGATGACATGATGAGACCTGGGTGCGTATTGCGATGCAGTTTTGACAGTTAAAACGCTCTGCTTTACTGTCAAATTAGCAATTCTTATTGCAATCTCGCATTATATTGATAATATGTATTACTATAATATAATAATATAAATAAATATGAATATCCATACCATTGTACCAGTATTATTAAAATATTATTATATTGATAAAATTCGTTTACACTTAGTGGGAATTGAACTGACTCGGAATTGAACTGATTAAGTTGGATTTCAATACGCCCCAAGTAACTTCTTGCGAGGCCTACGAGTTTTAGGCCCGGTTGCGTGATCAATAGTTAACTTAACTAATGGTTAAATATCGTAACCAGGGCCTTAGTGCGAGAAAAAGGCCAGCAGTAAATTTATTATTTAATATTTAACACTTCTCTCTCAGGCGTTTAAATTTCGAATTCTGTTCTCTAGCGTTGACAGTTTTATTTCTTCTTTTTAGGGTTCCGTAGCCGAATGGCAAAAAACGGAACCCTTATAGTTTCGTCAAGTCTGTCTGTCTGTCTGTCTGTCTGTCTGTCTGTCTGTCCGTCCGTATGTCACAGCCACTTTATTCTGAAACTATAAGCATCACATAGTTGAAACTTGGTAAGTAGGTGTATTTTGTTTACCGCTTTCCGATTCAGATACAAAAAGTAAGAAAAAATAATATTTAAGGGGGGGCTCCCATACATGAAACTAAAACTTAAAATTTTTTTTTACTCAAACCTATGCGTGTGGGGTATCTATGGATAGGTCTTTTAAAATGATATTGAGGTTTCTAAAACCATTTTTTCTAAAAGTGTAAGGTTTGAGATATAGACGCTTCCAAAGTGGTAAAATGGGCGTCCCCCCCCCTCTAACTTTTGAACTAAGGAAGTGAAAATTTTGAAAAAAATATATGATGTAGATCTCAACAAAAACTTGCAACGAAAATTGGTTTGAAGGAGATCGAACCAGTAGTTTTTGAGATATTGCACATTTTTATCAACCGCAAATATAACTTTGTCTTTCATACAAACACTATGAAAAACAAAGTTATTTTTGGTGTCGCAATATATTGTGATGTTTTCATTAAGTGAAAGTAAGTGGACCCTGAATTCAGTTAAGGGTGGCACGGAACCCTCAGTGCGCGGGTCCGACACGCACTTAACCGGTTTTTGTAACGGATTTCATCTTATGACTGGCAGACAACCCTGCACACTTTAGCCTCATGTGTTTCGTGCGGTGTAGCTTTCGCAACTGTAGTTTTTCTCATACCAGGCCGTTTGGCTTTGTTCACTTTCCTTTGTTTGCTTGAAGGACGCCTCTATCTTTGTTCGTGGTTGCATAAAGTAATTAGAGTCAGGAGGCTCCCTTCATAGACCTGAGGTATTATGCAACTCTTTCTCTCATCTCTCTCTCCCTAACTTTATATTTCACACCCGTCCAAACCGTTCATGTATCATACAGGTCTGGATACATACAGGCTGTAGGCATACAACAACAAATTTAGATTCACAGATTTGGTGCCTCCAAATCTGTGAATCTATAAAGATACAAGTGAACTGGAATAATTTGCCTAGCCTTTCTAAAATCACAGATTCAGTACAAAAGAGACATAAAAACTACGCATACATTACTCTACATAACTCACATCTCCTAAAAATAAAGCTAAATGGATTTGTATTTACCTGCTTAAAAAACAAATTTTGTCCTAATAAAGCCTTCTGCATCTATTTCTGTTATATCTTCTGTTTGTCCTGCCTGACTCTAGTGCGTAGATTTCGGTTTCGTTACCTATGTGAATATAGTATCAGACCTTGAATACCAGACCGATAATTAAGTCTTTTTGTTCTTAATTAAACATGGCTAGAAATATGACGCACATTGATAACCCCATTTAGAGGTAAATAATTAATTCATATAATCTGCCTGTGCATTGTGACAAAAGTCCTTGGTTTAAGTCATTCACTATATTGCAAAATTTTTGTCCAAAGATCAAAGTACTAAAACATTAATTAACAACAATTACTCATTAGTTGCAAAATTTTATTGTGCGCTAATTAAGAGCAATCAACTAATCAATAAGATTAATCGTCTGTATTAAATAAATCTTTAAATGACATTTATAAACTCTAATGTCACGCCTGGCAAGTCCTTAATCTAGAATAACTGCATTTAGTGTGTAGCTGTGTTGACAAATAGTAAAATGTGGAACAACTTCTTTTAAACATCACTGCAGCATTTCGAAACGAGAATAATCGCGCCAACTTAGAAAACTTTCTTCTGTCACGTTGACAGACGTCATTTTTTACCGCCAAAATGTCGTGAGATAACCTTATTATATTGTCCACTATTATTTATCACAATAGCTTACCACAAAAGTAAGTGAGAGCGTTATGTATGAGTAACCATAATGGTCAAGCATTACGTATGACAATGCATAGCAAAAACTAGGACGTGATTTTTTTTATTTAACTCAAATTCTTTCTCGAAATGTATATTTTTTCCTATCGTATTATGAACATGCTCATATTAATGATTCTATTATTTATTACATTAAAAAGTATGTTAAACATATTTGCTTCGAATAGACAATTGTAACTTACGAAAAACCTTACGTATTTGAACATTTTTGTTCGTAACCCGTCGAGACAAGTCACAAATCGATTAAAGTCTAGCAGACCTGTGATGTGATGATGAATGATGATTGAGTCACACAATGCAAACAACGCGACTCTACTGTCCAAGTCACTGCAATGTACCGTTAAACGGTCAACACGAATCGTGCGCAAACGCAGACACACGCGTGAAAAGTGTATCGAGTTGCATTTGCATACGAAACCTTGGTTATTTCTTAAAAAGATCAACTACTTACTAAGGCCCAGTTGCTTATAGATTCTAAAATTACATCAAATGGAATCTAAGCGCTACCCATAAATTCATAGCATTTACCAGTTATGATGATAACAATTAAATAGACACTGGTATTGATAATCACCAGATTCTAGATGCTAGTGTTGTTATACAACTTCAACCAACCGCACTTCAGTTTGATAAGATATGAAATACGAGTATTGTGGTAAGTACTTGAAGATATAATGATGTCCCAACTTTTGTTGATGAACCGCAAGAAGCAATCCAAATTTCTTATCCACCGATATCATTACCAATCTGACATCTCGTCCCTATTGTGCAAGCCTAAATCTCTGTTCAGAATAATATTGTACAATGTTGATTGTCATCATTTTTCTACGCAACTATTAACCTTTTAGTTACAGCTACTCACAAAGAGTACATCGCTATCACTAGCATATCATCTACTACAGTTAAGTTTATCGACTATCTAAATGGTATGTCCTTGGTTTCAACACGACGATCGGTTAAACTGGATCAATGTAAAGCAAAAAGTGTAATGTTTCGAAACTGAACCGATCAATCGCTTTATACGTTACTATTCGGGTTTTGAGAGATTTTTTCAACGATACTGACTTAATTCTAGTATTTAGACACTCAGATTCATACATACCTATGTTCAAAGGTGCCCAAATATCGTGTTTTTATAAAGGAAATCTTTAATATTATATCTTTAATCAGGTAGAAAATCATTCGAATACCAGGAGTTGCCCGGTGGCAATTAGCAATAGTGTCGTCGTGATCCATTTGCAAGCATAATCGATGTAATGTAATCAATTGCATGTTTTCTGGGGCACATGCATAAACAAAGGCTTTCCTAAGCCAAACACACTAACTTACTTAACTAACATAAACACGCCGAGATGTTACAGAAACATGGTTTGTTAATATTTGTAGTCGCTTACCGACTCACGCACATAATACAATTAGATACATAAACAGTTGCTGCTTAAGCAATTTTGAAACGGGCTTTCATTATAAAGCCTAATGGATGAATCACCTTTCAAAAACAATCCTAAACAGAAGCAATATAAAAGACTCGCTGATGAAACCTACAGTAATTTATTGGTTGCTGTTTACGAGCTATAGATTAATTAAAATGATCATTAATTATAAAATTAATTAACAACTGTAACGGCACCAATGATGCAACAAATGATTAATTAAAGACTTCTATCAAATGCTTGAAATTGGAATCAGCAAGCAAACTACTTACTTCGATTGTTCATTTGTTTCAGGCCGAAGCCGTTAGAGATTCCGGTTGAAAACAGAAAAGACCTTGAGCTACAGTTCCGACCCAGTTGTCACTTGCGCAAGTCACCTCCGACCCGAGAAGGCCGTAGCCAGCAGTGGACAAAGCACGTGTGTGATGCGTCGGGAACATCACGCGACCGTGCAACTTGACATCACCTGATCATCATCAAACCAAGAGCGGATGAGCCGATACAATGAAGTTCTCCTCCGGCTCGAGTTCGAGTAGTCTAGCCAGCGACTCCCTCTCCAGAAAATCTACACTATGCATCTACACAGAAGTAGATGCCCCTGCACCGCCGCCATGCGAAAGGGTAAGTCCTATAAAAATTATAATCCTAATGCGACGGTAAAAGAGTCAACTCCTTGGGTGGGTCATAAAGTTAATGCGCAGGCTAGTCTGCCATAAAAAAGCGAAAGCTGCCGATAAGGTTGCAACCTTAAAGACCCGAACAGCTGGGCAATTTGCTTTCGATTTTTCACGACCGGGTATAGTACATTAACTTTCAATTTCAACGATAATAATAATATCGCATTAACAAAAACAATGCAAAAAGCCGCATGTCCGGGATGAGAGTTTCGAGAGAAAGTGGCTGTCATCTGCCGAGTCTTCGGCGATATTCGGCAACACCTTGAATATTTATTTTTTCGCTACCAGCTCTTTATATGGGTGAAGCAATAAATTGTCATTTACATTTCCAACCTGCCTGGCCTTTAGCCTTGTTATGATTACCGTTGAAATCCTCGACACACCGATCTTAAGCTGATACCTTGACTATGTTCAGAGTTACGAGTAGATAATATAAAATCTGGCAGAATTCTTAAAACTTATTACGTAGTTCTATTTGGGCTTATTGGGTCGCAAGTGTTATTATCGCGTGAGTATTGTTGGTCATCGTAATGGCGGATTATAAATTATACTTAATTCATATACAATTAATGACCTTCAATTCACGATGATTTAACTAGTATTCATTGGTAATTGAAGACCTTCGGGTTTGTAATAATAGAGCATTGAGTTTTACGCGCAAGATATATGACAATAAGAAGATTTGGCTTTTGATTAATGATTGTAATGTCCTCGTACATGCACCTAAATGTTGCTTATTACCTCCCTAAAGAACATTGCATACAACCTCTTTATTTCATCATTATTTGAGGCTTTGCCTGTACTATATATCATACTTGATCTTATTGCACTTTCACGATCAAAACATAAGCCGAATTCCTTAGCAATAACAAGAGACACTTCACTTTTAATGGTAACAACAAACAATTCATCATTGACATCTCTCTTAATTGCTTTATCTGTATCGTTTACAAATGTAAAAGTGATCTATAGAAAGGTATCATTACATGCTATCCGATTTAGATCGGTTCAACGTTTCGAATGACTAACGGTGTCTCGATTATGATTCTTGATATCTCTTCATAAGTATTCGTAAGATTACATTACAATGCAGCCTACGTACGAATGTTTATCTGTAGTATCTCTCAGGCGTAACTCGGTGGACAAAAATTCTGTTACGGCACATGACAATGAGTAACTTTCGCTAAGCGTAGGTGCTCAATCAACGGATCGTAGATTTAATTCTTTCGTCTATTGTTCAGGAGATCGAAACTAATGAACTTTTACCAAACGCATATTAGATGAAAGTAACACGTAATGATGCTGATTTAGAAAACTGATTGATTGTTATGAACGAAATTCCTAGCGTGTTATTGTTGTTACGCAATTCTACCTAAATGCGTTCGCTTGTTTTCTTCATAAATGAGCGTTAAGTGTAATTTAATATCAGCCTTTAAAATCGCTTTGTGAGCGTTATTTAAATTACTCGCGATAGCGAAATCTTTACTACTTTTCCGAGACATAAAAGTATGTTCTGTGTTGTTTTGAGTTCTTAACCGTTTGCTTCGGATTGTAAATCATCAGTGTGTTGTGTTGTTATGCTCAGCATTACAATACTGCTCGTGTATGCATGCATGCATTCTCTGCCGAGCACAAAGGGGTTCCCCGTCATGCTCTCCTATTTCTAACTAGAAGTCGAAATCCAATTTGAGTTCAGCAGCTTTCGTCACGGTGACCTCAGTATTGTTCCGCTTGTTTATCGGAGTGTATATTTACGCTCCTTTTATTTTATAGTAATCTGATACGAATTCGTTTGCCGCCACATCGCGGTTAGGGCTAGCTTTATACTTAATACCGTATTGGATTAACGCCATTGTTTGTAAAACGTGCTCCGTCAACAAACAATGCGCACGCACATTGATTTACGAAGCGAGCGATAAAGCTATCGCGAGCGATAATTCCGTTAAACCAAATCTCTACATTTCAGTCTGATAAGCAAATTATTTCTGGAACAATCGAGAAGTGAGAGTTTTGATGCGATAACAAATCTGCTTCACGTAAAATGATGTAGCAAACATTAGAAAAACAAATAAAAAAGCAAAAAACATACTTATAACTTCTGCAATAAGTCTGTACTTGTCATTACTATAGCTCAAGGGAACGAAAACAACCGCAATAACAGAAATAAGTATCCCAGTAACATTGGAAGCAAGTGGATAATTCCCTTAAATGATCGACTCTCGCGCAGGATTCCTCGCACCTGCCCGAACAGGAATGTTGACATTCCTCATTGTAATCTCTAATTCCATCCACCTATCTGGCTATTATTTTAATAAGTTTTTCAGTGGTAATGATACGCTGCCTCGCATGATCGTCCTTGGCAGAACGTGCACATTTGCACGACTATTTTTCTAGTGAAGTTACATCAACAACTCTCAAAGATCATAACGTACGAAATTTCTTGGAAGCATACGCAATTTTCTCCCTCATTGTCTTCCATTCTCATGGATTTGTAAGGCACGTCGTTTCTTGTCTTATCTTAAGAATTTAGATGGTTGCCGCTAATGTTTATAAGCTTTGTATGTGAAATATGAGTTATTAGTGTTATTGTTGCAGCATAATTTTCTCTTTGTTGTTTCGATTTATCAATACTTTCATCTCGTGACCTCGCGATAGTTCATTACACACTCGTTGTACGTTTGTCTCGAGATGTTGTAGTATTATGTTTGTGTTTTTCCATTGTGAGTACACTTTCTCAATTATGATCACGTATGAAAATTCGTGAATGCAATTAAAAACATTAATTGCTAAAAAAGCCCAATGGTTATAAGTATGTATTTACATTTATTTATATCTGCAAGTGAATAATTAGTAATTACTTGTGTGCGTTTCTTGTAACAAGAACTTTTATTAAATTTGTAATTAGCGTCAAATAAATATACAAAAATATTTTTGGACGTGGTCTTGTATAATTCATTGTCTATACCATTATTTTATGCTCTGGTTTCCTGAAGTTACTAATTATGAATGGACAAAATGTGTCACATTTGGTTACTGTTACAGTTATTAGATACAGAGTAACAAAGCTTTAGTAAATGTTCTCCCACCCATATAAATGTTCAAATGGCCTACAAGCTAAGCCTTTGGAAGAGTTCCTATCCCATACAATACAGCCGCTGACAATACGCAATCGTGTGCCATTGACCACGCTGCTCTTGTAAGGAAATGCATTCAGCTAACCATTGATATATCGTTACAATTCTAATTCAACGCCGACAAGGCTAGCATTGTCTGCCATTTTAGTTGTACATGTTTTAGTTTAGAGTTAGACAAAAACATGCATGTGTATACTTTACATATACTTAACCTAGCCTCTTTCTTCCTCATATCACTCGTATCTTCTAGACACGCCTTTTGACTATTTATAAGATTTTTTCATCTCTCCTGTTCGGAAAATAGCACTTTCCTGTGTAGATAGCCGGGTGGAAAATAGCTTTTCCATCCCTAGGGTGGAAAGTAATTTATTTTTAATTGGCATGGTATAGAGTCAAGGCATGCAGTCAAAGCTTGGGCACTATTATATATTCTGTGGCTTGGGTCAAAGATAATTGAGCCACATCATATTAGAAAAATAATAAACATTTTTGCATAGATATACATTGAAAAACATGTTTATTATGATCGCTGATATAAAAAATATTCAATTGATTCAATCTATAATTAAAATATACTTATTACTAATCTGTGATTAAAATATTCGGCTTCCCGCCATAATACCAAGATGACACTTTTTTTTATTTTACATTGTCAGTGTCATTTTTTCTTTTTGAACTCTATGACTACTTTTTTAAATTTTGACAATCTGTGGGAAAATTCGATCGATATTTTTACAAGGATTTTAATTATTTCGTTTCGTCTGCTTTTTGTACTGTTTTCATGTAGGTATTCGTGTCGTTATTCTTTCTAATCATGTTAGATGTTTGGAGAACTGTAAATTAACTGTCTTTTTGTGCAAAAACTTGAGTTTTCCTTTCTCGCTGTACTACATAATACCTCACCATGATATCTACAACCACTATTTTAATTTAATGATTTTCCTCACAGTCGAAATGAAAAATAGTATGTTTAACTCGGGTGAAAGCACCATTTCACTCTCGAATTATTGGCGCTCTCACTTCGTTCGAGCGCCAGAAACATCTCGAGTGAAATGGGTTGCTTTCTCCCCTTGTATAACAATCTACTATTGGTTTTTCTACCATTGTTAATTTGTAGGTAGGAATTGAAGTATTCTCTAAGCAATAATTTTTCTCAAAAAAGTACGATATATTCATAAAACTATGTGATATTCTTTTCATGCTTGAATTTATGCACTTTGTAACTCGCTTAAATTTTACAACCCGAATTTACATTTGGTGAAGTCATGAGCATAAATTAGTGGTATAATTTGGCTCAATTTAATTGGCACTTACCGATTTACAGCGTGGAGGTGTTTATTATGATGTTTATAAGTGTATTAGTGATATAGAAAGCCACGGTTATTTCAAAGTCGTGACACAGAACTCTCTCTTAGATACATATTGGTTGTAGTAGACGTTTGCAATATCGTTCAGTCTGTCTATTCGATTTGAATAGGGCTGGTGCAAGTCTTTAATATTTCTGTGTCAATTTTTTTGCGGCCGAGTTTACTCTTTTTCTTGTGTATGCAAATTATCTGTACTTTTTATGTTTCATACGTGTGTACTGTGTATTCAGAGATAAGACAAAACTCTTTATGAATAGCTTATTATGGTGTAGTTTGGTTTTCGTAGAAGCAGATTTTGAATATCTATTGCTTTAAATTTTTCTTAAAAAATAAAGTTTAAAAATTGATCGAAATTTCCCAAAAGTTGTTAACGGATTTGGACAACCCTACCCAAGAAATAGCGGTCCAATCTCTTACAAAGCGATTTCACACGAATTTGCATATGTTCAGTTCTGCATGCGGCCTAATAAAGCTGATTGTATGGCCATCGACGGCGTATGAAATGTCCATCTCATTTTCCGCTCTGTGAACTGGATAACACCGGATTTTGTGGTGCAAGTATGAGCGGATTTATTTATAAGCGGAGCGGGAAGTTAGTTGATGAGAACATTTCGATAGATAAAGCTGTCACGATGAATAGATTTTTGATGCTTAGATCGTCAGTTTTCTACCGAGAATTCATCTCGAGCGTTAGAAAGAATGTAAAAAAAGTAAAGTTAGCCTGTAAGCATCCCACTGCTGGGAAAAGGCCTTACCTCAAATGTGAGGTAGTATGAGCCATACTCCACCACGTGGGCTCAGTGCGGATTGGCGGAGGGGTGTTTGCAATGCTGTCAGAGCACAGTGGTGGCAGCGTTTTGGTAGTAATACCGAAGACTATTATATATTCTGTGACCGAAGTTAAGCAACTTACGGCGCGGTTAGTGTTTGGACGGGTGACCATTCCGACCATATAAGTGACGTATATCACGAGCATTTTCGTGCTTTGGATGGTCCTGGCTAATATCGATTGGTATTAGTCGTTAAGCCTAGTCAGAGGCCCTATGGGCGGCTTGATAGAAAGAAAGATTAGATTTTTATGACAGATACTTCCATATTTACACCTCATTACTAATTTAAATTACTACTACTAATAAATTTTTCAACTTTCGATCGTTACCGTGTCTGTGATCTTGTGATCCGGCGTTTAGTAAAGCCTTTTTAAGGACCTGAATTAACTAATCGCTTTTGTTAGCGCCCCACACTGCTAGGCCCAGTTGCATATTGCAACGAAATGATTTCAACTTGCCTTGGTATGAATGTGCTAATATTGTTATGAGAGCTCAAGGATGCGACTGAATTTTTGACTTTATTTCTTATTTTTGTACGAAATATAGAGAAATCTTCGAAATTAGTAATGAAAAGTCATACTTTTTAAGACTGGGTCAACTAATAGGTTAGGTGTGAAGATACAAAAGATTTGCGAGACTATTTTCTTGGCATTGTTTTAGTTTCTCCTTTTTCTATACTATAATACATTTAGCTTCTTTTTTGCCTTCCTCTTGTATTCTTGTATTGTACCTATTGTACCTATTTCAGCTAGCCTATGTTTTGTTTGCATTTCACTATGTATTCCATCTTCAGAGTATGTTTTATTGACCTCTTTCCTTCTGAACATTTCGTCTCTAGACTGAACCGTGGCAGCTTTAGGGAGATTAACTTTCTTCAATTGTATTGTCTACGCCTATGAGTTATGGCAATCGCTTTACCGTTTTTCATAAGATTTCAATCAATTTTACGGCTTTGCGTGAACCAGGTATTAAAGTCAATATTCGACCTCCTTTCGATACTTAATTATCTGTACTTTCTACTATAAAATTTAAAGTTTTTACTTTTTGGTAAAGCTTGTTGATATAATTAATGATTGCCCGGTTTTGCTTGATTTCTTTTTAATTAATCGATAGTCTAGTCTGGGTCTGGTGTTTTTGTCACCTAACATTATTATTTTCAATTTGTCTATTTTTACATTCTTGTAAAAATCAATACCCAACGTTATTTCTTTTTTCTTTCTTCAGAACCTTGAGAAATGACGTCAGTGACTTGTGTTCTGGCAATGAACTCATAAAAAATAATAACATCGAGACACGTAAACCCGAGCTCAGTAAATTTCTTTTAAGTCCTACTTAAAATAACGGGGCACGTTGCTAAAATATTAATGTTATCTTTATACCAACAATTACATTTTAAAAGGAAGTGCGATGTACCTCTTGTTTGATTTCAAAAAGATAACATTACACTACAAAATATTTAGTAAAGAAAGAATCTAATAAAGAGTTTGGTAATTAGCAAAAATCAAGCCAGGATTTGAGGATTGATCAGTTGTAAAGGTAGAATCTCTACACGTTCTTTATGGATGTAGATTTATATGAATAAGAGAGTTTTTTAAATCTTTTTATTTGAGATTTGGCAGATATTTTACTACAAGTCAAAGGTAGTACATAATATTCATTCTTGCTATAAAAAAACTGGTGGGTCAAGACATGCAGTCAACGTTAGAAACTTTGTCTCCTGATCTCTTGAATAAATGCAATGTCGTCACAAAAGGGTCACGACTAGCAGAAACTTATTAACCCCGTTACTAAGTGAAAATTCGTGATAACGGTACACAAAACGTCTTTGAGACAAAACAGTCTTGGCGACAATGCACTTTCTAATTATAATTTCTGACAAAACGTTGAATGTATTTGTTTATTTATATTTAAGTGGCAAAAATGAGCTCAATTTCTTTCTGTAAATCCGTCGTAGATTCTCACAATCATGAGGGAAGATTCAAAAAATCTGATGTATGATTTGTGATACGAGTGATTCTGAAACAGAACGTCGAAGTTAAACAAAAGGCACCATTATAAGGTGAAAGCTTATCTACTTTAAATTGGCTTTATCGTTCCTTTTCTAACAGGCTTAGAAGCAATACGCTTAGTTTAAAGAAAAACAAAGCCTCTAAGCCCAGTATTAAGTGCGTCCTTATTTCCTAAGCTACGTTTACAATTCATCTTTTTCTATAGCATTTTACTCATACTTAATAAGCTTGATAAAATAAATAGATAGTCAACATTATCATTATCAGTTGCATGCAGTTCGTCCACTGCTGATTATATGCCTTCTCCATGGATTTTCATTCCATTACAACCGGTTGCAGGACTTCTGTATCCAGTGTGATCCTGCGATCTTTACATTTCGGTCGTATGTCCTTAATAAAACTTAAGTGTGACTAATCATAAATACTCATCTAGTTCACGGACAGTGGCTGGATAGTGATCGAAAATACCAAATTTTTTAACGCCTAAATAAAATTGCTTTTATGTTAAATAAATTTATGAAGCCAAAATGCAGAATCATCGGTAGCGTAATTAAGGAAGCAAATACGAGTTCATTTGATGGATTTCGTAAATATTCCGTGATTCGGTCGTCACGACCACGAGCGATCCGCATATTTGACTCGTTACTTCATCGTTAATCATTATAATGGCGTCACTATTGCTTTTTACGGTGCTATCAAAAACAAGTTAACGTCATTTAACTACAGAGATATGCAGAAATTGGAATTTGATCCAATTTTTGCAACATTTTAATAGGAGCAATCAATATGGGTATTTCAGAATCAGAAAATTTAAAAGTGCCAATCTTCTAGTTTTATGATCATCTCATCTTATATGGATTAAGGATTTGATGACGCTATCTTTTTATTAGTACTTTCTATAATAGTAAATCATCAAATACAATTCGGTGTTATGAAATCACACAAATTAGTAACCTTAAATTAAGAAGAAACTATGTCATTAACACGATAGATGAAAATACCTATAAAACTGCACTACAAGGTTTATGAA
Organism: Pyrausta aurata; assembly: GCA_963584085.1. NCBI lineage: Eukaryota > Metazoa > Arthropoda > Insecta > Lepidoptera > Crambidae > Pyrausta > Pyrausta aurata. Next base: position 12,912,683 of record OY757254.1, read on the forward strand.
TAGGAAAAACACAGGAATTTCTATAAAAGATCATGATTCCAATGACGACTAGGCTTGAGATAGGATATGGCAGTGAAACTCAAAAGAAATGTCGCTTATACATGGCCAATAGAATTCAAAAGGAGCAATATAATGTACGTTTTACTAATATTCCATGCTCTTGCCTCCCAGGTTAAAAGCACCCATCTATAGCTTACTTAGAAGAAAGCCTGGAGAAACTAACTTGATTAATGAAGTGCCTGACGAGCGCCACGGTGTGATTTATACGTATCGCTGACAGTTACCGTTTCACATTTATCAAACAATTTTAATACTTGTCACTTTCTGCCCGGAGAAAAGTTATTGGTGAAGGTTTTAGTTCTTTCCTGGAGAATAAGTAAGCTTTCGCACTTTTGTTCTGAGGGTATGGCGATCTTGCTTCAATCCAATCAAGTTCCAATTTGATTACCACTCTAAAAGTAACGTTTTGTCACTCAACCATATTGGTCGAAATTAAGATATGGAAATTGGACGGAATTATAATTATTGGCCCAATACATTCAAAAGCAGAGCAGCTTCAATGTCAAAGCAAGAGCGAGAGATAAACTAGGTAGATTGTTGAAATATTTTTTGAAAAGGATGAAATTAAAGCCGATCCGTAGCGGATCCGTGAACTTGATAGATTTGAGTCAAACTTTCTTACTCTTTTTTTTTAAAATACCGTATAAGCTCGATTTAGACATTATACATGTTTTCGTTATTATTACAATGTAACACCGAGCACTTTTAGTAAGCATTATGCAAGCTTTAAGTGGTGAAATTTCTTCCAATGACACAACTGTTTGTTTGTATGGGATCTCCGGAGCATCTGGTTATGTCACGAGTTCTTAATGTGATGTGATTACTACAGTTTTATTGTAAACTCAATAGCGTCGCTTATAATACATATAACATTATGGTTGGTTGTAATGATAATCTCTTTAGTATCCTTGTGTATAACGTCATTTTCATTTGGTAAAGACTCGAAGAGTCCTTGATTCCTCTACTTGAAGAAAATATTGTTTCACTCTATTTAACATCTGGAGCTTTTATTTTTGAAATGTTTTACTTGGGTCTCAAGTATTAGTCAGAATATTTAATATTCAAATTGAAATTTATGTGATATTTCTCAATATTAATAACCCTTGTTTGCAATATGATACATTTTATTTATTAGTTCTAACTGAAGGTCAAACACCAGCGTCTCGTCAATAGCTACAGAGAGTCAGAGATAGAGCTGTCACGATTTCTTAATTTCTAATAATCGAGGGTGGAATTATCCACTCAACGTATTACATGTTAATTATCCTATTACTTAGGTGCGAAGTGCCTAGTAACAGTTGAGACTGAGGCATGCTTAATTACAGTAATTAGTGGATATTGAGTCAGAACAGTTACCAGACTGTGTCAATGTCACAACTGGCAATTGCAGACTTTGTTGGATATTATAACTTGACAGTGCTCTCATGCTCATAATGTATACTTATTACTTACTGCAGATTTTGACACACTAGCACCAATGTGTTATTAGCTTTTTTGAATATGGATGTAAATATTTTAATGAAGGTATTATATATCAATAATAATGATGAACCTAATTAGTAATTATATACAGACTGTAACCTGTAATAAGAACAATTTAGGCCTTTTTAGTAACTAGTAATCAATCTTAATGGTTTCAATTTATTTCAGTTAAAAATTGATATTTACCACAACGAGCTAGCAATTTTGATATACATTGATAAGGGATTACAACTTTTAATTGCTCCTATTACAGGCAACACACGCTTTATAACGCCAGAGAAGAAGCAAACAATTCTGTGTAATGTTGCAAAATCACCAGTCAACTTAGCATCAACAGCAACAAATCTCGCAATTCCTTGCCAACTGTTTGGATCTCCATCTACCGACCGATTGGTCACTTCCTGCTGCGATGGCAGCGATATTCGTATCTACACCGACGTTTTCTATTGCCCAAGCGATCCCGCAAACGTTGCGTGTCGTATGCAATTCCCTGATCATATCTGCGTCGGCGCATATCAGCTGGTAGACGCAACTCGCGCGCTCTAACCGTGGAGCTGTCTTTGCGCAAATGGGTTTTGGTGGGGTTAAGAGTTAAAAGATTGGGGAAATATAAGCAGAACCTAAAAAATTTTGAGTAAGCGCGAAGCTGGTCTGTGCTCAGAACCGTGTAAGTGGTTACCTACAGAAAAATATGGTTGAAAGACAGACATTCTTTTGAATAATGTGGGTGTTTTATTGATTCTCTAATGTTGAAATTGATATAAAAATGTTAAGTCAGAATAGCTCAATTATGTATCTAATTTACATGATAGGTTTTTGAATTCAGCATTTTATAGAAGTTAGCAATGTCTTACCCAAACAAACGATATGTTCATATGGTATCCTCAGAACAGTATATTTAACAGTATTTCCGACATCATGATACACAATCTAAACTACATGTTCATACATATACTTATCATTGGTTAATATTGTATCTTTAGCATTTCTATGAGTTCTTTGCAAATGCCAAAGGTATCAAATTTATTTCTATTATCTTTGGATCCAAAAGTACTGCCGTACATAGCCGTAATCAGAATATTCCATAATAACAAACCAGAAAACCAATGCATGTAACTAACAAGAAATTACAGACCCGTGTTTACGAGTTTCCTCATTGGCTTACAAAAAGCAACCCCAAATTAAAAGAAATATTGGCGCGTGACATTTGATGCTAACCCAGCCGTTACACACGCCACTCACTTAGCAACGATCGATTCCCTTTCCCTATTATTATTGTTAGTTAGTACTAATACCTAGCAACGTGCCTAACGTTCCTGCAAAAACTTCCCCGTAATGGCTTTGCGCGCGTGCCTACCTGACCTTTTATTTTTTGCTCACCCGGGATTTTAATTAAAATTCCGTACTGGCCGTTCAACGGAACAACGAGGTTCTATCGCAAGAAATTTAAATAAAGCGATTTGTGGACGTGCTATCGTCGGAGCGGTACTTTAGCCCGTGGCGAAGGTTTAGTGGCCATAGTCACGCTATGGTTAGGAATGGGCTACAATAATTGAGGGAGTAGAACCCTTGTGAGTCATGGGAAAATGTGCCTATAAATCTGGCCTTTCACCATTTACTCCAAGACTAGATACTACAGACTACAATTATATTATTAGGATTCGGTATGTAGAGCAAGAAAAGGTCACGGGTCTCATACTCGTAGTACCTACAATATATAAATGAAAGAATCTTAGGGTTAGATTGAAATCTTTTTTTACTATAAGGTGAGTATTCCTTATCGTTAATTGCAGATTGTAGAGTCCTAAAGTTAGGATTTTCATTATTACTAATGCAAACAGCATTCTTAGCAACCAATTAAAAGTTATAGTATAAGAGAAATGGAAATTTCTTCACTAGTGGATTAAACAGGGAGAGTTTTCTTGTTTTATTGACTCTAGGTAGTTAAATTTCATTAGGTTTCATTAACTATCGTAATCATTTTTATGTAAAGTCATAAACAGATGGTTATACGTAGGTACGTCACTTGATATCTCTAATATTCTTTCATACTTACTTTATGTATAAGGAAATAGTAATTTTGTGCAAGAAAAAAGTTTCAAGCGCTCTGCTATCAAGAAATGAGCATAAGCATAAGTACTGAAGGTAATTTAAATTCTGTAAAAGTTTTAATGCATAATTAGGATTACATAGGAATAAAACGATTGCACAACACAACTCGTCCAAAAGAACAGTGAAAGAATATCATAAAAGAGGTCTTTATTCGATTGAATAACAAAAGGTAAACCACAGATTATGATTATTATTACGTAAACTGGAACGATGCATTCCTAACCAGCTAACGACTACCAGAGATGTTCCCTGCAGAGTTTAGATAAATATCAGCGTAAAACGAAACGGGATTGGAGAATAGACGTAAGCGTAACATGATATTTAGTTCACAATAATGGAGAACATTTTAAATTCTTGGCGTCTTGGTGGGAAGCAATCAATCGTGCTTGTTATGTCACTCAAAGAATAAATTTAAAGATCTGTGGTAGCGAATTCTTTTTACGAAACATTCAATTTGCTTACGGGTTGTCGAAACCATTGCTCTTCTCCTGATGCAGTCAAAAAAAAAGATACCATAACATTCCATTTGAATTGATTACCCACCAGACCGCACCACGCGTCGTCTGTTTGAAGTGACGCCCATTTTTGTCGAGTGTGCAAGCGATTTTCGTTGAAAAGTGGTTAGGCGCCAGAAGCTTCGACCGTGCTTCGATTACAAGCACATTACAAGTCACATAAGCTGTAGAAAAGTTATCCGAAATAATAGATCTATTAGTTACAATCAGGTAGTAACTACTTCATTAATGTATAAACGATTTTAGAATGATAATTAAAATAAACAAATAATATTCTTCGAACTTGCGTGACGCATCGCAAAAGGTAGTAAATTAGTAATAATTTAATAAGTATGTATTATTTGTAATGAAAAGATAATTAATGGATGACGTAATGAGATTAAGTATCTTCATTACCATTTCATTTAGGAATGTAATATATTGATTCTTATAAATTAATATGTTTACAAATAATTATTTATTTATTTATCACACTGCTACTGCAAAAAGAATCTAATTAAAAGTCAGACAGTTACAGAGTTTTAATAAGGTTGTTTTATGTAACTTTTATTATGTAAATATGGAATTGTTAAAAATATAATAATCATAATTATCACAAAAAATTCGTCCACAACTTCGATAATAGCAAAAAGACAAAAATATATTGCGCCCAACGTGGGGCTCGAACCCACGACCCTGAGATTAAGAGTCTCATGCTCTACCGACTGAGCTAGCCGGGCTTGACAGTATATGACGAAATTAACGTACAGTAGCCACTAACTAACTTTTTTGATATCAATCGACGTTGATATTTATGAATCAAAAGATACCAAACCACCAAACTAAAGTGATAAAATTAGTAAACAAACGTTTTGTATATCTTCCATATTGTATTACGAGGTTTGATATTTATTTAGTACAAGCACTTTTTGAGTAAGAATAGATTGTGCAGAAGCAAGCTACATAAATAATAAGGAACTATAAATATCTTCACACAACACAGACATAATGAGTATTGTGTAAATTATTTAAAGACATGTTTAAAGGAGAATAATTAGCCAAAGACAATGCAAGATTAAGTTAGGGGAGGAGCTTGTTAAAATACGTTACATGACCATTTTACATTGTTTCAAAACAATTCATTGGCACTTGGATCTGTTACTTTATTTATTTTCTCTATGCTTAGATTATACAACATCATTAGTTTGTAGTTTATCAATTATCAGCACGAAATAGCTTTCCGAAATAGCCTAGTTAGTATCCTTTTATAGAAGTAAAATTATAATTGTATTGGATCCAGGTATAGTCCAACTAATCCTATCCTCTCCTTAAACTTTTTATTGTACGATACCTTCAAATAAAGTAAATTACACAAGATATGTAATAATATCATTCTGTCCCTTGGACTATAAGGAATGCGTTTGCGTTGAATCGGTACATAGTTCCTCCTCGGACCGGTCTTGCGAAAGCACCCAAGGTCAGTGCTTTCTTAATTTTGCCATATGGATGATTTATATAATATAAGAAATATTTCTTCGTATTGCATTGATTTATCCGTTCTATGGGCAAGTGTATGCATTTATGATAAGACATTTTTTAAATAAATTAGATAGCCAGACATTTGGCCACGATCGCACCTGATGTTAGGTCACAATGCGGCCTAAGATAGACCTCGGACTAGTAACAGTATTTTTGCTCTCTTCTTGACGACGTCTAAATTGTTGTTGCCAGGGAACACTTCTGCCGGCAGCGAATTCCACTCTCTAGCAAAAGAAATGTGGACCGAAATCGTTGGGTGCGTACTGCGTATTGATGGGATATTAGGATCTCTATCTCTCATAGACTTATAGGTATTTTAACATAGAGGTCGTTGCTATCTCTACGACCATAGGGGTGGCAGCCGCGCCCGCGTCTTGTATTTCGAAGATGAAAAGGACCGGTGGAATGAAGTCATGCAATTCCTTCACACTCTCCGAAATGTAATTCGCTTATGTTTTAACAATAATAGAAAACAACAATACGTATATTGTTCTTAGTTTAAAAACATTTCCACACATTACGAAATTACCTACCGTCCTACTGGTTTGTAGTAATCACTAGTAAGTAAGTATTGTTACACGAATTTACATAACAGTCATACCATTTTGAAATCTGAATCGACGAAAAAAATATTATTAAACTGAAGCGCAAATACAAAAACAACATTCAATATTTAAATTGCCATTTAGACCAGTATTACGTGATATTACGATCCGAAAAGTGGAGGATTGACGATAATGACATGCAAGTAACGACACGATGCGATTTGGAGTGCGTTTGCGCAACAGTTGAAAAGTGCTTGGTGTGGTTGGGTTCCTGAAAATGGTTATTTCAACCATCTTACCTCAAACAATTCAGCCTTCATAATTTAAGATAGCATAAATTACTTAATTACCCGTAATTTTAGTTTACATCAGTCATCAAGATGCGCCGGTTTTGATTATTTTGTTAATCTTTCTAGGGTGTCTTATGATGTTATTAAATAAATCGTACCATGAGAATAATTAGGAGAATGAAGAATTTGAGACTTAAAAAAGTTTATAAACATATCTATAAAGATCAAATAAGTACTAGCACTATTAACACTGCTAAAATTGTGTCAGTAGTAGAGATGGTACTGTCGTAGGTAACGACAGTACCTACGACAGTATACACAACAATAGCATATACACAACATACACAATTATAGCAGTATTACAGTAGTACACCCAACTTTTACCATACAAACATACCCAGTCATGAAACTTGGTACATACGTGTTTGCATACTTAACTAGATCAACATACTCAAATAGGTATTATCCAATTTCAACAATATCACATACATGCAGGTTGAATTGACTACCTCATTATTTTTCAGTCCGTAAAAACAGAGAAACTTCACAATTACGGAACCCTGCAATACTACGGCATCGCACTTAGCCGTTTCTGGCGTGCATATCGCACTAAATTCGATTTATCGACCAATCACGGAAGCGGATCTCCGATAGCGGTTATACCATTTAAATCCTTTTACGTGCCCTTTCAATTAACGCTGTGGATATGCTAATTATTCGCTTGTGTGTCTGTCTCCTTGTATGGCGCAATTTCACTATTTTCACTTTCAACGTTATTATCTTAGCTTGGTAATCGATTTTGAATTTCAGGCTTCAATAAAACTTTAGCGCTAGTTCCTTGACAATATAAATAACTAGCTTTTGCCCGCGACTTCGTTCGCGTGGACTTCAGGTTCGTCCCGTCTAGAAGCGCAAAAAATGTGTTTTTTTACGACCTCACATTAGAAACCTCAAAAATTTTAGCCTATATATTATTCTGATGTATAAGCTATATTGTGGTAAAGTTTCATTCAAATCCATTCTGTAGTTTTTACGTGAAAGAGTAACAAACATCCATACATCCATACTTACAAACTTTCGCCTTTATAATAGTAGTAGGATGTTTACGAATAGTTTAATTTTGAATTAATAGTTATTTATGTAGTATTGCTCTACCATGTGAGGCTTTTGATTCTTACACCCGTATCATAATAGAAAGAAAGATGATTCTAAAATCAAAATATGGAATTGAATTAGTCAAAATGAAGAATTCTTAAATACGGAAGTCAGAAATACATCTTCGTTTTTCCTAACATTGATTCTGTAACTTCGGTGACAATGTCAGCAGTATCCATAGCCTCACTTTCTTACTCGTACCTGTTATGAGAAATAGCTCAGTTAAACCATTCGATAACCAGTGCTAACCAATGGCCTATCAGTTGTGTTGTGGCACAGTGGCCGTGACCACACACACGACCAATGATGACTCACACACGTTAATGACCAACCTATACATAGTCTCTACTAATACATTGTAAGATTTGCCCATATTGTCGTTTATAGCCAACCCTTTCACTCGCGCAGTCATCCCAGCTTGAGTGACAGAGATGGATAGATTCCAAAATGAGGACATCGTATTGAGTAAGAGTCTGTCCACTTGAAGCAAGGACAGGCGACTTTTTACGATACGAAATTCGTATCCGCATCGTCTGTACTGCCAAGGTCTAGGTCGTTTTCGAATAGGTTTGTCCGGTTGATGCAACATTTAAAGGCTTTTTGGACATCTTCAATTTTTTTTCAGATTATCACTCTTTTTATTTATTGAATCTGCTTGAAATCAAATTTGCTTTTTAGGGTTCCGTAGCCAAATGGCAAAAAACGGAACCCTTATAGTTTCGTCAAGTCTGTCTGTCTGTCTGTCCGTCCGTATGTCACAGCCACTTTATTCTGAAACTATTAGCATCACACCGCTGAAACTTGGTAGGTTAGGTAGGTGTATCTTCTTTACCGCTTTCCGATTCAGGTACAAAAAATGATATTATAGGGGGGGCTTCCATACATGAAACTAAATCCAAAAAAAATTTTTTTTCTCAAACCTATACGTGTGGTGTGTCTATGGATAGGTCTTTTAAAATGACATTGAGGTTCCTAAAACCATTTTTTCTAAAAGTCTAACGTTTGAGATATAGACGCTTCCAAAGTGGTAAAATGGGCGTCCCCCCCATCTAACTTTTGAACTAAGGAAGTGAAAATTTTGAAAAAAAATAATGTAATATAGATCTCAACATAAACTTTCAACGAAAATTGGTTTGAGCGAAATCAAACTAGCAGTTTTTGAGATATAGCACATTTATATCAACCGCAAATATAACTTTGTCTTTCATACAAACACTATGAAAAACAAAGTTATATTTGCGGTCAACAAAATATTGTGCTATTCTAGCTAAGTGGAAGTAAGAATCCCTAATTCAGTTAAAGTTGGCACGGAACCCTCAGTGCGCGAGTCCGACTCGCACTTGGCCGGTTTTTTTCTTGTATTGTTTAATTAATAAAACAATTTCGTATGCCGTTCATCGTGCATCATGGAGTTTTCTACTCACACACAATATGTATATCTTGCCAACTTTGTACCATGACGAATAAATGAGTTTGTTGTATTTCTTAAGATTTTTTGTTCTGTATATGTTATCATGCCATTTAACACTAAATGAAATGAAAAAATTAAATGAAAATGTATTTGCATAAAACATGGTTACAGTGGTGGTGGTAAAATTTATATTATGTGAGCTCATGTTCTACCATAATGTGGCATGCAAATTTTAAACTACCTTCACGGCTACTCATTTCAAGACATCATTTTGCAAACGATGAGGATCTTGAGAGAGTTCATGAAACTCATCAAACTAAGAAGTAACATCTCATTTAAGGCAAGTAAACACAGCTCCACTGATTACTTGTTTCGCAATCCTCATAATAACCCGTGTATCTTACATTACACGCCAAAATGTCGATCGCGTGAAAATAATTACGGCGCAATTATGTGATCACAATTGTAATAAACGGCAGATTCCCACGGAAAGCGGGTCGCTTTCGCCATTATACAGTTTTCCCAAAGTTACGCAGAAACCTTTTCGTCAAATGGTGACCAGTCACGACATGGTTTAGCCACAGTCGTGTCGAAAAACGTTTGTGGCCTTTGGCAGTTGTTCCAAAACACGTGCGTGTCATTAGCGTCATGTACTTAAATCGTTTCTCAAAATTTTTAACTTAAGCATTGCCGTAGGCTTGTTTTGACCAGTAGCTGCTTTTGGAATCCCAATTTTAACTGTGTCGGGTATAATCGGACAAGTGAATTCATGTATAATGAATGAATGTACAGACTTTCGTTTGCTTAGTTGAGCCTTCAAATCGTTCCGTGGCATAGTGATTTGTGTTTGTGAGCCATAAAGACATTTAAGTATCATCCTTTAAACCAACTGTTGCATTATTCTTAAGATCTCACGCCTCACAGACTTGCCCAAACTATTCCTATTCATCATCTTCATCACAGTCTTCGGCTAAATGTTGAAAAGCTGTCAGAGGATCTAACCGGTCTGTCAACAAACCAAGATGATGGTAACAGTGAAAGCATTATTATTAATGTGCTGTCGATCAGAGAAAACAAAGAACCTTGCACGTCAGATTTGCTCGACTTAGCACATGAAGATAATGGTGCTGATGACAAATCATCGAGACGAGATATCGTTGAAAATGAAAGTGATTATGTTTGAGCGGTTAAGCGGATCATGGCTTGTAGTATGAGCATTGATTGAAGAGTCGACAGCTGCGATTTGTATCGGATTACGAACACGAACGATCAGTTTAAGTGAGTGACATGAGATCTAATTCTTATAATGGTCTCTATAGGAGACAGGAGTCTTTAACATTACCTAACTTCGAGATAAAGGGAATAGTCGAGATAAAGCCATTCGCGAGTTAACGAAGGATGTAACATTATAATATCAATAATATCTACTTCTGCCAGTCGATATTCTTAAGTAGGTGCATCAATATACCTTACCAGAGATTTTAATAATGTGTAGCTCTTAGACATAATTCCTGTATTGCTGAAGGTAACGTATCTAAGAAACCTGACTAATGCACGATATCCATCGATCAGCTTAAGAGGTAATTGAACCATTGAATTGTCGAGGAAGTCATTGTTGTCTATTTTACATAATGATCATGATACTCAACATTGTGTGGTATAACATTATTCTCATAAGTTACACAGACAGGTATTACGAGACGTGATGATTTTAAAATGACCACGATTGAGATGAGACAGAGCCCTCTTTATAAGTTGTGTTTGCTTCAAGCAAGACTGTTTTTTCTTTTCTACAACACTAACCAAAGAATAATTTAAATAAGTAATAGGCATATAACGAGTTCCAGAACTTATTACTTATATATCAATTCATAATATAAAACAGATCATAAGAGAAAAAATCGTGATCGTGCCCGGCGTGCCCCAACACCTGCACGCCAGCGGATTTAATGAAATGCAGTCAATCCGCAATACAAGTGGCTGAATTCTGGGCTGCTACGTTGTAATTTCTCCATTATAATTCCTCTATATGGGTTTCCATCGACACGCTAAGAAGAAGAAGAGAAAAAAGTCTTATACAATACAATACTTATCTTATAAAGTAACACAGTAAATCGGACTAGCCGCAACCATTGTACTGCTGTATTATTTTCGCACCTTTGCCAACCTAAAATTTGGAAAAGGGAATAGAAATAATGGAGACATAATGCAAAAGCCCGCCAGCAGTTAATAACCATTCAGACCGACCAAGCAAGAACAAAAGATGCTGTTGAAATGTTGCCTGCAAAAGACAGAAATCTCAACTGAATGGTTTTCAAGGTGGCCCAGTTCTATACAATGAGCCTTTTAACTTAACTTTACTTCGCCATATGGTTGCATATAATAACTGACAGTCCTGCTGTGTGATATATTGTTTTTCTAGACTTTACTCGTAATAAGTTTACGAATAAATTCATTTGGATGAAGTTTTTTTAAAGCATCTGTTGCAGACATCGTTGCTACAATTTTGATGAACTTGAGTAGGTACTAGTTAGTAGTAGTAGAAGTAGCGATAGAAGAAGCCAGGGGGCGTATTGCGATGCAGTTTTGACAGTTAAAACGTTCTGCTTCACTGTCAAATTAACAATTTTATTGCAATTTCGCATTATATCAATAATATATCTATAATATAACAATATAAATATTAATATTCATACCACTGTAGTATTATTATAATATTATTATATTGATAATATTTGTTTACACTGAGTGGGTATTGAACTGCCTCGGAATTGAACGGATTAAGTTGGATCGCAATACGCCTCCGGACTCCTGGCCTAGGAGTCGACGCCTATTCCAATAAGTCGAAGTCTAATTTGAAATATATGCACGAAATATAGGTACACTAAAAATACAAATAATTCTATCAGGAACAAGCGTTGTCAATTTAAATCACACGATGTAATGCTGCTAGCAGTGCTAGCATAATGAGAACTTTAGGCGGGGCGCATAGTGTAGTGGGAATCTATTGGTGTAATAAGAAATGTGCGGCCACTTTAAATTTATATTTCTTTGTGAAATTTCATATAATTTAGCTTGTCCTATTTCGAGTCCCAGAATGTTAAAACGAAGATCTATGTTAATAGCAGTATATCTTGCCATTAAAAGAAGTGCGTGTCGGTATGCTGATTGAATAAATTAGAAGACAGGCATGTGCTCTATGGGTGTGAGAAACCACACTGTGCACTGAGAATAGGAGTCGAAAGAAATCAAAATAAATTCTATAGAAGTTTTTGAATCGAAAACTTCTTCTGCAAACAAAAATAGATAGATATTAAATGCAATGCAATACCATGTTATTAGCTATCAATAACCTAAGGTAAGGAAATAAACATTATTCAGACACATGGGCCTTGTCAACCAAGTTTACGTTACTTCAACTTGAATTTTTCAAAGTAAAACTTTAAAAGCAATGAGAATATAAATAATCTATTCAACACATTTTTTTTAATTCGGTCCAGTAGTTTCTGAGATTAGCGCAATAAAACAAACTCTTCAGTTTTATAATATTAAGTATAGATAGAGCCAAACCTCATAAAATTTACACAACAAACCTGGAATAACAATATGTTATCACCATATGTCACCATGCCTATCCCATCAGGTACAAAACAAAGTGGAATGAGGTACGAAATTAAATTTCGCCCTATATGGCGAGACCGCTTTCGATTTTACGCGTCTGTTATGCGTGGGCGCAGATCTACAAGTGTTTATGTTTATATAATCATATCTATTATGTGTTGTATACTTTCTTCTTTTTTGAAGACCTGAAAAAAAATCAAATTATCTGAAACTTCTAATTCATGATGATGACACCTTTCAAATACAAATTGGTATTAGGAATGATTCAGTTGTGCTCTTTTCACGTTTTGCTTCGAGTTGCTGTGATAATGAAGTCAGACCATACGCCAAACCTTATCTTTATAGGTCTTTGAAAATGGAGAACTTATGTTGCGCCAGCATAAAGTTAAGATCGAAAAGTATCCTAAAGCTCTATTTTGTCTGCATTACGTGAATCTAGATTAATTTCTAATAGGATATATTTACTTTAACTCACAATGTTGTATAGTGCCAAATCAACATTTACAACAAAACACAACAAAAGCGAAAGTTTGTTGTAGGAATGTTTTTATCATGACGTGGTCACGCTCCGACGATTACCACCGTTTTTAGATGAGTATGCGGGTGATACTCGTATCTACATTGTAAACAAAGGTTACAAGGAGGGTGACATGTAACGGACACCTTTAAACTAAACTGCTAGTTCACTATTTTATAAAGTTATAAATAAATAAATCTATATAATAAAAATGAATTGCTATTTGTGTTAGTCTCGCTAAAATACAAAAACGGCTGAACCGATATGGCTGATTTTGGTCTTGAAATATTTGTGGAAGTCCTAGGAAGGCTTAAACGGTGTCAAAATATAGGAAACGGTGACGGAGCTGCCATGGGCGACGAAACGAAGTTCGCCGGGATTGCTAGTCATAAATAAATAAACGCCAGACAACACACCAATTGTCTGGTTTCGTGGTAAGGATTTTTCTTCCTTGCGTTACGAAATACCAGACAACGATAATGACGGGGGCGTCTCCCATAAATACTTAAATACAAATAACATCCATAACAAAGATACAAATGTTCGTGCTTATCACACAAACATTTGCCCCCTGCGGGATTCGAACCCGCGACGGCCGGCGTAATAGTCAGGAGCGCTAACCAATACACCAAACGCGTCGTCAAAGTTCAGAGTAGAGACCTTAACAAACGTTGACATTACTCCAACTCAGATGAACCTAAAATTCAGATGATGTTTCTTTATCCCCTAAGATAAGTAATGAATAGGTACTTACTGGTTAGACACAAGAAATATTGGAATCTAGTCAATCAAGCTCCTGACATGCCTATACATACATACATATAAAGTAGGTATATGTATGATATGATGCATGGACACGATTCTTCATACTACGTAGGTTAGGTATGTAATATAATGTATGGGCGACCGGGACAACAGCTTATCATACGCAAGTCAATGACCGTGACTTCCTAGATGGGATGAGTACAGTCAGTTGGAAAATATTTTTAAAAAATACTAAAACAAAAGTATTAAGTTCATACTTACTTAATTTCTGACACAGATGGTAGAAATGAATAAAAAAAACTAATTGCATAAAAAAATAACCTCAAGAGATCAATCAAGATAATATCGAGAAAATACGGTGATCAGAGTGTGTATTTAACGGTTAATTGTTTACTAACAAGTAACAACAGAGTTTGAAAAGGCGTGACAAGTAAAGTCACTTTGATTTATTTGAAGGTGGTATTTAAAAAAAAATAGGTGGTAGCAAAAAAACTAAATAATAAAGTTAACATTTTAATTCGCGTTCAACTGTACTTTCTGGCATTCCATCTCCGGCGGCTTTGCTTGTTTTAATTAACAAATCGTATAAACTGTGGAGTGGCGTAAAGTTTTCAATTACCGTGTTTCCTGTAAGTTTATATCTCTGCGTTCGTCCAACAAAGATGCATCAGGAATACAGTTATAGAAAACTAGCTTTTGCCCGCGACTTCGTCCGCGTGGAATAGTGACTTCTTTTTCCCGTTTTTTACACATTTACCACTATATCTTTGCTCCTATTGGTCGTAGCGTGATGTTATATAGCCTATAGCCTTCCTCGATAACTGGACTATCCAACACAAAAAGAATTATTCAATTCGAACCAGTAGTTTCGGAGATTAGCGCGTTCAAACAAACAAACAAACAAAGAAACAAACAAACCAACTCTTCAGCTTTATAATATTAGTATAGATTAGTATAGATATAAAGGCTGTTACATTAGTTCTTAGTCTAGCTATGGAGCAGAATGGTCCTTGTAGACTCTTGAAATCTGTGTGAAAAATCACCCCATTTTTTTCTATCTTCTTATTGTTACGAAGTATCGTCTACTTTACCTAAATTAAGGCATACAAGGGCAGAGCATTAGTTACCTACACACTTTCACCACATGATCATTTTATACTTTTCCATTAAAAAATAACTTCAAGAAACGAAAAGATTTGACATCGTCTCTCTTATACAAAATTTAAAAGCTTTATTAAATTTTCTATGCTGGGTAAACAAACTTTAATACACCGGCCCCTGGTTTTAACTCCACTAGTTTTTCTGCTACATTCTTACCGAAAGGCGTTTATTCAGTTTAGTCGGCTTATCAGTCGTTATCAGTAGCTACCACTAAACTAACGGTCACCTTATCGGCACGTGGGCCAAACACGTCAGTTTAGTACGGTACACGTTAGATTATTACAATTGCAAACATACCTGAGCATTTGTAAACTCGTAATCCTGCTACCTGATGATGATTGGGATCTTTTTATTTGAGGCACTTGACCTCTATCGCACTTGTTGTCAGGTGTGGATGATCTAAGTAGTGCATATATGCCTTAGTAACCATCTATTTACTCTTCTCATAAAGAGGCTCAGGTCACATTCCTGAAGGAAAACTTCAGCAGGCAGCGAGTTCCATTCCCTAGCTGTACGCATTAGAAAGGAGTCAGCAAAGCGCTCTGTACATACAGGTGGAATGTCGACAACATAGGGATGGTACGCTAGCCTTCGTGTGGTCCCTCTTTGATGGAAAGGAGCTGGCGGGA
Source organism: Pyrausta aurata (assembly GCA_963584085.1). NCBI lineage: Eukaryota > Metazoa > Arthropoda > Insecta > Lepidoptera > Crambidae > Pyrausta > Pyrausta aurata. The sequence goes on from OY757254.1 coordinate 12,928,464, forward strand.
CTAGATCGTGCAGTTCATTTGCACAATGACGGACAGGGATGCCACTTTAATTTCTTAAAATGTTGAGTAGAGCTTTTTATTTGCAACGAAGACATCCATCCTTGGATTCAGGTGAGTTCTAAAGAACGTGGCTCGCCTAGTGGGTGGTACATTGACTCTTTATGGTATTCGAACCCGCAAGAGCATTTCTCCTTTTATACCCTTCTACCACAAATCTCTTGACCTACTGAAATGATAAGACTCTTAGATGAACCAAGTAAATGAAAGCCTACCATGAGGTGCCCCTGCTGGCATCGTTTTCTCTCTTATACTTTCAACTATTTTCAGAATTGGACTTTGAACCCTACGCGGTAAATAACGATAAAACCGTGTGGATGCGTAAAATGCTTTTGGCCATAATAATAGAAATAATTGCAAGCCGCGCAATGTCATTTGAATTGCTGACTCTATCCAAACATGCATCCGATCAAAGGTCGCATTGGATAAACAAACGACTTGAAATGTCATCATTTAATTTAATGTTCATTGTAGTATCTGATAGTAACATTAGTATTCCAATCGAAAGCGATTGAGTAATATTTCACTTTTGCTTAACATACTATGTCATCTTTAGGTACTTTAATAACAAAAAGGTTCAATACATCTTTTATCAAAACCGACATTATGATCAAAGGTTACTAGGTAGTAGGAAGAACATTCATTTTCGATATCTATCACTACATGATGATACACTTTCTGGCCCATGACCTCATTCAGATAGACTTTGATCTTAAGAAAAATAACTATGAGTAGTATTTACGCAGCCCGCACTTCGATATTAGAGATGTTTAGTCATTCATCAACGTCGCATCGAGACGCTTGGTGACATTAATTTCATCGAACATTCAAAAGGATCGTGTATCAATCGTACTTGACATTTTGAAATGTTACATGTGAGTTCGACGATCTTGCCTTATTCAAATTAATATAATGAACAAGTAATAATTGCGGCTTTTTCTCATTCCAGATGGATAGCAGTTCGGAGGCGATGGAGTTACGGAGAGAGCTGGATGCAGTGAGAAGTGCTCTTCAGCAGCAGTCAGAGTCCGTGCTGAAGCAGCGACACCAACTCGTCGAGGCTGGCCAGGCCCTCGCCGCGCGTGACAAGCAGGCAGCCCAGGAAAGGCGCATGAGGCAAGACCAACTCGCACTCGTGCTCCGTTCTCTCGTTCTCCTAGAATCACGCCTCACCAGAGAACAACGACAGATCCACGTCGCGCTCCAACAGAAAGAAAAATTCATCAAAACCCAACAAGAGGAAATAACCAAACTCAAAGCCAGAAAATCCTACTGCAGCAACTGCCAACAACTACTAGGATTCACCAGCGAACAAACGAACATCGAGACTGATCCAGAATTCCAGAGTCTAGAGAGCACAGATTCTAGATTCCAAAACAGCTTCGTGAGAAGTTGTAGTTATCGCGAAAGAAATTCACCACCGGTTTTCCAAAAAAATACTAGGCTAAGTAAAAGTTTCCAACTGCCGAAGAACGATGTTGTGTACGGCAATAGCAGTTCCAGTGAGGAAGGGAATAACGCAAGCGTCGGCAGCAAGGGAACGTTTATCAAGAATAAACAAGCCTTCGTTCGAAGAGACGTGTTCAGGCGGTCCCGAAAGTATTCAGGAAGAAAGAATAACCAACAAAAGAATTATAAAAACCACCTTAACAACAACAGCAGTGCTGAGGAATGTGTCGGCATGAGCTATCAAGTGAATCACGACGACAACGATGTCACAGCTAATCAGATAGCTAAAGACATAAGAAGAGCGTCTGAGAAAATTGATCAGCTCATCGTAGAAGCCGCCAAGAAAGAAGTGTATTCTGCAAGTGAATCGGAAAAATCTTTTTCCACGAAAATGGAAAGACTGCACGGTCTAAAAAGACAAGCTTCCGACGAAATAAAAGCAAACAGACAACAGTTTTTAAACAATGTTCTCACTGAAGAAAACAACGAAAAACCGTGGTACTGCAATGTGAGCGATCCTGAACAAGACGGAGATTGTTTAGACCAAAGAAGTGTGTTGAATAATAATAAATCAAAATCAACCGATGATCTCTTGATGAATGGTATTTTGAATGAAGAGGTCATCATTTCTGCTAAAAATGAAATACTATGCAACAATATACTGAATAATAATGATGACCGGTTTAATTCAAGGCTCGATGATAAGAATAATAACCTTGAATCGAATGTAAATAAACAATCGACGGATGAAATAAATGAAAACTGGTACGCGAGTACGAGCGATGCTGAAGATACTCCAACGAACGAGATTTATAAGAACAACCCAGTTTTGGAATGTGTTAACCAGATTTTGTTGCAAAATTCATTGGACGACAGCAGCAACGACAACTCTAAGTCGAGTGAGGCTCCGAGTCCTAAATCTTCAACGAAGCGTGTTCAGTTTTCAACACTCAACAGTATTTCTTACGATGATAAAGTAAGGCCTAGTGGTAATAATCATACTTTGCCACGATCAGATAAGAGAGCTAATAAAATTGTTAAGTTCAGCTTGGAGACCGCGTCTGAGCACAGCTATGAAGTGCCTAACACGGCACAAGGTTTTCAGTATGAGATACAAAGCATTTACAGCAACGAATACGAGCCAATTATTACTAAAGCGACTGAATCAAAGCCTGTGCCATTACCGCGTTCGGTGCCGCCTACTGACAAACCCAACGTACCCAAAATAAGAGGCTCTATCGTGAAGAACATCGCTGCGAACATTGAAAGTCGCACCAATAATGCTGAGAAAAAAGTAGAGAACGAAGTCGGGTCCATGAAAATATTCAATAAGAGAAAAGTGCCACGAACTCCTCCTGCGTTGCCACCGAAGCCAAAGAACCTTTCAGCTAAGTGGAAAATCGACAACACTGTTAAACCAACAACAGAACCGTTAGACTCTGAAGCCGTTGCGGCCAATCAACGGGTTGCAGATGTTAAGATGAGAAAAGTAGGACAAGTAGCAACTATAAACAATGTGGAACCGGACTACTGCTCCATTTCAGAGATAAATGTTCCAGTAGTCAGCAATGGTAAAAGAGAGTTGCTACTCACACAGCCAACGGTCGAAATTCATAACGAGCAGTATCCGATACATGCTGTGAGCCAGCGCAACAGCGTGGCTAAAGTGGTATCCTTACCGCGAATCCAGAACAAGATAAGTGACAAAGACATTCCGAAACTTCCCCACGTCACTGAGATCATCATCCCCGATGAAGATGAGAAATTGAGTGAAGACCAACCTCGTTCCTTCCAACACAACACCGACAGTTACTTGACGAACTTCAATATGCATCCTCTGCAACCAAAATTGGATCCCCGCGCTTCCATCCAAATGGGAAACACAGTGTCTTCTATACTATCAGAGATAAACAAAGGAGGAAAGAGTGGCACTAAGCAGATTAACCTGACTGAGCTCGACAATCAATTCAACCACGGGACTGACAAGTCTCAGGCGTGTAACGCGGAGTTACATAAAGCCGAATACTTTGAGGACATAGATAAGTTCGATTTGTCTCAGAATTTTGAGGAGTTTAAGATAGATGATGAACTCGGCAGCATAGTTGCGGAGGAATATCGCATAAGCTCTGGAAGCAGCGATGGTTCCTTATCCGACGTGGTCACCGAACATCTTCTATCACCTGTACCTGAAAATGAAAGTAGCCTTGATGCGCCCAAGAGTAACGCTGATGAAGAAAAGGGTGATACATTTCTTGAAAACAACGAAAGTGCCTTAAACAAGTCAAAAAACGGGAAACTTTCCAACAAGCCTGATCTTTTATCGAATATAGAGAACGTAGAGACTGAATCTGTGAGGAATTCTGATATCGAGTCCAGTAACTCTTCAGGGAGTAACAGTGGATCGTATAATACTGTCAAGTGTGAGCCCCGAATGATCATGAATAACAATGTAGAGATAAATGGTAACAAGACCAAGGGAGCCTTCGATTTCTTCCTTGAGACGTCTGGTCTTAGTTCTAAGTCTATTTTTACGCCTACTAAGAATTATTTAGGTATGAGGCCGCCGAGTGCTAACCACAAGAATGTGTTGAAACCTAAAGATATCAAAATGCGAGTAAAGAATCCCATTACAACGAACAAAATCAACGAAAAACCTATGACGACTGCTATAAAATATTTTGAACCCTACGTGTAATCTTATGCATAATCAAATAATACTAATGTTATGTGTAAACTTTGATAAATTTAAAATTTATTTATTGTAAAAATGAACTTGCCTGCATAATATTACTTTATTGTATTTATGTTGTTGTAAATATTTTTAATTATTGTACTTAGTTATTTTTCAATTATAAAATATTTAATATTGATTACAGTTTTATTTAGACAGCCCATTAGGATTTGATTGAGAACACAGTGATATATTAGCAATATTTATTTTAGCATTATTGAAACAGTGACTTTAACAATAAATTACATAACTTAACATTTTAATTAATATCATAATAACTTATATTATTTACAGAGATAAGTATTTACAAAGTTTCTTAAATTCTAAAATCACAGTCGTAGTTTCTTCCAAGGCTTTCTATCGACCATTGAAAGGGCAGAACTCTTCAACTGCTTGAAGATGCGTTTCTTTCTCTTCTGCACAAGTCTCGTAGCTTCTGTAGACGTCTGCTTTGCTTGATCATGGCCGCAGCTGTCAGTATCATTAGAATCTACACTAGATAATGTAGACCCAAGCCCCAGGTCACTCTCGGAAGGGCATCTCGACATGGAAATGTCAGCGAAAGAGTCTCGTCTTCTTCGGTACTGGTATCTTGAATAGAGCGTCGGTTGAGACGCAAAGACAGTCCTCAGGTACTCTTCAGAAGAGAAGGTGGTGATGGGCCGCTCGACAGCAGCGGGGAGGCAGGGCCGGCGGTCCGTGGACGTGTCTAGGTCCACAGGGGCGCCCCACTTGCGGTCCAAAGCGCGGAACGCCACTGACAAGTGAAGGTGCAGTTCCATTTCCAAAAGGTAGAGTATAAAAAACAGATGGCCAAGGTGGATAGTTGTGTCTTTGAATTGGTATCAGTGAATGATGTGTTGGCCAGGATTACAAGCGATTATAAATGGGTCAAAATTATCCCCTCCAATTTATCCGACACCGACCCTTATTTCTTAGTGCAATTAAGCTTCTGGTACAATTACTAATTGTTTTAGTAGCAATGTGATTGAAGGAAAACATTACAAATCGATAGTCGTCAGGCAGGCAGGAGTCGTTTTCTTCATCAAATTCAATTAATTTAGGTAATTAGTAAGTACCTGGCTAACAATTTATAGGAAATAATATTAATTTGATGCATAACATGCTACTAATTAATGATTTCAGTAGCAATATTTGCTTTCTTACCTAATTATTGATGATTGTAACAACAAGTTGATTAGTCACCTATTAATAAATTTTTTCCTCACAGGGGAAAAATGGGGAACTTTCAAATTTTGTTTTTAATGATATTTCAAACAATCTTACCGATTTTCAGCTTGGTGGGAATTTAGGTAACTTCCAATGTCTAATTTGACCGGACTATATCCTACAATACAAATTATTAATTAACATAAAATGTTTTTATTTTTCAATATAAAATTGTCTCCTAGGATCTTGTACAGCTGATACAAAAACAGTCTCGTTGCGGTCGCCTGGTAGAGAATGTCCCAAGATATAAAGTCAGTCAAATGCAAACGTCATAGTGCAATAAAAATAAAGTCCGTTTTCCTATGCTTGTCTAATATCTATATACAAAAGAAAGTCGTGTTTGTTACAACACTTATAACTCGAGAACGGCTGGACCGATTGCCATGGTTTTTGATTTGTTGGATTTGTTTCCGTCCCGAATAGCAGAATACATCTTAAAAACAATGAAAACTCGAATAAAACGGGGCCGGGACGGGACGGGGCTGGGGGCGAAACGAAGTTTGCTGGGACCGCTAGTTATAAATAATCTTGAAATTCCTTATTTATGAAATAGTTAATTTTTAAAAAAGTTAAAGGTACCTACACAAAAGTCACAAAGTACATAAATCATTCATCGTTTAACACTGAATTCTTTTCAAATCAAATAGTCAATTAATTTAATTTACTGGTATTATTTAAAAAGTTATAAAAAAATTGCTTACAAGAAAGAAATCCACCAGCAAAGAAATGGTAGGTATCATTGAACTACTATTACTGTAGGTTACACAGTCACTTTAACTTTTTCTTTTATAAGTCTAGGTCTACATTTTATCTGAAGACAACGAGAGTGCTCGACTTTCATTTCAACCCCGTTACTTTTTTCAACTTACGCAAATAATAATTGGCATCATTTATTGTCATGGCTAGTGCCATAAAAGCTAAACCTCTTCTGTAAGATGTATTTGGCCCCTGCAATACAAGCAAACCATGCTTAGTGCAGAGACCGCCATAACTTTTGTATAAATTTGTCATTTTATGGTAATAAAAATATTCTTATTCTATTCTTATTATTCTTATTCTTATTGATGAGGCCAAAACGACTACTTAAAGACTTCAAATTCATGTGTAATTTGTATACTTATAATTCATTAATAACGACGTTGAATCAGTAGCTAACCCTTCATTATCGATTAGCGTAATGTTCCTTGCTTTATGCAAGTCTTTCATCATTTCATTAGGCGTCTCATTAATTAATTTAAATAAATACATAGTGTAATGACGAGTTCATTAATTTGGAAACAGGAAGGCAGGAGGGGATGACCTAGACCCGTTTATAATCGCCTATAAATAATCCTGGCCATCACATCATTCACTGATACCAATTCAACGACACAACTCTCCACCTTTGTCATCTTTTTTTCTACACAACCTTTTGAAAATGGAACTGCACCTCCACTTGTCAGTGGCGTTCCGCGCTTTGGACCGCAAGTGGGGCGCCCCTGTGGACCTAGACACGTCCACGGACCGCCGGCCCTGCCTCCCCGCTGCTGTCGAGCGGCCCACCACCACCTTCTCTTCTGAAGAGTACCTGAGGGCTGTCTTTGCGTCTCGACCGACGCCCTATTCAAGAGACCAGTACCGAAGAAGACGAGACTCTTTCGCTGACATTTCCATGTCGAGATGCCCTTCTGAGAGTGACCTGGGGCTGGGATCTACAATATCTAGTGAAGACTCTAGTGATACTGACAGAGGCGGCCATGATCAAGCAAAGCATACGTCTACAGAAGCTACGAGACCTGAGAAGAGAAAGAAGCGCATCTTCAAGCAGTTGAAGAGTTCTGCCCTTTCAATCGTCGATAGAAAGCCTTGGAAAAAACTTCGAATGTAATTACATGAAGTAAAACTTTATGCTTTGTAAATAATGACTGTAACTTGTAAATAGTAATTTATTAAACTATGTAATTTCTTGTTTATTTTTCTGGTTATAAAATGTTACTCTTAATTTATCACTTTCATTTCATTTTATCAGTTTTAAAACTACAGAGCAGTAAGTCAGTTATCAACTAAACACTAATGAAAATAGTAGGTAGTGATATAGGTATATGAATTGATAAAAAATCATAAATCAGAGAAAAACATTTGAAAATTATATATCTATACATTTATAATAAGCTATTACATGTTTATTAGATAAGTTTTTTCTTTTTCTTCTTTTTGGAACCACCATCATCCCTTTTCAAATCTTTTTTCTGAACCTAGAATTTACAACAAGATAAATTAATAAAAAATATAATTACTGAATGCAAGGCGGAAGAAAATTAACAAATCAAGGTAAAAATTTGCTTACAATAAAAAAATCTTGAAGTTAATTTCTATGATTTTAAAGCATTACCATTTTAATCACGGACTCTTAGAAAATGCCTTTTCATGAAATTTTAATTATTTTGCAAAGAAGATGTTGCATGATATGCACTCTTATTGATTCTTACAAAAATTTTGTATAAGAGACCACACAGTAGGGACCTAAACTTACGAGTAATACCAACCTTTCCATATCCACTTAAGAAATGTCCCACATCATTGTTAGTTTTCTTCTTTTTCTTCCCTCCAGTTTGAAGGATGCTTTTTGATATCATTGCCTGCTTATCTTCCTGTGCTTTTAGTTTTTCTTGCTTTCTCTTTTGCATTAGTTCTTTGTAGTTTACATACTCCCGCTTGGGTGGTTTTGCACCTGAAAACAATACCAAGAAAAAAAGATGAATGTAAGTTTTCAAATTGTACAAAATAGCAAAGTCAAAGATGGAAAACAATAGTCTGGCAAGTTAACATTTAAAAATATCACTAACCTAAACTAACGGCTAAGGCAATTTTAGCTTCTTCCTTTTTTGTAGCGTCGAATCCAGACATCCCAAATTTTACAATCTCATGCCGTACCTTCTTAAGCTCTAAATCTTTTTTAGCAAATGGATTTATCTGCGGTTTAGTATCAATTTTATCAGAGGTCTCAGTTTGTTTTTTCTTAGCCTTGTGCGCTTCAAATTTGACAACTTGAAAGTTCTGTTCTGCATTTTTTAATGCTAGGGCTGCTTTTGTAACTATCAGGGACATTGTTTACTTCACTTTATCAATGCTTTAAGTTTAAAAATAAGAATTCATGAAATTAAAAAACAACATAACCTCAACAAACACAGCTCGCGTTTGTTCTATTATATTAACGGCTGTCTGCTGTTCTGTCTGCTCATCAGGGCTGCCAGCAAATAAATTTCGATTATACAGTTTGGTATCCGCAATTATACGAATTTTGATCGCATTATACATAAATAATTTTTTTTTCGTATTTTCATAAACCTAACAACATGAAGTTTTTACATATAAATGTAACTGCTCGGTGTTATGTACTTGAAATGAAAGATATATGAGAAAAAAAATTTTTGGGGCCGATTTTTTTCTTGTATTTTTGTGCTAATGTCAGAAACGTCTAAACCAATTTTAATGCCGTTTTCATTATTTTATCTCCGTTTACTTAATTCAATCGGCCATTAAACAAGTAATACCTACCATTTTTAATGGTTTATAACCCTTTCAAGGATAACCAAAGTAAGCGCGCGAGCGAAGCGAGCGCTTAAAATTTTTGGTTTTTAACGCTCTTCATAGTGATAAAACTAAAGTCATTGCGCGAGAGCAGCGAGCGCTTAAAATTTTTGGTGTTTAACGCTCTTCACAGTGATAAAACTAAAATCATTGCGATATTAAGATTTTTTTTAAATCCACGGGGAGCGGCGGCTGCTCTGGAGATAATAACAATTAAATTTAATGATAAAACAGTAACAATCCGTGTCAGCGATAACTTTAAAAAATAAAAGCATCACTCACAGACTACCGAACGACACATTAACATAAACATAGTGATTTGCTCAACCCACTCAATGCTTACACAATCAGCAGGAGCTGTAACCACACACACGACACGACATTTTACTTCATCGTAGTTGTCAAGTTGGCAATAAGTAATACTTCAACTACATCTCTGCAGAGTAAGTGGACAACTTCGAGAAAAGTAATAGCTGAACTCCCGTTTTATTTCATGCCGCATGCTTTTGTATCGTATTATACGAAATGATCAGGGATACAATTTATGGTCCGATTATTCAGATTTTGTATCCAATTATACAATCTGGCAGCCCTGCTGCTCATTCATTTGTCGATGTCTGTCATTCAATTTTATACTCTTACTAATCTGTGGTGCTGTCACTGTCAAAATGTCCACACTAAAGGTGGCTCCACGCTGCCCAGCCCAGCGGCATGTGCCGTGTCGTGTCAAAGTCAAAAGTCATTTTTTTTTATTGCCATTACGTGTAACGGGATCTTAAAATTAAAATGTGGGCTTTGATACTTAGGGACCCTGTCGGGTATTGCAATACATAGGTTCTAGCTACATAATTTTCTTAAAAATTAAAGTAAGAAAGTAATTACTAAGTTAAGAGGTTTTCACTTTAACGTCGTCGTGTACAGTGCGACAAGGGTCTTCTGGCCAATAGATGACATTGTCAGGGGGCGCTTATTCAATAAAAGTAACCAGAACAAGAAAATCTCCCTTGCTTCAGGGAGTCTATTATTTATTACTACAACACTTCCATCCAAAAGATGGTATATGTCGGTCGGTGATGATGGCATTTTCTATCATCATAAGTCTTAAGAGACATTATTCATGTATGTTCCACCGATTTCAGACGCAAAACAATTGTATTATTAATAAAAATCATTGAATATAAAAATATCATTTGAGTAGTTTTGTTTGCTCTACGGTATTTAAAAACAACAATTTTAATCAGTCTGGTATCAAACGACACCCGGGAGTCGCATAACAATGGAATTTATATTGTGTCTCGTTTACACATACTTGACGAGTTAATACTTTACGCAGAACATGTACAAAAATAAAATAAAAGGGAAAATCGGAAAATATCTTGTAAGATTGGGGAGACTTCGCTACATTCGATCTGGCAACCGTTTTTTTTGAATTTGACAGCGTTAGTTCAGACTCATACTCTTACTAATCACCAGCCGTGCCGTGTCCGTGTCGCACTGTAAAGTAATTTAGAGTGAAAAATAAAAGTTTGTTCATGGTATCAGTTTCTTTTTAATACTGAATTGTTTAAAAAGACGTGAAAAGTTCAAGTTCGCTCAAGGATACCTCAAGGAGCGGGCGGTCTATGTCGTCATTCCCTCGGTAAGTTTCCGGTACTTTGATAGCTGTCGTTGTCAAATTCATCAACTGTCACCTGCCTGTCAGCCAGCAGTCGTCTGTCTGTCAGTTGATGTGATATTTTTTTTACTTGCTCTTGTGTTGTTCTTCAAGCGTCTTGTATGTTTATTTTTGTTTTCTTCGACAAACAAAATAAATAAATAACTGATCAACCCGCAAGTCTATTAATAGGGTGCTTTTAGTTTGCTTGATATTCTTCTGTGTTTCTTTGCCGGCTGCCGTGTGACTAAAAATAATGTACCTAACTGATATTGGCTGTTATTTTGGAGTAGCAGCAAGCAGGTAGCGAGGCCAGTAGGTACATATTTTCAGATTCGCACGTAACTTCCAACCGAACGCTTACATTCCCATTACATTCTCTAATCGAATACGTTCGTTGTTAGCACCCATGCCTGGGTATCTTGTAAGTTAAAAATATTCTACCTCAAACAAAGCAATACAATAAAAGACATGAAGAATAAATATAGGAATACTGATTCGGCTATTAAAGCCGGTGATCTTATTTTAAACGAACAACCCTTTGTATTTGTTTTATCATCAAAAGAAAAAGGATCCAGGTGTGACAATTGTTTAGAAAAGTGAGTATGAACCTGTTCTTAAAATTTTACTAGTTTTATCTAATTTTTTTCACCCTGTATGCCGTTTAAAAATATTGAAATATCCAGGAAATTGCAAAAAGACACTATCTATTTGCTCAGTATAAATAATTAATTGTCTATTAATTTATAATCTTACAGTAAAATGTACAATGGCTCATACTCTTGACACTCTTACTATAAGGTTTATTTATGTGCATCTGGATTGAGGGCCCATTTTTTTAACCCTTGTGAAATTAAATAAAACTCTAAGGGTAATTTAGTTAAAAATAGTAAAAACTTAAAGCATAAGGCCAAAAATTTCTTAAACATAAATTACAACTTTTATGGATAAATAACTTGGGCCCTCAATCCAGATGGTGGCATAGCCTAATCTCCGTAAGTATTATCTCTGGTTTAATATTTTTTATTGAAGGATTTTGTTAAAAATTTCTTACATATTTTAAGAAATTCCCAAATCTGTAGAACATGACGTTATAGATTTATGGCGGTATATCTAGGGCCCTCACTCCGTTATTGTCTGAACCCTAAAACATGAATTTATCTGAAAAAAAAAATTACGACTATTAGAAATGTTACTTAAATACACTCGGTGAATTTCTTAAAAAGAAATAATGACTCAAAAGTTAATTGTTAAGAAGTACATGAAGGTCGTAACGTCTGAACTGAGAGCCCAATATTTTTGGCTTTATTGACTAGGCACAGCGTCTTAGATTTACGCAAATTTGATGAGAATTTTAACATTTTCTTAATTAAATTATAACATAACGCCCGTTCTTCTAAATTTCATATTTCAAGAGAAAAATAACTTTCAACTTTCTTTAAGAGAACAAATTGTAGGGTGACCATTAGTTTATCATAGTATTTAGGATATTAATTCCTTGAAAGTAACTTAACTAGGAACCAACATAGTTATAGCGATTAGACAAAAAAAAATTAAACTAAGACATGCATGAATCATTCAAATCAGGTTGTTTCAGGTGTCAAGCCAATGCGAGCTGAGTACCATACCTATCGATTTAACCCCCATGTATTCTACAATTATTTGAAGTTTTCGAGATAACGTATTCTTTCGATATTTTTCATGATACACCTAGATGATGGCTTTAAAAATTATATCTTTTTTAGGTCAACTTCTCTTGGATATTTTAAATTTAGTCAGAAGCTATGGAGTACACATAGATGTGAAGTAAATATTTTTTTAATAACTGTACCGATCGTGAAATATTTTTAAGAATGATTTTATTTCATTTGCGTATTTCGAAGCCTCTGGTGCTATAGTAAGGCTGCGCTTTACAAAATATACACTTACACTATGATAAACTATGGTCACCCTACAATTTACAGAAACCCCATACAGAAAGTTAAAAGTTATTTTTGTCTTAAAATATGGCATTTAGAAGAATGGACGATATGTTACAATTTAATTAAGTAAAAGTTAAAAATCTTATCGAATTTGAGTTAATCTATGACGTTGTGCCTAGTCAATAAAGCCAAAAATATTGGGCTCTCAGTTCAGACGTTACGACCTTCATGTACTTCTTAACAATTAACTTTTGAGTCATTATTTCTTTTTAAGAAATTCACCGAGTGTATTTAAGTAACATTTCTAATAGTCGTAATTTTTTTTTCAGATAAATTCATGTTTTAGGGTTCAGACAATAACGGAGTGAGGGCCCTAGATATACCGCCATAAATCTATAACGTCATGTTATACAGATTTGGGAATTTCTTAAAATATGTAAGAAAATCTTAACTAAATCCTTCAATAAAAAATATTAAACCAGAGATAATACTTACTGAGATTAGGATAAGCCACCATCTGCATTGAGGGCCCAAGTTATTTATCCATAAAAGTTGTAATTTATGTTTAAGAAATTTTTGGCCCTATGCTTTGAGTTTTTACTATTTTTAACTAAATTACCCTTAGAGTTTTATTTCATTTCACAAGGGTTAATAAAATGGGCCCCCAATCCAGATGCACATGGTTTATTTCAGCATAGTATAGTTCGTAATCATGAACCGAAGCGCTACATTTCAGGGGCAAGGTGTTGAAATGCTCGGGATGCCAGTTTGTGCACTACTGCGGCAGGTCATGCCAGAAAGACGCTTGGCCTGATCACAAGGTATGTAGACTACTACCAATGTTACTGTCAAGGTTTATTTTACTCACAAAACAAATCTGTTCCTGGTTTTGGAAGGTTTTTAAAAATAAGTATATTAATTAAAATTTACAACCTAATCTTTTTGGGATATCTACTAGTAAATCAGATCTTTATTTTAATGAAACAAGTTTGCCTAGTTACGGCACTAAAAAAATGAGATTGTACAAAAAAGTTTTTTTATTACTCATGTATTTACCTAAATAAAACTTTATTGCACTATAAAATCAAACACTATATTTTCAACTTTCTGCATTCTCAAATCGTTGACTGGTAGAAATTCCCTCAGGCATTAATACCGCCAATTATACGACTCACAGTGCAATAAAGTTTAAATAATAATATATTTTTTCATATTTTCTGTACAAACTGCAAATGTTAGATTTCATGTCATCCCCTATTCAACCCTTTTAAGGGATTAAATCATTACCAAGTTAAAAACCATCATTTGTATTTAGGGTCCTTACTAGGACCTTAACTAATTGAAAATAGGTGCTAGGGTTTTAAAAATAACAAACATGCAGCGATTTTCGCCCCTAACGTATTAGTTGCGATTGCGATAATAGTTGATTTAAAATTAAAACCTAAAACTAAAACCTCGTCTTATCCAAGAGGTTACCGGTAAATCCCTTCAAATGATTGCAAACTTATTTATAGACTTCACACGTCTATGATTCGGTCGGGCACCCAATAAATAGGCGTAATAAATCATCAGACCAGACATCGTCATATCTTACCCGTAACGCACGTAATAGTTGGCATTGGAGCCAACTGTAAAGGTGCGTACAGTCGGGAACAAAAGATAACAATTCGTTAAAATACGCTTAAAACGCTCTAGAAGTTAAACTGGATGAGAAAGAAGTACCCCATGTTCTTCGCTAAACGAGCGTTTATCTACTTATAGGTACCACTCAGCTTTCAAGGGGTGAATAATGGGGAATGAATGATTTGGTACCTATCCGAAATATTCGCAAGCAACATCGCTAGAACTGGAGGGAGTATAAAAAAATTGGTGCAGTCTGCTATTTGGCCGTAGAGAGACTTAATAGCTCTTCATGCGTAGTATAGTAGTCGTAGGATAAATTCCACGTGAATAGGTCGCAATGAGATGTTGCGGCATTTTATAAAATGATACGACATTATACATTTTGCCTTCGGGATTTTGCTAAACTGAGAACCTTTAGAAACTGCGAAGCAATAATGTAAACGGGAATCATAATAATTTTCCTGCGACAAATACATTTTGGTCTCTTTACAAAGATTGGTAGATAAAGACGACTGTACCAAATGGATAGTAGAAAGAAAAAATAACATTACGATTATTGCCAGAGTTTATTTTTCTTATTCCGAATAACATTCAACTGATATTGAGCATTTATTTTTAATACCTACAGTAAAAATAGTAGAATTAAATACCTATGCGCCTTTCTCACACACGATTTGAATCATCTGTTGTTGAGGTACTTTACAGATTTAATGGTGGTTTATGTATTAGTTTGCCATACATAATGGATACACTGCACTGTCGAAGTTGATCAGACCTACCTCAAAAGCCAGGCATAAGTCTTGCGCTCTACATCAGCAGCTAAGTTCTTCTGAGCAGAACCAATTGATGTCGAATTCGCCCATTCGATGAAATCCTCTATCGATAATCCATTGGCTTGGCCAAGCATCTGTATATATAGAACTACCTGCTATTAAAGTTCTCGTAGATAGCTCATACAAACAGCTTTTGCCATAGCAGCAGAGTAGCCCAACATATAGAACTGTTCCATGACCTCTCAAAGTATTATAGTAATATGCGGCATCATAACATCTCTTAATCTTTCAGCAACTTCTTAGGGATCGATTCGTTTGTAGATCGCCGACTTCGGACAAATGGAAATGCTGTAAATATTCCTCACGCACGTCTGCGCTGTCAAACTCTCATTTGTTCCACGGCTGACGCGTACCAGATACTTTTCGTGGCCGCTTGCCATTTCCTGATGTAACAGTTTCTTTTATTTTTAGCACGCGCTGCAGCAGCAAATAGCCACCAATGACCAAGAATAAACCATCAGCTATTCATAGTCATGTTTTTTCGTCTCCTATTTGTGCCATGAGAATCCGTTTGGCTTCTCTTGGACCTTGGGTTTTTTTACCTACTTAAAAAAGGAGGTTCTCAGATAGACCTATATTTTTGTACAGTTTTATTTATTTGTATAAAAAACCAGCTCAATACTGAAACTGTAGTATTTATCCATTTTTAACTTACAAACTATCCTTACAGGTGGTAACCAATTGTTATTAACTGTTATGTACTTTTCCCAATTCATACCAATAGTTATTTGAAAATAATAATTCAAATATTATTAATGCGACACGTACTCATCACGCATGCCTCACAGGACCGTCTAGCTCTTTTCTGACTGATCTGAAATTATAGATAAACAGTAGCAGTTCTGTAACTATTTCCTTTTTAAAAGCCGTATAAAGATAGTGCGGAAATCTTCAATACTGCTGAGTTAGGTAGGAATATCTCTATGTGTAATGTTTAATCTCCTAACCACCTGTTATCTTTTCGATTCCAGTGGGAATGCGCGAACCTAAAGCGCGTGTCACCAAAGGTGATCCCCGACGCTGCTCGGATGCTGGCCAAGATCATCAACAAGCTCAGCAGAGGTGATGGACACTCCTACCGCGCGTTCTACACGGGAAACTCGTTCAGGATGTGGAAGGATCTTATGTCGCGTGAGTATTCAATATGAGGATTTATATAACGGTAAATGAGTCAATGATCCCACGACTGGGCAAAGGGCGGCCAGACCACTCTACTAATATGTCTACATTGCGGACTCCGTAAGCAAGATATGACATTTTCGTAGGCTGTAATAGTGGGGTATAAAAAACTTTTTATGGAATGGTTATAGCGCCGTATCCACGTCCAAGCTCATGTCTTATTTTTGGATTTTTTTCATTTATTTTGGCATCAAACATATCGCTCATTTGCAAGAAGGACGTCACATCTAAAAAAACGGTGATTTTTAGTTACATATACACAAAGAATGAGAAAATTTTACTTTATTTTCTGACAGAACGACACAACTCGTAACCGTTAAATGAGCGAACGAGACAAGTTGTGTCGCTAAGTGTCTGTCTCATTCGAGCGCGTACGTTTTTTCGATACCGACTCATTTTAGTTGTCGCGAGGTCGTCGAAGTGATTGCACGTTCTTGTTCTTGTTAATAGCGACACAAATCGTTTTATGACGTTATTCTTGAAAAGGTTAGTAACCGAGCAAATTTCAAAATTTGGTGCAAACACGACACATCATCTTTTGTGCCGTTGTTCAACTTGAAATTTTCGTCTCTAACATGTGTCCTATTTAGCTTTGTGTCGTTATTGATAATCAAACATAATCCGCTTTGTATTAATTAATTAACTTACTACGTTATTGATAATAATAAATAAAAAAAGTTTAAGTTTTTAAACGACACATTGTTTGAAAAGCTATTATTGATGCTAAACGCCGCGCATGGTATAGTGGTATAATGGTTGAACATTTTTTGATATTACGTTTTAAACAATTTTTTTTGTTTTCAGTTGATTTAAGTCTACGTATTATCTACGATAGTGTTTGTATCGTTTGACTTTCGAATTTCTTATACTATTGAAAAATTTTGCCCTCAGTGAATTAAGAAGACTGCAAAATAAATTTAACAGAGACCAACATGAATATAGATGATCAACGTGAACTAAAGCCCGTTCTGACCGTGAGCAGCAACTCCTCATCTTCTTCCACAGCTACTGGAACTACTAGAACTAATTCTAAGAATAGCGTTCAGCGTTCATTCTATACTCATTATTATAACTCTTTATAATTTTATACATTATAAAAGATTTGATATTCATTTTATCAAGTTGATTATTTATATGACTGTCATTTGTAGTTTATTTTTGTTTTCATAGTGTTTTGTCACCATACAAACTTAATAATAATAATAATAAATACGCAGGGCAGCTTGTGGCGAGCTGTTGGGCAGTAGCGACCCCACGTACCTGATTGCTCCTGGGAGAACCCCTGTTCTTCATCTCTGCCTTGCCTTCACTGGCCGGGCAGAGTGAGCACTGACGAGGGACAGGATCTCCCACCTCTTGCTTGCCTTCATTGGCTGGCTTGAGTGGAGACTCGCTAGAGCAGAGATGCTCGGGGGAAGGAAGTGTGCCAGTAAGGTGCTTGTAGGGATCTTGAACGATTACCGGAATTGTCCTGAGAGCCGTGGTACACCTCTCCACTCCCCTAGCACCTCAACTGGTGTTGCCCCCTTGTTGTCTACGTCACTTAGTGCTAGCAACCTATTTGGGGGGCCCATCGACTGAGTGTGCAAGTCACCCCCTGCCATTTTATCCGTGTGAGAAACATACGTCGGGCAGGGGCCATAGTTCTTCTATAGTCCCAGATACCCGGTCCAACTAACACCCACACCCATAACCCAGTATCTATTGTATCCATATCTTGCAATAGCCCTACATGAACCGGAGGTTGTCCTTGGGTGCACTTGTATAGTGCATACAAGGATAATCGCCGGTTTGTGTCACACAGCTTTAAGATCAATGTTGTCAAACGGGCCTCTGCGTGTTGGCTTCGGCCCCATGTACGCCTTCCAAAGGTCCGGGGCCCCATGGTCCCGAGAATGGAAAAGACACAACATAATAATAATAATAATAAATACGCAGGGCAGCTTGTGGCGGGCTGTTGGGCAGTAGCGACCCCACGTACCTGATTGCTCCCGGGAGAACCCCTGTTCCTCATCTGTGTCTTGCCTTCACTGGCCGGGCAGAGTGAACACTGTCGAGGGACAGGATCTCCCACCTCTTGCTTGCCTTCATTGGCTGGCTTGAGTGGAGTCTCGCTAGAGCAGAGATGCTCGGGGGAAGGAAGTGTGCCAGTAAGGTGCTTGTAGGGATCTTGAACGATTACCGGAATTGTCCTGAGAGCCGTGGTAAACCTCTCCACTCCCCTAGCACCTCAACTGGTGTTGCCCCCTTGTTGTCTACGTCACTTAGTGCTAGCAACCTATTTGGGGGCCCATCGAATGAGTGTGCAAGTCACCCCCTGCCATTTTATCCGTGTGACAAACATACGTCAGGCAGGGGCCATAGTTCTCCCATAGTCCCAGATACCCGGTCCACCTAACACCCACACCCATAACCCAGTATCTTTTGAATCTATATCTTGCAATAGTCCTACATGAACCGGGGGTTGTCCTTGGGTGCACTTGTATAGTGCATACAAGGATAATCGCCGGTTTGTGTCACACAGCTTTTAAATCAATGTTGTCAAACGGGCCTCTGCGTGTTGGCTTCGGCCCCATGTACGCCTTCCAAAGGTCCGGGACCCCATGGTCCCGAGAATGGAACAGACACAACATAATAATAATAATATTATTAAGACTGTCATTTGCTTTGGACTTGTTTTAATAAAACAATAACCATGAAAATATTATTTTCTGTACTATTAGTATTTCATTTTAAATCCTAAAAATACGAACTATTTATTATAAACAATGACACAAGAAAGATAATTCACAAATTTTAAAATATTTTTTTTTACAAGAACGACACAACTTTACCATTTTCACACTTAAACACGAATAGCAAAAAACTGTCTGCATTTCTATTTACAAGCAAAACTATTTTAAAAAGCTCAATTCATGGGGAACAAAATAAATATAATTATATGGTCTTACATGGAGCAGTTACTTTTTTTATTAAATTTACAAACTTTAAAACCTAAATTCCCAAAATATGCTCATTTTTAATTGTGACGTCCTTCTTGCAAATGAGCGATATACTATTTTAGTTAATGTTAACTGAGATATACTCGTACTTATCGAGAGAGAATAGGTACTGTTCATAAGTTTTATTTGATGGCAATTATCGTTTGATCAGGCCAGATGTTACGTCCGCTTTTGTCAAGTATGTGCAAGCGAATTCATCTTCCGAAATCAGACTTTATCAGTCAGGTATCAAACGAATGCCGGGAGTCGCATAACAATGGAATTTTTATTGTGTCTCGTTTACACATACTTGACGGGTTAAAAGTTTGTAGCGCCGTCTAACAGTTTTGTATAGCAGGTAGGTTTGAGTTATTAATCAAACCACAATAATTAACATTATTCCATTAAACACTTTTAAACTTTCGCGTTGCATTATAAATACACAGACACACGGGGATTAACTTTAAAATTGAGGCAAAAACATAAGGTAATTATGTTTATCGCGATCGCGTTAATCCCCGTGTGTCTGTGTATTATTCCATTATTTCTGTTACAGATTACTCAGACCTGAAAACGGATAGGAAAAGAATGGACCACTTCAACTCACTATGTATGGTGCTCTACGAGTTTCTAAAGGATTTATCACTGCCAAACACTGTTGAGCTTATGGGATTGTATGGAAGGGTATGTATGTCTATACAATATTCATCCACGCGTTAAAATATCTTAGTAAGATTGGAATGTAATATTATATTGACTTAATTTATTTGGATGATGTCATACATTTTGCTGAAAAGAATCGGTAAATTATGACCTTTATTCCTTAGGGAACAAAATCTGTTTTCCGCCATCGAAAGTAGGTACACCTATGTCGCCTAAAATTTACCCTGATTATTATGAGGATTGAAATGTTGCTGAGATTCCGCGCATTCGATTCTGTTTGCTTGCGGCGAAACACAACGACATTTAATTTTGTTTTATTAATCAAATTACTTTATACCATTTCAGATGGTGATTAACAGTTTCACAATTCTGGACATCGATATGAACTCAATAGGCACTGGGGTATATTTGGCTGCGTCGATATTGGACCACAGTTGCAGTCCTAACGCTGTGGCGACGTTTGATGGGAAGACAATCAGTATACGAGCTACTAAGGACCTGACTTGTTTAGATTGGTCACAGGTACCTACTTTAGTATTTCTAACACGATTATAGGGAAAGAAAAACACGAAAGTATAGGTGTAGTGGTCATAAGACATAAAATCTCTAAATCATCTAACATGAAACATAGAATTTAACTTGCCACGATGCGCGTATGTCGCTTGTTATTCTTTGATCTTCTGTTTTCATTTCTTACTTCTTTCTTCAATGAGATCTTTCTTCTCCATTCGTCGACCGATGCGCTTAATAAGGTACTTTGAAACGAAACTCATGTTACGAGTCGATAAGCATCCATCGCCAGATCGGAGCGTGAAATAAGCTTTTTGAGTAAATATGATCTAGCACCTTCCTTTAATCGTCTGTAACAAGATTTTTTACATGAATACGGTCTAAGATATAATTATTTATCTAAAGGAAATCTGTTCTTTTCAGATACGAATATCGTACATAGATCTGATGAAGACGCCATATGAGAGACAGACAGAGCTGTTAGAGAACTATTATTTCTTGTGCCAATGTGACAGGTGCATGGGTAAATGCTTTAGATGTGCATAATTAGCTCACGGCTACAATATTACTTTGATGATTTCCTCATAAATCTCATCTTCATTCTTCAAATGAAGTGTACAGAATATCTTTATCATATTTTTTGTCTGTTTGCCAATTTTTTTGCGATTTCAACTTGATACGTCTATTTCTTTTACTCCATCCTATTCTCAAATCTTTGCCTGTGATAATGATGAGCTATT
Source organism: Pyrausta aurata (assembly GCA_963584085.1). Classification (NCBI taxonomy): domain Eukaryota; kingdom Metazoa; phylum Arthropoda; class Insecta; order Lepidoptera; family Crambidae; genus Pyrausta; species Pyrausta aurata. The sequence goes on from OY757254.1 coordinate 12,949,606, forward strand.
TTCTTTTCCTCTATTTTTTTCCAAGGGGCAGGCTTTAACTCAGATTTTGGATTGGCCTAGTACAGAGTAACCAACTTATTAGTTAACCCGTCAAGTCATAATAATCAGATGGGTGACTTTGATGTTGAAGTGGTACGGTGAAAATATATATAAAAGTTGGTGGAACCGTACAATGAAGTCTGCCTGCTAACGCCCTAAGCATGCCTTGCAGTTTAACGCGGACGTAATCAAATTTAAAATCAACAACAGCTTATCTTTCATCTCACCCATAACTCAATACTTTAAAATTCCAGATGAAACACAACTAAAAATGGTGCATGCAGGAAAATGCCTCAACGCATCTTGTAACAACCCTGTTGTAATACCATGGAAAGATAACTGTCAGCTTGTCAGGAAACCAGAAAGTAATGGAGTCAACGAGGTTGTTTTGGAAAATAACCATAATGGTTTAGCAGACGAACTAGCAAACATTTCAGAGGCGGATGATGTGATTCGCTGTGATGAATGCGGAACGAAGTATACTGATAAACACGTGGACGACTTTGTTAAAGCGATGGAGTTCACAGAACTGCATTTGCAGAGTATGAAAGAAGCTTCGGTTGCATGTATCCTTTTCAAAAATCCTTTAATTGATTCAATTTGCAGTTTTATTTTAGGTCTTATCATTTGCATTCTGTTGTCCTTGCTTATCAACGTAAATAAATAAAAAACGATTTACTCCCCAACGTAGATAGCGTGAGAAATAAATAATGCTGTGAATAGGTACCTAAAATCATAGAGAAATAACTGCTCATTCATAAACAATACAGCTCGAAGGACCATTTCTTGACCTTGCCACTTTCACATTTATTTGGCAAATATAACTTAAAACATTGTGCTGACTTTTGAGTTATGCGAGACGAATTAATGTGCTTTTATTCATTGTGAATGAATTTCCTTATAAACCAGCACAGATGTGGACGTTTGCAAGTACTGCCTCGAGAGACAAGAGGGTGTGCTTCACCCCCTAAACGTTATGCACGCCCAGACACTGGATCACGCGTTCGATGCGCTCATACAAGTGCAGTTATGGCAGAAGGCTTGTGTATACGCGGATATGTTGATACCTTGCTTCAGGTAAGTGTAGTATTAACTCTCTTGCCTTATTTATTTCAATCGATAAGGCGATTAAGCATCGAGTTTCAACTTTCCCGTTTTATGGGGCTCAGAAGACACATTAGTTTTCATTTAGGATTCGTCACTATCAAGTAAAAAGTCATGGATCTCCTCTTTTTAATGTCAAAAAAGCCTAGACTTCAGATAAAAAACAAAATGTTTACGACATATTGTGCATGCAGTTTTTTTGTATCCTATTTGATACTGTTTTAAGTTCTTGTCTATGTGCCATGTTGCTTGCTACACAAATCTTTAAGGACAATATTTTGTGACATTTTAATCCTTTTACAGATTCTACTATGGAGACCGACACCCTTTGCTTGGTTTATTACATCTAAAATATGGTAAAATATTGCTTTACCAAATGGACCTGGATAAAGCTCTGAATCAGTTCAAAATGTCTGAAAAGATCCTGAAAATTACTCATGGTGACAAACACCCCTTGTATAGGGAAGAATTATTGCCTCTACTAAGGCAAACAATGATGGAGTCATCCTCACTGTGAATAAGTTTTATCCATTTGTTCTTTACATTGTCAATTATTTACATTAAGCAACAAGGCTGTGTGTGCAATAAATTAATTTTTAAGTTTAATGTATTTTTTCTGCCTTTTTACTGTCAGTTGTAAAATGTGTTAACTGTTAAATCAACGATGGTCCTTTGTCTATCACTAAAAGGTATATTTGGGGATTTTGGGGTCGTAATCGTAAACATTTATAAAGCTAATTATGACTCAAGTGCAAAGTTTGCTGTGGATTAAGTTAGTTGTCTGTCTGTAATGGTCACAGTTGAACTAGATGATAAAACAGCTATAATTATAATGTTAAGTGGACTCTGAACTTGGGTCATTGTCATAACTTTACAAAGTGTAAAAATAAGGTCTTCAATTTCTTACAAAGTTTATTAGTCCAAACTACAAGTGTGTCAAAAAAATTGTAAAGTCCGTTATGTCCATGGACTGTCTTGGAAAATGTCTGTCAGTTATAGACTGTATATCAACGATCAAATCTGGCTCTTTTTGGGGGAGCTTCATCTTCTGCCTCCAAAACTTTTATGCGAACACCACATAGTTCAGCACCGTGTAAAGTTTTTATTGCATCATCAGCAGCTTGGGCTGAAGCATAGCGAGCATATCCTACAGTCTTTCCTGGTAAAGTATATACATTAATCAAATGTCCAAACCGGCAAAACACATCACGCAATACTGTGAGTGGTGGAGGATGTGGTTTGCATACAAGAAAGCATCTCTTAGCGACTGTGCTATCAATGTCTGCTAAAGGTTGTTGGGGTGGCAGCTTCACACTGCAATAGTTCAAGTCATTGCTGTCAGGAATTTTGTCATCAGTCACACCAGAAGTAGCCATTTTTATCAATTTAGATGCTTCTGATATAGCTTCCGCTAACTGTGCAAGGTCTGGGGAAGACGAACTAGCTGCTGATGACATGACATTTTTCAAATTCCTTACTACATTGGGTATTCTTTCAAAACTTTGTTCATGAGGGTCAAATCTAGAATTGTCAGGCTTAACAAACATTCTGACTCCAGGGGGATATTCAAACTTGTGCAGCTTTTCAACTGCATAAGCAGCAGAAACTGGATTGGAATATGTAACAGTGCCTTTGCCAAAGTTACGAAGTAAGTCTACAAAGTACTTGCAATCTATCATCCCTGGTACAATATCAAATACACTTCTGACAAGAGTTTGGGTAAGGTAGGGGCTACACATAAAATTGACGCGTGTGTAACCTCCTGGTCGTGTATTCATGGCTGATATCAAGGAAGTTTTCATGATAGATGAAGATGTAGCAAGATCACTGATGTTGGATTCGTATGAAGTTTCAGGACGTCTTTTGTATCCACGAGGTTGAGCGAAAATAGCCCGATATTTTTGATCACATTCTTCAATAGCCCTAGCCGCCTCAGAAAACTTTTTGAATTTGACATAGGCAAAGCCTTTGGAATCACCAGTGTCGCGATCCCTCTGCATCCTTACATGTTCAATTTGACCAAATGCAGAGAATATGTTTTTGATAGATTCCTCATCTGCTGAGCGTGGTGTAGATATGAATATACGTTGGTATTTCTCTTCATCTTTATCATCTGACTGAATTTCAGCTCGATTTGCAGCAACCATAACTCTGATTGGACGGGTTGTGCTTGGGAGACTTTTATAATTCATTTCCTCCAAAGCCTTCGCAGCCTCAGAGGTTTTAGAGAACTTAATGTAAGCTATACCTTTTGGCTCTCCTGAGTTATGGTCTCGTGGTATTTTCAAGTCTTCTATAGTACCAAATTTCGAAAATGCGTCGTGAAATTCATCTTCAGACACTTGTTTTTCACTTACAATGAACAGTCTAGAGTACATGGGATGTTCATGAGCAGGCTCATCATTTCGGTTACGTCGATAATCCATTTCTGAACCTTGTTAGTTAACTTCAACTGCAAAATGACTATGACCACTTTACGAAAGGTAAAAAACCGCTACAAACACTTATTAATATTTGTTTACAGTACAGTGATATATATCCAATATTGTATTGAAATTAAATGCCTATCAAGCGCTCCACAAATTAAATAATCATCGCCAAAAGATGGCCCACTGATAATGTGGATCAATCACTGATCATGTACCACTATATTATTCATCTGTGGTACCACCTAGTGGTTCTATCCTTTTTGGTACCACCAAGATGATGTATCATGTAAAAAGTAAAAATGGCCAACCAAAGGCAAAAGTGGGCAAAAGCCAAGGCAAAAGTGCCAAAGTATTCAATATAATCTATGGCCAAAAGCAAGCAAGCAACCAACCAAAACAAAACAAAACAGCACAGCCAGCAAGCTTAGGGTGAACGCAAACTTATCCGAGCCGAACCCGCCGAACGAATCGAAGTCAAGGAGGCCTCGCACACATCCGATCCGGAGGAATCGACCGCGAATGTTATCTCATGAGATAGCGCTATAAGTGACAGCTAAAGGTGGGAGTGAGAACGAAGATGTCCCAGCGATTCGTCCGAGTGGGACCACCTATCAACTATTATGGGTATTATCCGCGCCGAATCTGATGACGTCATCCTAATTTGTCTAGGATTCCTGGGGTTCCTCGAGATTCGGATGATTCGGCGCGGAGAAGTGTGCGAGGTTTCATGAGATTTTATATAAAGAATTCAAAAGTTCTGTTCGTTCGGCTCGTTCGGCGCGTTCGGCTCGGATAAGAGTGCGTTCACCTTTAGCAAGCAAGGTGAAGGGGAAGGAGGAAGTCGTGCTAGCCAAAGCAAAAAAAAAGGAAAGCACTCGCTATAGTGTTGTGCTAGCCAATTCGGATCGAAGTGTAAATCAAATTGGAATTGAAATTTCTCACCTTGAGTGGAATTATCTCTAACTTTAGTTTAAATACTCGCTCTTGCTTGTCTTTTCTTAGCCCATCGACTGTATGAAGCCGACATACATAGGACAAAGTTTAACAATCGTTTTTTATTATTTTAATTGAGAAAACAATTAAAGTGAGTGTCATTCATTTTTCGTCCATTTATATAATCAATTATCTATTTATAAAAAGAACAAATATTATTGTTAAGAAATCATGATCTTTGTTATGCATTCATGCTATTTTGATAAATGTTTTGTAATAATAAATTATTCAATTATTTGCAAACGTAAAATAACCTCTGCGCACCAGTGGACGACATTTGGCTGATTGATTATGTGGATGCTTAAAGATTACAATTCTTCCTGTGTATTTATTTTAAAATTTGATTTATCATACTGATTGAAATGAAATAAATCATTCAACGAGTATCATTCAGATAACTCGAGTTAAAAAGAATTAAACTCGATTTGAGTTTATTCGAGTTTGGCACATCTCTATGTGAGAGTGACACTTGCTTGTACATGACATTGACACTTTTTTTTTTAATTTTGTTTAGACAATTTTTTTTAAAACGTTTTTTACACGACCCTGGACTAGAGGAAAGAACTGTTTTGCCATTATTTCATTAATTTGAGTTTTGTGAGAATCTACCATAGAATTATTATCCATAATATCACTGTCGGAATAGAACGACAAAAGCAAGATGTCAGTAGGATAAAGCTGTGCAATAGAAAGAGATGCGAGATATGATGCAGCAGAACTATTTTTGGCGGCTGTCAAACAGTTAGGAGCCCCAAAGAGCTTCGCCGAAAATTTCTTTCATGTGATTTTTTATAATTTCAAATAAAATTGTGTATATAAGAGAAATTGTGCTTCTGAAACATGGGGTCTTGGTCTTGTTGATCGGTGATTAATTATTGTTCATTACAGCAAAATAATCCTTACAACTTCTCATTTAGGAGGTAAATTAGTCCAAATCAAAGCCTCTCAATTTAAGACTTATATTTGCCAATCCGGTTTAAAGTACGAAGTTTGCTTATTCTTTTCTATAAACGTTAACGTTATGTAAAAAGTAAAGAGAAAATAACATTTTCATCTCTCCTGTTCGGAAAATAACACTTTCCTGTGTAGATAGCCGGGTGGAAAATAGCTTATCCATCCCTAGGGTGGAAAGTAATTTAGTTTTAATTGGCATGGTATAGAGTCAAGGCATGCAGTCAAAGCTTGGATCAAAGATAATTGTCACATCATATTATAAAAATAATAAACATTTTTGCTTAGCTATACACTGAAAAACATGTTTATTATGATCGTTGATATAAAAAAATATTCAATTGATTAAAACATTAATTAAAATATACATTTACTAATCTGTGGTTAAAATATTCGGCTTCCCGCCATAATACCAAAATGACACTTTTTTTTTACATTGTCTGTGTCATTTTTTTCTTTTTGAACTCTATGCCAACTTTTTTAAATTTTGTCAATTATTATCTGTGGGGAAAATTCGATCGATATTTTTTACAAGGATTTTAATTATTTCGTATCGTCTGCTTTTTCGTACTGTTTTCATGTATTCGTGTCGTTATTCTTTCTAATCATGTTAGATGTTTGGAGAACTGTAAATTAACTGTCTTTTTGTGAAAAAACCTGAGTTTTTCTTTCTCGCTGTACTACATAAACCTGACCATGACATCTACTACCACTATTGTAAATGTAATGTTTTTCCTCACAGTCGAAATGAAAAATAGTATGTTTAACTCGGGTGAAAGCACCATTTCACTCTCGAATTATTGGCGCTCTCACTTCGTTCGAGCGCCAGAAACATCTCGAGTGAAATGGGTCGCTTTCTCCCCTTGTATAACAATCTACTATTAACTCGTCAAGTATGTGTGAACGAGACACAATAGAAATTCCATTATTATGCGACTCCCGGGAGTCGTTTGATACCTGACCTGACTGATGCATGTTTACGAATATTTTGTGCAAATAAATAATTTTTAGTTTTACACCAAGGCTGCATGTTCGATATTTTGTGTTGTCGACTGTTTAACATGCGGTAAACTAATATATTTAACCTAGGAAGATAAGTAAAATCACCTGGACGGAAGGTTATCTCATTTTAAGTTAATAATGTAACTTATTAAAATTGGTTATTGTCATTCAAAATCGGTTTCGTTTAACAGCTTTTACTTGTTCTTCTATTCCGATAGGAATATTAATTTTATAAAATCTACTTGCTTGCGAAACAAAAATTTGCATTTTTTTTGGAATCAAGCTTATTAAGCCTGCTTTCTTCTATTATTTTATTGCTTTATTTTATTTGCAGTAAAAGCGCTAAGCGCAGTAAGCGCTTGTAAGTCGATTTTTTTATTATTATTCTGCTGAATCATATTAATAGAGAAGTACTTAGAATTTAGTATTTAATTTATTAACTTTTGTTATTTTTTTATTTTATTCTGATTAATTCAGCGATGAAGACATTCTAAAATTAACATACTCAAAGAAAATTAGTAAGATATTTTGAATATAATAATAATAAAGAAAATTAATACACCTTGGCGAAAATGAAATATACGTATTAATCTTATTAATGTTGGTAACGGTTTTTATTCAAAATGATGATGTATTTTGTTTCATTGCAACACTGTGTTTATTTATGTCACGCTTTCGATTCGATTTTCTTACAGACTTTATCTAGTTTCTGAATTATGTATTTAGTAAATCTGTGAATTTGAAGTTATTATTTGATAAAGTGTGTGTTCGTTATTACTGGATGTAGTACCATTTACATTAACAATTTGTGATATCGCTATCAGACTACAATGCCTTGGTTTCTTGCGCTATCGACCGTGTCTGAAGACGTAGTCAAATGGTGTTCAGTGGCCGTGGAGATAGCACTCCTTGCTGAGTCGTTGCGATAACATTAGCCAATCTATACAACGTCAAGTATGTTCGATTGACAGGATACCCCGTTGTAAAAATATTCTGGTCTCATTCTTCCAGTACCCTCCTTTTCAGAGGTTGATTGAAATAGTTGTTGGACTTGGACTGAAAAGAAAATGTTTAGTGAATCGTACGAAAGACGTTTGCTGCAGCAGTGCAGCCCTGTGGCTAAAAGGCAGCCAGTGCTGGTGCAGCCTGAACATATGGACAGATTTATTCCGTGCCGGCTTGGGAATAATTGGAAAACAAGTTTTCAAGGTAAGCCTATGGATTTTATCATTTCTTTTATGTCTGACGGTCAATCATTGTGGTACTAATGCAACTTTGGAAAGTAATTTATATGTAGTTTATAGCTGGCCATACCAAATTTACCTAGTTATAATTTCTGTTTAGAAGTGATACACTTTCTATCAGGATTTTTGGTAATATAAATATTGAAAAGACTACTAAAATATCTTTATATATATACAGAAAAGTAATTTGTGCTAGTTACACCACTTATAACCAGAGTACTAGTGCACCAATTTTTTATGAAAATTTTTTTAAATTGTTTTGGCCCAAAATAGGATAATACTATAACCATAAAACAGGGCCGGGGGTGAATCAAAGTTTGTTGTTGATTAAGATGAAGTTTAAAATTAATATTTTTCTAACTGCCTATCAATTTTGTAACCTACCTCCATAAATAAAAATATGAAATGGGTACATACATATTAAACATACCTCTGCTTTTTGATAGGAAACTTTTTGAGGAATAATGATAATGTAATGAGTTATTTGTATTTTCAAGTGTTTTGGTTTGTTGATAAATTTTATGTATCATGACTTCATGGACTTGAATAAATGACAAACCTACCTACATTATTAATTCCATAATATGTATGTACATATATTTATAAAATAAGTCAGATATTACACATGCAATATTCCATTATGACCAGGGAAGAATAATTTTAGCCGATAAACATATAATTTTGATGTTAAAATAGGAAACTATGATATTGTCACTCTAAGCGCCATGTGTATCGTTACTATAAATAACAGTGTTTATTATACAAACTCTCAAATTTTTGTGGGCACTGATCATGTTAGAATAGTTAGTATAAAGGTACATACAAAAATATGTATAAATATTATTTAAAATCCAGTATAATAATATCAATACCTACACTAATTTAGAAATCCAATTTCTCATGGTTGTCCTCTTAGACCATTATGCTTGCCCAGCACTACCAAGCAAAAACTTGCTTTGCTTAAATTGGTCATGCTTCAGAAAATTTGTGAGTGAACAACCATACTCAAGGCCACATTGAATTTTCGGATGCCTAACATTTGTCGCTAACTGCATACTTAACATTAACTTTATTGCTATTTATAATGTTTCATACTGTTACTTATACAAACTGAATGCCTAACTATTATTTTGTTTAGTTCATTTCATAGTTTTTTATATTAATACCTACTATAGTGGACATTGAACGACTATTAGCCGTGATAGCAATATAATTTCTATTGTGTTGAATTACTGTCCACTAATATGTTATAACAGCATGCTCATAATTCTAAAACTCCATTACTGTATACCTCATCACTACTTGTAATTTTAAATGAAATAAAAAAAAATTCTAGCAGACATAAGTCCCAACAAATGATTGCACATTATTTTAAGTGCTTCCCAATAATTGCGTTCGGTAATTGTCTGCTAATAAAAATAGTAATGATAGATGTATCAATCAAGAGTCAATACTTTTGACTTATTGTCTTTTTGCGGGCTACTGCCGAATAAAAAGTAATGGTAATGATTCAACCTAAATTTGAAACGACTTATGACTGTAATGATAGCCTACTGCTGACGTTACTAGTCTGTTTTTGTTATTTAAAGATACAATTCTATTGTTATTGAAATTAGCTGTAACGGCGAAATTTTGGTTGGCGTCGGTAGGTCTAGCTAGGTAATGTGATACGGATGTTCCAGAAAAATGTTTATTTAAGAATTTTTTGTCTCTACCTACCAGATCATTTATAAATTATATGAGAGCGTTGTCATTGTTATTTTTTGTAGATCTCTTTAGCAATATCAATAGAATAGTGATTTAACCAGAGACTGCGCGAGTGGCCCTTGTGCCCTTAGTTAGTATCATTGCAAGTTATTTGTTTCATTGGCTCAAATCAAACATAGGTAAGTAGGACTTCTTTTTACGAGCCTAAGTATGAGATTCGTTCATTAAACTTAATACGAGAGGTGTACCATGTATTACGAAATTACGAAAACATAAACAAGTCCATTTTATTACAATAGTCCGTCCATGGTATCATTAAAATGTCTAATTACCGAAATTCTTCACAGTATTGTGCAAGAGTGTAATTATAACTATCCCAAGATTGTATGAGCGTCCATACACGCTCTCACGTAATTACAGAATGTAGCAAAATTAACAAAGGCAATTAAATCAGGGCCCGTGTAAACAAAGTACGTATTTGCAATTCATATGGTTACCTACGCCACGGTTGGGTGCGTGTACCTTATTAATAGAAGCCAGCAGAGCTTAGCTTCGTTGAAGAGCATTTGAAAGAAAAACTGATAGTTTTTAACGCCAAGGTTCCGTATGAGACTGTCTGCGGTAAAGTCTGACAGCCATACACGGTGCTTATGAAATGGAAATCTTAAGGCACCTACGGTAAACTTATTTGACAATTAAAAAAAATGGTTGATGAACATGACATGATTGATGTCTCTGTGCAACTGTGAGATAGGGAAGAATAGGACATCTTGGTATTTTTTTGTTGGATTGGAAACCCGGAAATGCTAGGAAGGGTTCGTGGTTCAAGGGGCACGTGAATACGTGTGCTCAGTTATTATGCCATTCTAATTGACCGTAGACTGGAATTCTAGTCGCCATTTCAAGTTTATTATGTCTTTACAAAGACATAAAGTTTCATTCAGTACCACTTATGGAATATATTTTGACTATAGGTCCCTAAATACAGACGAATCCAAAAATAGAGATAACTAAAAATTACGTTGTTTTAATAAATCTTTGTCACCGAGACGGGAGCTAAACTTGTGTAAAATACAGTGACGATTTTTCATAGTAATGGGCTGAAAAAATAAAATTTCGTTAAGAGGTATTATTTGGGAGTAAAATCTGACGACATGGTGTATGATAATCTTAGCACAGACGATATGATAGGGACAAAGTATGGAGTTTATTGTTTAAACTAGCTTTTGCCCGCGACTTCGTCCGCGTGGAATAGTGACTTCTTTCTCCCGTTTTTTACACATTTACCACTATAATTTTGCTCCTATTGGTCGTAGCGTGATGTTATATAGCCTATAGCCTTCCTATAACTGGACTATCCAACACAAAAAGAATTATTCAATTCGAACCAGTAGTTTCGGAGATTAGCGCGTTCAAACAAACAAACAAACAAACAAACTCTTCAGCTTTATAATATTAGTATAGATTAGTATAGATATAGACTAGTGCAGTAATTCACATACATCAATATACAAAAAATAAGTGTGTAACATTTCTGCATACAAATAATTCCTCGCAGCAAGAGACGCCTAAAATTCCAGTAAATATATTGTATAAATCATTTCTCTCATTACTTAGAAAACGATAGTATTAAAAAAAACCCAGATATATTATTCTAGGTTTAAAAAATGTATGTGTGCGAAATACGTCGTTCGTTTAAGTAATCAACAGCTTTAGTTTTGTTTTGATTACTTACATTTCTTAAATTGGGTTTATGTTGCACATCGCCATGACTTTTGATCCAAAAGTAATAACAACCGATATCATGTGCAAACTTCACACTTGGGATACTTTAAGTCATCCAGAAATAATATATGCAATAATTTACGATAAGCTTGCAGTATTCTTAAAAACGTGGCACACTTATTAAAAAAAACGAAAATCGTAAATCTTTATTTTTTTCTTGTATATTGAAAACAGTTCGTTTCATGTAAAGAGGGTGGGTTGTGAGTCCTAAATCACTTTTCACGGTTGAATCAGCTGAAAAAGACACGCGACCACATAAAATACGACTCTAGACAATCTTTAGCTATAATTATAATTAGGGACTTACTAAGCAGTGCGATATGCGCTGCAAAAATAAGTCTGTCTGGTAAACATTGCTGCTGGAATTCATTAATTTAATTCATAATACTGGATTCTTTCGCAAAATGTTAGCAGCTAAGTATTGGGACTGGCTATTTTGATGACTTTCCTAAGGATTACGACCTGTATCTGTTATTTACCTGGCTAGTCTAGTCTTTTAGAGGCTAAAATAGATTAATAATAATGCAATATCCTAGAATAAACTGCATCTACATCAGGCGGCCAGTCTGCAATTCACATCAATCGTAATTGAATATTGTTCGATTTTGTCATTTGTTTACGATTGAAATAGCAGAATTGGCCACTTGAAGTGCGAACTGCGAATGCGATAAAATTAATTTGCTTCTATTTAAATAAAATAAAAAAGTCCCACGAATGCAATGCACGGTTTTATTTTAACTACCTCGAGATAAGTTAGCAAGGTTGTATACCGTTAGCTATTGTGGTTTAACTCGAGCGAAGGGACGCTGAGATCGAGCGATGAACTTAATCCCGTTAGTGGTGATGAGCTGAGAAAAACACGGAAGGAAGTTATTGGTTTCTGCCCAACCTACAGCTTCCGAGTAAAGTTGAGCTACTGTCAATCATTTGAATTTCACTCATATGAGTACCTATGACCAAAGGAACTAAATGCATGAAACAAAGAAGATGATAAAACATACCTACTAGTCAGACATGATCCCTCCTAGGCCACATCATCACTTACCATCAGGTGAGATAGTGGCCAATAGCTAAAAAAATTGTCGCTGATGCTGACATAGTTTGCTCCAGAGAGGCTTATTAATATCGATGGTAAAACAATTAATTCAACATCAATAAGCAAGCATTCCCTGGACCGTGGCTAATAAACTCGAAGACCAGTTCCCTCTGGCTTGGCTTCTCATCCATGACGCCGTCGGTAGCTCACCTCTTGTGACTAGCGTGTTCAAACCCAATCAGTGAAGAACGTACCTACATAATCCCAACTATTTCGTGCTAGGGATAAGTATAATTTTTAATCAGTGCACCGAACGTCACGCTCGAAGTATTCAACTTTTTTGCCAGATTCAAAAGCGGCTACCATAAAACGGGGGAAGTGAATTCGTAATTTTAAATGAATCGCAAAAAATGTGACCCCAGGTCAATTAAATGTGTTATGGAAAGGATATCCTTTAAGCATATTCTCCTACCATGTTAATTCTTGCTCATTATACGATTGCAAAGGTCGTTTCCCCTAGAACTGCTCATTGTACGTATTTAGTATGCATTATGATTGTAGTCGGTGCATTATTCAAATAGAGGCGTTTTATTTGAATTCCTCAAATCTCATTTACCGCTACTTGGACATTAGATTTATTTATCTAATTGTTTTTAAAGTTGTTAATTAATAGGACGCGTGTGTACAATGAGATGATATCGTGCCAATCTAATTTATGCTTTAGTTCGATGTCATTGAGTTTATATTATCTAGTGTTTACAATGCTTTAGTAGAGCGTGGCAGCTTTCACGAGTGTGAATGACAAAGACATGTTGATAGAACCTTTTCTAACGCCTCTCTTATGGTTATTACCATTACTTTATTAGGGCTGTCAAATATGATATTGTTTTACGTAATTTAAACAATAAACAATTCGTTCATTGAATCCTGATTTCAGACGGGGCTCGTCTTGTAGTAGTCTCTTCAAGATATTCCTCGTTCGATAGAATATTAATTCCAATCAGTGTTGTACTAAATCATTATAATAATAATTATTATAATCATTTGAAGCAACTTGATACAGATAATGATTATCATGGTCATTACTCTGGACAAATTGGTCATAAAGTGACGCGCGTATCAAATCTATATAATGCTTTGGGTTTTATAATACTATAATTACAATTCACACAGTGGCTAAGGTTTAATATCATAATAACATCTCTACAATCAAATACATCTTCAAATTGTTGGTTATTGAGGATTTTACACATCAGAATCCAAATCGTCTTTGTTTAATTTTCCACCATTTAATTGTTGTCTATTTCCCGATTTCCTCCAAAATTATGTAACCTTTGCTTGCATAATGTTGTCAGTCAGGTGCTACTTGTCATTATTTTTGCACAAGTACCAACATTAATTTAAATATTTAACATTAAATTGCTCAAAACGTGCATTACTGACCTCCCCAAATCGTGTTTACAGTTCGATGAGCATTAAAAATAACTTTTGACTTGTTATCTTACTTTTAATGTGCAAAAATGCAATTTATGATAGCTTTGCAACCTGCGGGTTTTGATAAGATATTGTAACGTAGACTTAGGGCTGCCACTTTTTATTATGGACGCCTACTTAATTAACGCTATTATATATGGGAATGGACTTGATCGGTTGTGTTTTTCTGTAATCTCTTGCTAGTGTCAAAATAATCTGTTTGAAGTATTAATAAAATATTTAAATGCAAAAGAAATAACCATTACTTTAAATGTTATATTCTACGTAGGCTAGGGACGAACGTGTGCTAGTAGTTAGTGTCTTGATACTGACTGAGTAACACATCAGATAGAAATTAGCTAGTATTTGCGTAATAAGAAGAATTAAGAAACAAAAAATAACTGCGCATCCCTATACAAACGTCCTACTAACACCCGAACAAATTAACTTACGATAGGTTATCGTTATCACCGAATTACTATTGGCGCGTAAAGTGCGTTTTTATATCTCCATGTGAAATTTTCGGTGATTGGTCGCTTATACGCCGAATTGGCACCTGTTGGCGTCCTAATTTTCACAATTTTTGATAAAGTCTGTCAAGTGAGTTAGGTAGCTAGACAGTAGTTGCTATCCTGATAAGATAAAAATTAATGGTGAGCAAAGTTCTCTATTTAATACGAGACCCTACAAAAAAATAAAGACAGGAAAACATTCAATTTAAAAAAAAATATTTTTAGAATGCCATATCTATTTTGACATAAAATGGGTACGCTATTGAATAAAAATAAATAAATAAATAACAAATAAATATCCTTGGACATTTCACACAGCGCCATCTGGTCCCAAACTAAGCAAAGCTTGTACTATGGTAACCAGACAACGGTTATAAACATACTTAAATACTTTTTTTTTTTTGTAAATCCTACTACTATTATAAAGGCGAAAGTTTGTAAGTATGGATGTATGGATGTTTGTTACTCTTTCACGTAAAAACTACTGAATGGATTTGAATGAAACTTTACCACAATATAGCTTATACATCAGAATAACATATAGGCTTCAATTTTTGAGGTTTCTAATTAGTTACCGTATTTCTTACTTATTACTAGACTAGACGGGACGAACCTGAAGTCCACGCCAACGAAGTCGCGGGCAAAAGCTAGTGCATACATATTATACATAGAAAACACCCAGACCACTACAAACAGCCATGTTCATGCACACAAATGTTTGTAATGTGCGGGGATCGAACCCGCGACCTCTGGCGCAGTAGCCAATTTCTTAACTACTGCGCCAAATCGGTCGTCAAAATAACCCTCTACTTTAAATTAGAGATTTTACACTTACATGACATGATGGTCATCAAGAAATAAGAAAGCCCTGCAGCTAACGTATTTTGAATGTATGTAGGTAGAACATTCTCATCGCTCAAAATGTATCGCTTGAGAACTTAAAACTAAAATGAGGTTATTCTACACTTGTTTCATTATTGACTAACGGGATTCCCAAGTAATTCTGTCAAGTGTGAACATCCATTTTTGTATTAACCAAATATTGCACTTGTCCAATCGTGCACCTGTGTAAACTCGTGCGTATGTGTGGGTAGATGCATATTTGCAATTGGCAAATTAGCACGCAAAGGCGAATCCAGTGCAAGTGATGTTTTACCATGTTTATCGAAAAGCAAACATTATTTCCTGCATTCCGAGCATTTTGTTATATTTGAAATACGTGTGTTGACAGAATGACCAATCGTTTTAGTGCAAACTGTAACCATCAGATTATTTTAGTAAGGATTTTCAAAAAGCTGGCACAGACTGAACTATTTTAAGTTCTTTTAATTCAGTGACTTTTTTGTAAATATTAGCATGGTTTCGTATTTCTTTTATCTTCTCGCAAGTAGTGGTAGTGTTATACCTCTATGTATTGTTAACTAATTAGAATTTCAGATCATGATCACACGTCCGAAGTGTTTATACTGACACTTCTGAATCTATTGTTTGGTTTGTAACAGAAAAAATGTTTATAGAGGCCGTTTCAGGTGTCCACTGTACAGAGCACACCTACGTTCGGCAATGACCAGCCTTCAACTCTCGATCAGCTGTTATGATGTCATACTGACACTTTGAATAATTACCTAATGTTGGTTTTCGTTTTTGGATTTGTATGCGATATTCATGCCTACATGATTCGCAAAATTTGCACGAATTCGTCCGAACGTGCTTAGTGTCCGATGAATCAGTAGTTGAATCAGCTGATTCCTTCACATTGTAGTGCCTTGCACTTGGGGATGTTGTCAAACATTTCTCGGAAGTTGAACGGACCTATCAACTGAGTCAAACGTCTCAGTTATTTTTTCGTTTGCGCACAATAACGATAATCCCCGAACAGTGTTGCAAACGATCCAATATTTTGGGTTAGCATCACGCAAAGAAATAATGTAAAATTACACCCACGGTGTTACTTTTTATTTTATCGTCTGCTTCGATCAGTTTATTGACATTTATTTGTGCACATTCCCATAATGTTTGTGGGCAGACGGACACCTAAGTTGATTAGTGTATGATATCATCTTTTTATGCGTTTTTATCCTTTCGTCATTAGATTAACATTTTACAGTCATGTCTGAACATGCTCGTTTTCTAAACATTATTTCATAGTCCCACAAATCACCTGCAACTCTGATACATCTAACACGACAACTACATATCGTCGAACATTCATTATTCATGTCATCGCTATTTGGGCGCAGATCTTAATGCCATTTCTTATGTAGCTTTATTTATTTATTGACTTGTCTATGCCTAACCCTATCTTTGAATCTGATGCTAGTTTTTTTGATCTGTGATTCAATAAAAACTTACTAATCTTTTTTGTTGATAATCATAACATATTCAAAAAGTTTTAAATCGATTAAGATTCGAGTTAAGCTCACTCTTCGGAAAACGAATAGTAAGTAATGAACTTTATGAAAAATTCCCAATGAACAGTGGTTATTGTTGGACATGTAGCATATTTTACATGCTTATATTCATATGTATAAAGTACACGGAACTAGGTTTGACGGTGAGTACCTAACTGTTCACTGAGAACAACATTTCTATAGGTGCTTGGCTTCTTGGCTCCGTCAAAAGTAGGTTGGAGAAATGGCTCTTAGTAAAAGCACTAAAAAGCGTTGTAAAGAACTCAAATTCATACTTGGCTTTGTTTGACCAGTACAGTCTCCTGCAGGATTCGCAAGAAGCTGAAATTACCGTTTAGCACCTAGCTGAGAGAAGTTTTACTGTGAACAATACCCATGTTACTCAAATATTTGGGTTGTACCAAAAGCAGTGGCCTCATTGAGGCTCACGCATTTGTGCCGCTTACCATCTAAAAGGTTTTACTGCTCGCTGCTGGTCGCATAAGTGCTTCTTCATCATCATTTACTTACATTTTATTAATAATAAATTATCCTCTTTCTATCGTTATCCCCTGTTTTTTCCTCCTTAGATGGATCACTTTATTTTTACATAGCCTTAACATGCAAATACAATCACGACTCGTTCATTATTTCGCATACTTTTTTAGAACTGTCACAGACAATGCATCGCCTTAAGACCAAATGATAAATGTTACAGACATTATTTGTTCTCCGTTTGCGATTGCTACAGTTTTTTGTATTGTCTCTTTACTTGACACCTGAGTCAGGACATAAATCAGTTGTCAAAGTGCTGAATTTAGGCCGATGGCAGACAATGTTTGGTGATCAATAGACGTCAACAGGACCAAGTCTGACATCATCATTCGCGTCTTATATCTGATGAACTTCGACAGGCCTGAGCTTGATCCTTTCTAGATTATGTTCGTGTGCATGTGTTTCAAATTGATTGTACACGTTTTTTATCCTGCATTAATAGAATTGATTTTCTCTAGCTCATTACTATCGCAGTTGGTAACGCTTGCAAAAACGTCAACATATTCTATTTGTATTGGGTGAAAAAAAAAAGATTTTGCATACAAAAAGCAGCGATTCGCTCACGACCCATGCTACGTGTTAAGTAATGATCCACGTTTTTGGTTCAATGCACTCACGAATCTTCATTTTACCTGATGCCTAACACCGTGACGATGAATTCATTTGTACCTATGATCATTATTTGGTAACACCTCTGTAATTCGTCTGTTTTTTGTTGCATAACCATTTGAATGCCTAATGCCATATAAGCTATTTTAGTTTCTGTTTTCAAAGATTGAGCTATTATTTATCTGAATTTGCTATCTTATTCATCATCTCAGTACGCTGCTAAACTTCATTTTTCTAATTTACTAGAATTAGGAATTCATTATTCATTAGATCCTAGGAGAAACCTCAGATATGTGGCTGTATTTATTAGGAACCTGATTAATTAATCTGAATACAATAGAAATGCTTTGTGCAGTTACTAGTTTCGAATTTAAACTCAACGTATTTTCGGTTTGTGGGTGGAAAAATAGCTGCCCGAATCTGTGAGTCATATCTTCATTAGCTAAACTCGGTGGCGTTGGTTCAACGCACTGCATTTGGGTCCGTACCTATGTTTTCCGTTTTTCACGTTGCGTCACGTCGGTTACACTTCACGCGCCTCGTTTCACGGGTTTATAATGAGGAAACAATACAAAGTGTATGCAATTTTGTGAGGGGTCTGACGAAATACCAAATATGTGAAACTAAAACAATGCTGTTAACATTATGATGTGTTGATACGGGATAAAACATCTCAAAGACATTTACCTAAGTAGGTATGTAATGTAGACAAATGATAGGAAAACGTAATATCATCATGATCAATAAAATTCAATTTATTTTTGTATGCAGGCTAACTATGGGTATTTTTATAATTATGTAATAAATCTCTGTCCCTGTAAACTTCCCTGTTAGACATCCAAGATCATTTTGTGACTTACTGATTCAACGTGGACTTGCAAAACGTGTGTTTGCTCGGTAAACTCGTAAACTGCATGCGATAACTCGCGATAAACGCCGCAAACAAACCTTTTTGGATGCAACACATGCACTAGACGCAGGCTTTGGTCTTGTAAAGTCACGCCGCTTTACAATGTTGGTGAGATTGCTATGCGCTTTGAAGATTTCATTTGGGTCAATGTTCGCAAAACTTTCTTCAAAATGTGACAAATACCTTGAAGACTGCGTCATTGAAATTCAATTTTTGATAACTATTTTATGTTATACTTTTCGTGTAGTCTTTGTTTTAGATTTACTATGTAGGTAGAGATATCGCTATGAAGTGAGATGTGCAGCAAGTTAAGTGCAGTATATAAGTGATCTTGGGTCAAATAAAACAATGGGTTCGTTGAATTTGAATGTACATTATAAATGACTCACTATAGGACACTGTCTCAAAGCATTCACTTAACAATCGGCCGGGTCACCCGATAACTTAGGGCTCGATAACTGCATAATGAAAGTTTACTACTGCACGATAATCGAACAATGGCATTTTGTTTGAGTAGTCCTAATTATTCCCGATAATTCCGAGGTTAAAGAACTTTGGTGAGTATCAAACGCTCGGTGCAAGATGCATAGGCCTGCTTGCGATGCATTCGCTGTTGCAAGTACCGTTACCGACCTAGCTAGCTATCTATATAGCCAATTGGAAAGTCTAGCTAGTCTACTCTATAGGTGCACAAGAAAACGGCACCACACAACTGCATAGAAACAGTGTTCGGATTGCAAAAGTACTTAGATGGTGCAATCAACAGATGTCTTAGCAATCAGCCTTTTAGAGACTGCATGGTCGTAAAATATAACAATTGTATTGTCTCGTGTAGTTGATACCGTCAGTTTATTTAGACTTTTACGGTTACTATCTTTTTTTACCCCCCTGTAAGTCTCGGTCATCGTCATTGATCGATAGTAAAAATATTTATCGATTTTTATAGATGACTTCCTAAAATTCCAGTGGAGTTTCTAAAAGAAAATGAGGTGTTGATGGTCTGAAAATTATAAGCCGCATTGTAGGTAGGTATTAATTGGCAATACACGTACGTCTACCTGTTTCTTGCCAAGTAAATAATTGTTTCTTTGCGATGTAGTCGTGACTACAGTGATAAGTATTAATAGGTAGATATAAATTATTATTCTCTTGGAAACACTCCCAGTTAGTAATAACTTGACATCATAGGCAATGACGCACGTCTTTCAAGTGTCTGTTCACTTGTAAAGACTTGTCATTTCGAATAAAATTGGTAGCTTTTTTTATGGCAACACCTCTAATCGAAATTTTTGGTTTTGCCAATCTTATCGATTCTTGCAGTGAATGGAACCTTTTATTTTATTGCTTTAATAACAAAATGTTCAACTTTAAGACGTCTAGAAATTACTCGATACGGTCAAACGCCTCTGCCCTGCGCACGAGTCGAAAGGCGACTATAGGGCCTATAGGAATATAGCAGTTAATGGTTTATAACCCTGCGCACTATTCTAGTACGACTAACCGTAAACCTGGTTAGTTTGTGCCTTTAGGATTGGCTATAGTTCCACAGTATACAGCTAGCAGTATGCAGTCTAGCTCTGCGAATGTGGGTCATGATATCAAGTTTGCAGCTACGTTTGTTATTACTGCAGTAGTTGTACATATTTGATTCAGTGAGAACGTTAAGAACATATTTAAAGAGCTATTTACTAACTCAAGCACGAACTAAAAATCTCTGCATGTAAATAAAAAGCACAAATATATTGTTGTACTTAGATCCGGTTACTTAGTAAAACCTAGAACTAATTTGGTTTGCATCGTTGACTTTGAGAAGAGCCAGCATAATGATTACGTGCGTGCGATGTTGTGTACTCAATTCGCACGTATTCATGAATAGAATTTTAACTATTCACAGAGAAATATATAGTCTACCGATTTGTTTGTATTGTAAGCCAAAAATCCAATGATTCTGAATTTCAACTGAATCTTCAAACGTCACTAGCAATACGAAATAAAACATGTTCTTGGGAGTTAAAAACTATTTAAACAAAAACGCGATAACAACACTTTTGGAGTGCGTGACACACTTTACTTAAATTTCTCCTGATAAATCATTATCTCTACCTTTGATTTAGGACCTGCTTATCTATGTCTTTCTACAGAACTACAAATATTTGCGTCGTCAGTAACTTCTTTTGAAAGTTTATCGGTAAGCGGTTTGCTAGCAATAGCTAGACCAGTATCAATTCGGACCAATTGCGGTTAGTTACATTCAGAAATTGGATGTGGGCAGCTTCCATGTAGGTGGAGGCCTTGCTGGAGACGGTTGGGTTCGGTCTACAAATGCTAGTTTCATTCGATAGCAAAATGGACTTTACGGCTTTCAAATTCAGCACGTAATCCCATCTGCCGGTGTATTACAAATTTGGCGATGGTCTGAATTAATTATGGACGTTGCTGCTATGGTTTGTCACGTAGCTCGCCAAATATAGCGCAAATATACCGGCGTCATCACCTTGTATGGGTGTCCTTCGGGAAGGAAGGCGTGTGATTGAACTCGGAAACAACTGACGCTCACGGACAATCGATTTGGAGTTTTGTAATGCAATTCGGGAACTTCCGATGTCCGTCCGAAGTTAGAAGTGCATTGACCTATTTGACAGGTTACTTTATTTCCATGCGGTTGAATCAATCGCTGTTTTTTTCTATTATCCTAAAGGTTTTATTTGTGTTGTGTCGTGACTCGTGCTTCCTTTAAACGCCGTCATCGGTTTTATATTTGTAACAGGAGATTGAAAAATTATGCAGTATTGATCACCACTCAAATTGTATATTTTCAGCAGTTTTATCTTTCCGGTTTCAATTTAATTTATTTGTTGGGCATATTGTTTTGCTTACGCAAATAACACATGTATTTACCTACCGCAAAAGTTACCATCGTGTGGTTAATTGTGCAATATTCTTGGATGCTTTTAACATTCCATCAATACCTATTACCTTCTATGATTCACTTTGCGTATTATTCCTGTGCAATGAATCACTAACACTCTAGCGTTGGTATATTTAAAGGAAATATATTTTTGGCAATCTCTCCCGGGTTGTTGCAGAATCGTCAGTTCCATATGTATGGGTGACAGTGATGACTGAGGGTCATTAGCAAAGGTGGTTTCTCCATTAACATGTTGTCACTCACCGTTCCTTTCTCTTGCTGCTAAAATATATCCTTATTATTTATCCTGAAATATATCCTTGCTTATGTTTCGCGGATTTGTAAAGACAATTGATGGCCCTGTATACTGTTACTCCAGACTATACACTGTTCAATGACAATGATTTGTTGGTGATTTGATGAGAGATGTATGACTTATTTTAAATTTTATTTTTAGTAAAATGTTAATGAATTCCAAGTGTGATGAACTCTGATTATTCAAATGCTTGCCATTCAACACCATTTTCAATATATACCTACACATTTTATAGTCCCTGTCTGGCGTTGACAATATGACAGAACAAATATTTAGAAATCTAGACACCCATATTAATAATTTGACAAAGCGTTGACCTGTTATCCTCGCTAATCCGCACACGGCATTAATTCTTATCGCATTAGATGTCGGATGTCTGAATATTGTCATTATGTCAAATGTGAGCAATGTAATTTTTTCATAATGTTGTGAGTCAGACGGCACGCGCCGGCGCATATGGTTTTGACAGGTCACGCCTCGGTTCGCGCGTATCCGAAATGGTTATTTATGGATTGATTGCGGGATGTATTTTTATTGTAAGATTTACCTATTGGATTAGGTTTAAATTATGATGTTGTAGGTATACGTGTAATTGTAATAGCTCGTCATTATTTATTACACACAATTTTCACATGTACCTTGTGTAATGTGTATCCTAAAGGCTTACATACACGGCAATTTATTCATTATCTGGGTGCACAGTAACTAAGGTGTAGTACATAGTAGAGTTTTTGAAGTTAGGGCTTGCTTGTTGACTTAGGTCGTGTAGAGTTAGATCTTCGGCTCTTGATAAGAAAGACCATAAAATCTAATAATTTTAAGTGCAAATGTTTCAATCAATTCACTCTATGCATCCTCCGTAATTTTGATGATAATACTTCAAAATCTACTTTTGCCAATCATAAATCAATTTCAAATATCTGACCTACTGAAAACCTAATGTTCTTTATCTTCCATGATAACCCTGTTCATTATCTTTCCAGCAATCCGCAGCGGCACAGAGAACCAGCCAGCGAAGAAGGCCCGCGGCGACGGCACCGGCACCGACGGCACGGGCGGCGGGCGCGACCACCTCGCGTACGGCTGTCTTCTCCGCAACGAACTCCTCGGTGCGGAGATAGACGAGCTCAGGGGCCCGCCCAACGGGTGTGCGGAGGGCAACAGGGCGGCGTTAGGTGCTGTGCAGTTGGCGTCGGCAGCTAAAGCGGCGCTGGCGTATTCGCCGCCTGTCTTCAAGTTTAGAGCGCCGGGACATAATGCTGAGGTAAGTTATTATTAGATTTTACTATCTCCTTAGTATCGCTTCGCTATCGCTTCGCTATCGCTTCTGTAGTAGCATTTTTTTCCAATCTAGCGGCTAAACCTGTCGCACAAGCGACCCAGCATGATTTCGTGTCAAAGGAATGCCTATCCGAAAATACTCATTTGGCTTTAATATTGTACTAGCTTTTGTCCGCGACTTCGTCCGCGTGGAATAGTGACTTCTTTCTCCCGTTTTTTACACATTTACCACTATATCTTTGCTCTTATTGGTCGTAGCGTGATGTTATATAGCCTATATCCTTCCTCGATAACTGGACTATCCAACACAAAAAGAATTATTCAATTCGAACCAGTAGTTTCGGAGATTAGCGCGTTCAAACAAACAAACAAACAAACAAACAAACAAACAAACTCTTCAGCTTTATAATATTAGTATAGATTAGTATAGATGTACCTACTATGGCCAGATTTCATAGAGATAGGATGCTTTTTATTGATGACATAATTATCCTGATGACGCAACGAGAAGCGAAATTTAATTTAATTTAATTATATTTGATTTGCCTTGTATCTTTGGGGAAATGATGAATGAGGTAAATGTGGATGTTAGGCACGAGTCTGGTGTGCAAGTATTATTGTTTTGGATTCTATAATGAATAATGAACCTGGTAAATACCATCAGCCTAGTCTAACCTATTGTGCAATAATAATAGATCATTTGATGTTATCTATTTGTATTGTATATTTATTTATGTTGATCGCCGCTCTGATGTTTTGTTAGCGCTCGATTGTCAACAGCATTAAACGTTGTTACTGACAACTTTTGGCTTCCAATTAATTAAATTAAAGTGCTAATAATAATTAAATTCCGTTCTTGAAACCGAAAACTGCAGGCCTTACACGTATAACCTTAAACACAGTATCAAAGGAATAAAAGCTTTGCGTCGTAAACGGTGACTTCGAATTAGATTTCTGTGCTTTTGTAAAAAAATGCATGTCTAATTAGCAGCTTTTATCCGAGACTGTAAAATGAATCGTCGATATCTGCATATTCGCTGTGTCTAATTGCACTCCAATCTTTATTGAGCGGCAATAAAACGAAATTGAAGAATAAAGCGTTATTATCAAATCGCACGATTTTAGCATCGGTTTTTGTGCAGCGTTTGATTTACGTTGTATCCTGATTATGAAGTGACTTGAAGATAAATCCATCTCGTCCGAATACCCCGAATTCAGTGTGGCTTTGATGACACGATTATATTTATAGCACGTCGTTTTGATGTATTTGAAGATAGAATGCACCTCCTTTTGACGAGTTATTTAGAAGACCATTGACATCGCGAAATGCGTTTTTGGTTCTCGCTTCTTTTATTTATTTCCCATCACAATTAAGGCTTTTATTGATATATAAAAAATAATGTAAAAAATTCCAGTACCTGACCAAATCTTTTTCAATCGAAGTGAACGTATTTGGACAATTTCCATTTATCGATCGCATTAAAATTAAAGGGCTTTGAAAATAAGTGTATAGCCAGAAACTTAATGCCCAATATCGTTTGTAAATTGGTGTTGACCCGAGTATTTAACCCTGTTGATCTCAAATTCAATTTGCCAATATGCGACGTAATGTCGCGTAAAGAGTAAACCTAATGTGCACTCGGCGTTGTTTTGACAGTATCTTTGGGTGTAAGCTTGGACCTTAAAAATGGAAACTTATTATGAGCAACGGTATTCGGTTTTTATTGTGGGCTCAAAACGGCGTTGAAGATATTTACCGGCCGTATGACATCCGTAATGTGGGGAGGACACCGATACGTGTCAGACCTCTTTGCAAATACGCTCTTTATGATATTGCTTTGTGTGAAGGGATTTCAATGCTTTAATGGGTGTTCAAAAAGCACTCTTGAACAAAAGGCTAAAGGCTTGTTGTACCGTAGACAAATAACCAACGAATAATTCAAATAGGTATAGTACGTTATTTCGTACGAAGTTGAAGTATGGGCAGATAACGCTAACTAGAACTTATAAGGACGTTGAACAGTCCGTCAGATGAATACACTTATAGGTCGGGTTGTTTCAATCGGTTATTGGTCTTAGACCACTTCATATGCTGCACTTACTACCTATTCTGGCTCTTAGCCAAGTGCTAACCGAATAAGGATCATTGACATTGACATTTTACTTCTTACTCTTAAATTATTCTCTATATAGCCAAGCTTGTGCAGGAATGTTATCGCCTGAATAGATAAGTGCTGTTAGCATGTTATCTTAGACGACTGTAAACGCATTAGACAGGCAGATTTACTATCGTATGCATTGTTTTGTATCTGCTAATGTTTGGTCAGCAAAAGTATTTATGTTTCCAATATCTATAACATTTAATTCTGATGATAATAATGATGATTAAATCTTATAAAAATTCTGTAAACGAAGATTTAGGAAGACTGAATACATATTTATACCATCTATCACATCCTTCCACTCCTCAAATGTAATTAATTTTATTTTAGTCATTCAGAATTTAACCAGCAGTTTCTTGACTCAATATTGTGTTTACGTTAAAATCCCTGTGAGAAGGTACTATTTATTAATGCATGCTAGGATTAAATAAATATTGTAAAGGTGACAATTGTTACAATGAGGTGTACTTATAAACCTAGTTACCCGGAAGGTATAGCACTACGCTGCTACACGACTACTACTATACTACTATATTTATTTCCATGAAAATACGCTTAAAATTTTCAAACGTAGCAAAGTTATCATCATCATCAGCCTATATTAGTCCACTGCTGGCCATAGGCCTCCCCCAATGAGCGCCATAGCGCCCTGCCTTCGGCTTGGCGCATCCAGCATCTGCCTGTCTTCCGCAGATCGTCATCCCATCTGGCCGGAGGGCGTCCCATACTACGTTTGCCGAGTCGCGGTCTTCTGTAGGCGGTAGTTCTAGAGTGGAGACCGCGACTCAGCAAAGTTATACTTTTTCACAATCAAGCACGTGTCACCTAATAAACTTTTGCTAAGCTAATCATTCGCTTACCACACAAATACAAAGACTTCCGCGGTTGCCCAACAGTTCTCCTTACCGGCGTATGCGCAGGCGGCGTCGATTGTAACCAGATACGAGGTGTTGGGTGACGATTGTTATGACAATGTTGATATGATCGATCGGAAATTAATTCGCCACCTAAGATGTTTAGATTTGCTTTATGCGATATACATATGTATGTTTTATTATACCTTGTTATTTATTTATTTATAGTATCCCTTATTTTAATATCCGAGACTTTTAGTATCTCCTTTAAGCAGTTGCAACCTAGTAAAGCTTGTTTCAATTTGGATCGTTTAGATATCCATTTATCTATGTGTCCTGAAATAAAAGCTATTTCAAGTTATTTCTTAAAACACGGATTTGTCTAAATCTAAACGTCTGATGGCAGCAGGTAAATTTTTTAAGAATCTTGTCATTAATAAGTTTCATTTGATGGTGTTTCTTTTGAAGTGCCTAATCAGTTAAAAACCGCTTTGATGTAAAATTGTAAATGATACATCATATCTCATACACATTAGGTTGATGATATCCAAAAAAACCTATTGAAATAGCAAAAGCTGCAAAAAAGGCAAAAACTGCGCTTTTCAACCAACTTTTAAGGCAATTATAACCGTTGCCGAGTTTAGCGTACGAGTGTCAATGAGGATACGCTAATTAGTGCCACAAACTAAAATAAACTCTCAGTTACTACAATACGCAAAAATTTATGACTTACATTTAACAGAACAGAGTCTATAATGATACATCACCGAACATAGAAATCGAAAAAAAAATAGGGTGCCACTATTAATGCAAATTGTAGAATTTCCGATCAGTGACATCCGTTTGTGTTAAAAAGGTTGTTACATCCGGATGACCTACCTAATTGACAATAATGTAACTATTTATGTTAATGTTACAGAAGTCCTTATAGTTTGTGGGAATGAGGAACCTTCGCTTTTTAGGAATTCAAAAACTCCTTGTTGATTACTATTAGTTTAATTATATTTCTCTGTATTTGATTTAATACTTATATTCATAGAACCCCTTGTTAAAACTCGATACACTCTTGACCGGTTTCTGTATAAACACTTGCGAATGCAAATCTTGTTTAGACACATTTTCGTGTTTTATCCTCTTGCAACTTTTTTCGACGGCCATTACATTAGCGATACAATACCATTGTTTTTATATACGGGATTTTATGTCCAGTCATTTGTCTGTCTGTCTGACATCACTCACAGACGACAACGACCTAAAATAATAAATTATTTAAAAAATTCACACACACATCGTTTTAATATTGAATCTGCACGTTTTGTGCTGAATTCGCTTATCGTTAGTATGTATCCGATTTCATTCTCTGTTTGGATTAAATCTGGATTTGTATCGATTTGAAATTCATATGTGATGTGAACTGTATCTCGTTTCCCGTTATAAGAAAATTGTTTACATTAATTTTCTATGGTTTTCCTACATCATGCATATTTTAAATGAAAATTTTCAGCTTTGTAAATAAATTGAAAAGTTCAAATGTATTTTTCGGTTAAATCAACACGTTTTGAGCCGACTGAAGCGTTTCAATTAAGACTTCGTCTTTGCCTTTTATTTCGTAGCTCCTAAGTACCTAACGCATGTAACGTCAAAAAAATACCTATCCACGAAGTCACTCGCAATTTTTTCTAATTATCTCCGCACATTAATTTCTATCGACCGAAAAAAAAAAACTATTAATACTGGCAAGATTGTTTGTTTTTTATTTAAAAATACTAGCTATAACATGCATTAGTTGGTTGTCAGATCTCACGGAGTGATGATGGCTGCGCACGATGCGTGCCCGTTGCGCTGTCAACAATTAAAAAAAAAGTTACGCTAAAACACGACTGGGCAAAAAACTGAGCCCAAAAAATGACTCTCCGGTCATAGGTTACCTAATGGACCGAACTAAAGCTTACCCACACATAAAATTGAGGATTACTTACACCGGACGCATTTTAATATTGAAAATATTCAAATAAGTTTTTTAAGGAATCAATTTTTGAGCTTTGGAGCTTGCACTAAAATGCTCAGTGATATTGTTCTTAAAACAAGATACAGCCAAATACCAAATATAATAACTATTTTATTGCAATCAATTCTAATTATGCTCCGGCTAAATTGTGATCATAAAAATCTGACACAATTAAATAAATACGAAGAAAACCTGTATTTTAAAACTCAGACAATATTCAATAGGAATTAGACCCCAATTAGAAAGTGTTAATTGTATCCTAACAAAATTTCTATTGTTTTTATTACATATTTAAACATCCTGTTGTTTTCGAAATCCTTAATCTCAAATTCATATGTATAATATGTCTTTTCCATGTCCATCGAAGTACTCGTAAATATTTTCAAAAAGCGGCAAAAAACTTTTAAAAGTATTCATGTAATTCAACAAATGTCCCGAGAGTGCCACCCACTGGATTAGGCTTGCATTATGCATTGAATACAAATTATTTTACATGCATTTAAACGTGACTCCATTCCCGGTACATCACCACATAAATCGGTGTGTGAATCTTGTTTTTTGTTTGGGAATAGATCGCATTTTGATCGGCCTAAAATTGGCTTATCGTTATATCGTCGCGGTTAGTTATTTTGCTGTGCCAATTACTTTACATGATAGGCCTAAACCTCTTTTTTAGACAGAATAATTATTCGGTGATTAGCTTCACAGATAAAGACGTATTCTTCGATTCCTTGAAAGGTTTAATCATAGCCTGATAAAATGAATCTTGAACAATCAATTACATTTTAATAAATGAACTCATTAAGTCTGCTTCAAAATTTATTATGAGCAATCATCATAATTTCTAAATCGAAACATCCGGGTGGTCATCAGAAAATTGAATTTGAATCTATCAATGCTATGATTATTGCCAACAATTTGTCCGACTGCGCCTGCTTTGATATCGCCTGCAATTATATTGAAACGATCGCCGCATTGGCAATGCGCAGGCGCGACGAATCGAAACGTCATCTAATGCTTTTTGCCGCGAGTCCTTGAACGGATAAAAGTCTAGACACTTTGCAATTTACAAATTTTGCGCCTGGGCATTACAATGATGCGTGCGAGTCTAGGGTTCATTGGTCTGATGCTATCGCGAATTTTTTTTCTACTTCAGCTCAGGAAAGAGCCAGTGTCCGTGATCGAAATTTTCAACGCACGAAGCTTCCACCGTGACGTATTTCTGCAGAGATGCAAAAAGTAGTTGCGGCCCAAATTGACTCTTTATGGTGATCGCAACAAATAGAAATGCCTGCAGATCCAATTGATTCACGCTAAAACAATTTGATTGGTCCCTCTTCAGACACCCAAATGTGCAGTGGTCACGTAATATTCAGATTCCTTTGGGAATTAATATCTATCTATTGTTAATTGTTGCCTGGGGTTTTGTTAGTATTGAATGAATGAATGAATGAATAATTTTTATTTCAGAAACAGTTTCCATATATTCTTAACCTAGTACAGACTATATATAAATAATATAAAATAAAGCACTTAAAAGCACTTAAAAACAGTCCGAATCCAATCCCAGCTTCAAGTCCTAATAGAACTTAAAGCTAGGATTGGACCGAACGTGGATAGATGCCCAGTAAGCAGTGATAGGGCTATATATCCTCTCTGCAATAGCCCTCAGGAGAGTGTTGGTGCTGCTCCGCACTCGCTCCCACAGGGAAGCTACTCGTTTACGCAGGACGGCGTGAAAACCGTCTGTGTTCCATGTGGCGAACATTCCCGAGGCACTGCAGCGCCAGGGCAGACCCAACATCCCCCTGAAAGCATTGTTATATTGAATGCGCAGAGCACTGAAGGTCTTTTTGGTGAAACTGCTCCACAGGTTGCACGTGTATAAAGTTTGACAATATGTTTTAAAAAGAGTAACTTTCACATCACTAGAACAACGTGCAAACCTACGCGATAGCATATTACCCCTCACCGACAGTGCTCTGCGCTCCCTCTCCATGTCCATGTCGTCTTTTAGGTAGGTATTGGTATTATCAGATATCTTATGGATGTTACGAGTATTATAGAAACATCGTCGCTTTTGTATGACGTTTAAAGCAGATGATAGATAAGTAGTAATCCTCGTTCAGAAAAATCATAAATGTGTATCTATTTATTATTTTTGCTCAACGAGGATTCTAGCAAATTTAGCAGTAGTCTTCTGTTTAAAACGGAGATACCTCAGTACCATAATATGAAGATGCGATAGGCCTTAAGAATTAAATGGATAACAAAAAGTTAAAGCAATATCAATTAGTCTCTCTCTACCGAATTGAGATTGCTGCAAGCCAGTAATTATAAAAAAGTTCAAACACATTATAATAAATCCAAAAGCATTTGCAATGTAACACTTTAGAATAGCAACTGGTAAAAAATAGAGTGTAATGATAAATCGTATTTGCTCATCATATCGTTATTATTCAGTTTTTTTACAAAGATGAGACTCAGGCGAAGTAGATAATGCTAAGTCTAGACTTCGGTCATTGCCAGGGGATGATTTGTAAGTTTTGCTTCGCTATCTAGTTTGTTAGAATGCATTTTTTTCTTTGCCTTTTTTATTTGGCATGAAATCGATTTCTTTGTGGTTGTTTTTGGACACACGTCGGCTGCCGTACTGTTGTTACAATCTAGATCATGTCTCAGATTGTCCCCTATTGCTGCACAGTCACGTTCCGGGATTGCTGTGTGGGTGCTTCTAATTTCTGAGACATCTCGATCGGCGTTTCACGTTAATTATCTATCGAAATTATTTTTTGCCGCGTTCACCTTGGTGCTTCTGGCACCTAAGTGGCTATAATAACTTTTTTGCGATGACAATGGCTTGAAAGTCCACTGATTGACATACACAATTTACGAATCGTATTGCATATGTCCAAATTGTTATCTGATACAGGACGGGTATCGATTCCGAATGTGACATGCGGCGTTGACTGACGCACCGCACGCCCAGCGATCGGTGTCACGGCATCAGAATGTGATTCCTTTATTGGCAGGTTAGGTATTGTTATGCGGTCTATGCCTAGATTTGGCCTTTGGTATTTCGGCTACACTCGTTTGCCTCTATTGTTGTTTGCGTCGTAAAAACTTATCCTGTGGGTGGAATATTTTAAAAACAGTAAAAAACTTTGCATTTGATGGACTGTCAGGCAGTTATTGCAAATCTTAAAGTTCTTAAATATATTTAAAGGTTGCACTTGCGTCGCGTCTGAGGCGGGTTTTATTTTTCATGGAAGCATTTAAACCTTAATGGGACAAGTTAAATTTCTGTCTCATGCGCAAACTCAGCTCCTGTACCATCAGCCATTGAACCGGTCATCTGAAGTGGCCATCCGTGTTCTCTGTCTGCTTTGTTTGCTGAAACAACACCTACCGGTACGCGAGGGAATTTCGCGAGAGGCTTCTACATAATTTTTTTCTTGGCTATATTTACACAATTCTTTGTTTGTGATGGCTTTTTGCGGACGAGGCCCGATAGGGTTACGCGTATTGACAGTGCTAAGTAAATTGATCCAACGAGGATCAAGTGGTCTATGATCATTCACCACGGTGAGGTACTGTTGGGTGCTTAGTTTACGTCGAGTTCATTTTGGATTAGCACCTAGAATCCTTGAGAAAAAATCTTAAGATAGAGCTATAATATGTACCTTGTAGAAACGCATAAAGGATCTCAAATTCTGAAAAGTGCATGACATTATGTGTCTTAAGGATATAATGTGCAGAATCCTTTTCTTTGCTGTGAAAGGATAATCTTGAACGTCCACACAATTAACATTCAAATCACGTTGTATAGTCTGAAAAAGTTACAGTCAGTACTCTGCAGTAACTCGTTAATTTTATTG